>JABSTQ010010142.1:170000-545150 GCA_013358835.2 Ixodes persulcatus
CGCCTGTTCTCAGCTGTGTCAGTTAGTTGTAGGTCATTAAATTATTCCTAGATAATTTCCAACAGTCTTCTAATCTCCTCTTCGTTATTAAAATGTAATTATCTTCATTCTTCCGCACACCCCAGCCCCCCCGCTAAATCCGTCGCCCCCTCCGGGATTTCGCGAGCAAGCCCTGTGCACTTCAAAACCACATGTTCCCCTTGGCATACGGCACGCCGCGTATCAATTTCCTCATACTTTGTCCCATCTGTCCTAGTCCTCGATACTCCGGTTCTGGCCTCAAATAACAACGAGCTCCCCCGTAAATTATCATACCAATGTTCCTTCCTTATTTCCTGCTTCCATCCCCTGCATTCTTTCCTCTCACATTTTTCTCTCGGCTTTTTTTTTACTTCTTTTTTTCACGGAGGTAGACTGCGCTGCCCCAGCACTTGACTGCTGGTATTTGAATTTCAGTTTTCGGGTTCGGTTTGTCCATCTAGTCTTCAGACTTTTCCTATAGAGGTGCTTATTTACCTTTCTCGCCCATCGTGCATCCTCCATTTGAGTCAAGCCATTGTACGAATTTCAACTCACAGATCGCCTCTCTACAGGGGACAACCCTGCCTGAGTTCTCTTTTCATTGCTCCCGGTTCTGTTAATTCTGCTTCTTATGTTATAACAACCTTATCATTTGTGTATACCTGTTGTAAAAGCCTGATGAAATGTGCATCGGAATCATACTCTCTCAGCTGTACCCAGAGCTCTTCCCGACTCACACTGTCGTACGCCCCTTTTACGTCTAGAAATGCTATCCATAACGGTTTTTTACTCATACGCGCCCCCTCTATACATTGAGTGATGATGAACAAGTTATCATCTAATCTCCTATCTCTTCAATACCCCTTCTGTAGCTCACCTAAAATATTTTCTGTCCATTCTTCCATTCTTCCTTTTACTACCTGCATCGCTAGTCTACAGGGAAGACGCTACTGTTATTAGGCGGTATGATATTTTGCTACCCTTATTTCCCTGCCTTTAAACAGTGATTTCATTCTGCCTAGTTTCCAATCATTGGGTACCTTTCCCCCCATTATTATTTATTTATTTATTTATTAAGCTTTACCCTCAGGGCTCGAAGGCATTACAGAGGGGGAGAGCAAAGTCGGGATCAAAACACTGTAATGTATGGTTATTCACACTCAACAAAAAAAAAAATGATTGGTAAGAGCAGATTTAAAAACTACAGTGTCAGTTATGGATGCAATTGGTCCGGGAAGGTGGTTCCAGTCGAGGGATGTGCGAGGAAGGAAAGAAGAATGGAATGTAGATGTGACAGCGATAGGTACCTCAACTTTGTGCTGATGATCATGACGTGCAGAAATCTAAAAGGGTCGAGTGATTAATTTGTCGCGAAGCACAGAGTTATAAAAATAAAGTTAGTGAAATAAAGAGAGGCGTGAAAGCTTACGTCGCAGGAAGAGGGGCGGGAGTGACAAAGTAGATTTCGTAGAAGTTACGCTAGATGTATAGTGATAATTAGAAAGAATAAAACGAGCGGATCTATTTTGAATGCCTTCCAACGCGGTGATGAGAGTGGCTTGTCCGGGATCCCAGACAGAGGCTGCATACTCTAGCTTCGGTCGAACTAGAGTTTTATAAAGAATTAGCTTGAGGGAAACAGGTGCTAATGAAACGTTACGCCTGAGGTAGCCTAACATACGGTTAGCATTAGATGTGATATACTGTACATGTGTTTTCCATGAGAGATTAGAAGTTATATGTACAGCTAAATATTTGTAAGAAGATACGTTGTCAAGTTGAGCCTGATTAAGAAAGTAGCTCCGAGTTTCATGTGACTGGCGAGATACACGCATGAACTTACATTTGTTAATATTAAGCGTCATAGACCATACGTCACACCACTGGTAGATAGCGTTAATGTCAGACTGAAGCATGATGTTATCGTGATCATTAAGTATCTCACGGTAAATCACACAGTCCTCACCAAATAAAGAAATAGACGAGGAAACATTAAGAGGGAGGTCGTTAATATATATTAAAAAAAGTAAAGGTCCTAAAACAGATCCTTGGGGAACCCCAGAGGCTACAGATCAAAAGGAAGAATTACTATTATTTACTATAACAAATTGTGACCGCAATGATAGAAAAGATTGAATCCATGCAAGAACGTTAGCATCTATGTTAAAGGGATACTTCAACGAAATTTGAAATATTCCCGTCGTGTTCAAAAATAGGTTGAATATGATCCACAATATCCGTAAATGACAATCGCACGTTTGTATTTTGATCCTGGTGGCTGTATTTTTCGTTATAAACGGCCCACTCTGGCAAGCGCTCGGAGAAGGCCCAGCTTAGAGCACGTGACATCCAACGCAATCGTGACGTAGGTCGTCTCGAGACGAGCAAAGCTACGGCGAGGCTGACGCCGAGAGGATGGCCTAGTCGTTCCAGCCACCGAAGCGGCTGCTTTTGTACGAATTTTGAGTGACGGGTTAATCTTCTATAATCTTGTAGGGGGACAATAGCGACTTTTGCGACACACAAAAGGGATTCTCGGGAAGATGGGAGTTCCTCCTTCCCCCCTTCTCTCGTCGTGGCCGGAGGCGAGACAACCTCCGTCACTAGCTGTCAAGGTTCCTAGACGAGCATTACAAACGAGGCGTTAGCGACATCCACCAGGTGCTCTTTGTTAATCGTTTAATTCGTTTTAAAATTCCTTTTCGAGACTTTTTTAACAAGATATTGGTATGTTCCATGTGATACTGCTCTTTTGAACAGATTTAAACAAAAAAAATGAGCGCCGAAATTTCGTTGTAGTATCTTTCAGAAGAAGTAGTTCATGAGATACTTTATCGAACGCTTTGGAGAAATCTAGGAAAATGCAGTCTGCCTGGAATTCTCGGTCGAAGATGCAGTGAAGGTCATGTGTGAATGATACAAGCTGTGTCTCGCATGAAAATGTTTTTCGAAACCCATGTTGGGATGGACAGAAGAAGTTGTTAAATTCTAAAAAATTGACGAGGTTTGAAAATATTATATGCTCAAGGAGTTTGCAAGGAACACTGGTTATAGAGATTGGGCGATAATTTAAAGGGGAATGTTTGTCACCAGTCTTGTAAATGGAAACCACCTTCCCCACCTTCCAATCTAAAGGGAGAACATGATCTCTAATGGACTGATCAAAAAGTTTAGTTAAAATAATAGAAGAGTAATGCTTAGTATTTTTCAAAAACTTCGAATTAACACCGTCCACTCCCGCTGAAGACGACAATATTAATGTTTCAATGACATGATCGACACCAGCACAACCAAGCAAGATGGGGTCCGTCGGCAAGTAGTCTGAAATGTCTAAGAGAGGACATTCCCTGCTGCTGTCACTAGAAAACGATTCAACAAAAACTCTGTTCAATACATTCGGTCATTCGCACACTCTTCAATTGGCATAATACTTTCGTTTTTTAGACTAACAGAAAAATCAGTTTTTTTATTCATGATGTTCCAGAACTTTTTAGGGTTTTTTATTAACATATCGGGTAGGGTGCGCGTAAAAAAACTCCAACTTGCCTTATTAACTTCCTCTTTATATGTCTCAGCTGCAGTGCGGTATTTGGACCACCGCCGTTCACATGTGGTAAATTTGACTGCTCGAAATAAACGCTTCTTTTTATTTGAGAGACGTTTGAGGGCTCTGCTAAACCACGGAGACTGGGAATCTTCGAGTACAGTCCTAAGGGGAATATGCAGGCTAGTAAGGAATTCTACTTTATTCTTAAACATTTGCCGATTCGCTTCCACTGAACGGTCTGAGAATCCTTCTAGAAATGTATCAATAAAAGTTGCTAAACCATTGTTAATTTTGACGAAGTCAGCTTTTGCATAATCTCGAATTTGTTTTACGTGACTTGATGATTTCGGCACTGCAGCTTTAACATAAAAATGTAATATGCAATGATCACTAAGCCCTGGAAGATATGATATGGGGGAACGAGGTCAGGGTGATTCGACAGGACGATATCCAATATGTTTGAGGAGAACGGGGTTACTCTGGTTGGTTGAGTAACCAACTGAGTGAGATTAAAATCTAAACAAAGGTTCACAAAGTAATTGCACTCCGATGATGATGCAGTTGTGGATAGATTACACTCTTTCCGCACAATAGAAGGAAAATTGAAGTCGCCCAACAGAAAGATCGGTGAACTGGGAAAACGCATAACTAAGTTTTGTTTAGAGAGTCATGCAAAGCTTTAACAAAGAAATATGAGCATGACGGTGGTCTATAGCATACTCCCATAATCCACCTGTTGTGGTGAGAACCTATACAGACCCAAAGTATTTCTAAACCACTTGTCGCGTTAATGCAAAAAGATTCAACATGAGTACCCACTGCAATTAAAACACACCCACCGCACCTATCTTGCCTGTCATTTCTGTAAATATTATATTTCTTAGACAGATCAAAAAGTTCACAGTCACGCACTTTCCCAGATAGCCAAGTTTCAGTTAAGACAATGATATCCGCGTCTGTCGAGTCAATAACTGAACACAAGTCGTCTCGTTTCTCAATAATGCTTCTAATATTAGTAAAAAATACCGACACATTTGAGACAGAATAATGACATATTCTTCCCCTCGCTGCCGGCTATTCCGAATTCAACGTTCGAAGTGCGTCCCCAGCAGAAGGCAAACTTTGTGTCCCGGAAACCACAGCTGAGACGGAGGGACCGTTTTCGAGCACGTTATCATTAACAGAATCGTAAACATGACATTTATTACCAATGTACAGTCTATTGTGATCAGTTGCCTGTCTTAACTTTAATTTGCTATTTGTTCCTAGTTCCTTGACTAGTCTCATTCCTATGCCATCTGGGCCTGTCGCTGTTCCAGCAGGTACTTTACTTTCTGCTCTGTCCCATTCCCCCGTGGTCGTCTCAGTTGTCTCGTTAGTGTTCTCGTCTTGTGCCGCGGGTTGCTGTTTGTGTTCTGTCCAATCTCGTTCGGTTCACGTTCTGCGAATGTTGCCTCGATTGTTCGTCTAATAAATCACCTTTCATAAGAGCATCGCACAATTCTTGTGGCGTCTTCCCTGTTGAATTTGTATATCCGTAGAAGTCGTCTAAGTGGTATTCATGTCCCCTAAGATAATTATTTTCCGGTTAGTGCCGATTTCTCCAACATCTTTGGAATAAACGTCAAGTGCTGTGGCATTTCCTCTCTTGAAACAGTTTCTGTTTTCAGATATACAAATTCTATGAGCGTGTCTAATCCTCTCATTACCTTTTAACCACATGTGTTCTCTGGAGCTTCCCCTCACCCTTTCCCAGCCCTGTCCTTTCACTAGCACTATATCCACCTCCTTTCCAATCCCCTTCAGATCGATTACATCCCACCCAAAAATAACCTGCCACCACGTAGCCAAGGGGGGGGGGCATGGGGCCCGGGCTTCCCCGAAATCTTTCATTTTGCTGGACCTCCTCTCCCCCCTCCCCCTCATACAGCATTTTGTCGGGGGCGCCCCCCCCCCCCCCCCCCCCGAAACAAAATCCTGGCTACGTGCCTGCCTGCCACGTAAGGTGGTTCCTTCATATCTCTAAGATGTGTCTCTGCCAATCCTACACTACAAAATCTTCATCATTGATTGTTTCGCAATCTCTTCCCACTTCATTCTATTTCTGCCCCCCCCCCCCCCCCCCCTCGCAGGTTTATAAATCTATATTGAGCTGCTTCTTTTTCTTCTGCGAGACTTCCTCACCCTTCCTATTTACATTTGAACCCTCAGCTACCGGAGGGCTCTGCGGGCTCCTAAAAAAGCCTTTGCTATACAGCCCATCCTCCGCCTCACCCGCATCCCCGTCATTTCCCCATAATGGATGCCGTCTCGGCTGAAGGGGGGGATCGGACTCTCTTGATATACCTCCCTGTTAACATTCATATGACTTCATATCAGTTCTTAAGCTCAGTCTCTTGATGGTCCTGTTGGCCTCCTGGACTGCCCTCTCTGTACCTACTCCTCGGTCCCTAACCTCCGGACGGTGCACACTACAATGTGCACCATACCGGAGGTTATAATCCTCAACCGCTTCACACGCTCGATGTGTGTGGCCAGGTCCCTCCCCCTCTACCTAGAACGTCATTCAATCCCTCATGTACCACCACAAGGTTCCGCCCCCCCCCCCCCCCCCCCCCCTTGTTCACAGTTAACATTTCTACTGCCGTGTCCATCACCTCCTTCATCCCCCTGCCTATGAGGGCTGCAACCTTTACTCCCCCATCTCCCCCGACCTTGCTGGCGATCCGCTGTGCACCTAGACACATCAGAGCTCCCTACCACCAACACTCTCTGCCCCCAATTGCCTTTTGTCATTGCAGGTTTAGTGGCTGCCGGAGCAGGGGGCTGCCACTGCACCACTGTACAACGGCCCCGCTGCCTTTTCCACCACACAAGTGTCTATGTCCTCTGCTCTCTCGCTCTCTGCAACCGGCACTGCGTCAACTCCTCCTCCTTCCGACCCCTGTATCTTCATCTCCTGCAGCTCCCGTCCCACCCTCTCTAGCTCCTTTTCCACTGCCCGATCGCCTTAACCCAACACCTCCTAGAAGACAAGGCCGTAGCGCTCTTCTCGTGACGTCGCAAAGGAAGGCCATCGGGGGCACGCGTCGAAGCGAAGGCAATGCGCGTGGATCGACCGTCGTAATGCGCTTTTAGTCACATACGCGCGTTTTATTAGCTAAAATGAAAGCTGCACATAGCAACAGGTCTAGAAAACACTTTATTACACGGGCCAAATATTACACCGCTAAATAATCGGTATGAAGTGGCACGAGGTAGGCGTATAAGAGAAAACATTGAGTTACGCAATTATTGCTGTAGGAATGAATATTTATACAGAAATACTCCAACAAAATGGCGAGACACGCGGTGATTGGACACAGCAAAACAGATCACTGTTAAAAATCAGGTAGATGTAGTCAACGCGGACACGGCAAGACAAGTGTCACTTACGATCATGTAAGCGATGTTATCGCGTGCAGTCACTGAATTCTTGCATCATACCCTGGCCACATGGCAAAGGTAATGTAATTTCGATCGAATGACATTACGGGGTCGACAAATCAGCTTGCGACGCTCGTATAATCACTCAAGTCCGCGAGCTGATTAAGTACCATATCATTGAATGAAAATATATTAACTTTTCCGTGTGGCAGGGGTACTAAACTTACTATTTACAGTCAACTAATTTACTTCTCCCTATGGGCTCGAGCTGCCTTAGAATAAAATATAACTTATTTTGTATACAATAATACTATTACCTTAATACAGTTAAGATTCTAGTATAAACGCGGTAAAGGCAATAAAATAACATTAGTATAAATAAACACAGAAGCACAAACAACGCACTTTCAATAATCACACAAGCTTGTTATTCACCTTCAAGTGAAAACTAGAATACCACGCATATTTACAAATGTAGACGCAACCGCAGATGGATGAAGAACAAAATGTCATTCTATCACAAAAAAAAAAAAAAAAAAACCGACTGCAGCACTTTATTCGCGTCCCACATGACCAAGAAAGCCCGTAAATAAGTTGTTTCTCACCTGTCGGTCGTATCCATACGTCCCACAATATCTGGCACGAAAGCATTTGAACACGAACTTTAAGTCTCTCTCTCTCGAGAGAGAGATCTATCGATAATCGACCAGTGTCATCCATCGCTGGCTAGTTGCCACACATATCACTCAAACCGTAGCAGGACTTGTTCCGCGAATCCACGTAAATGCCTTAGTATCAGGCGAACACAAAAAACTACCCGAAACTACGGTGACGACAAAAAAAAGAAAAAAAACGACGGGTGGGAGGATCAAAAGAGCCACACACACACACACGAGAGCAGCGGCAGCACTGTGGGAGGCTTAACGTTGTTGACCCATCTCTTGCTCGCGTGCTCTCCCTGCGGCGATAACTGGATTTTTTTTCGGTTCCCTTCCCTTCTGAAACTCTCAGTCTTCCCTTTTAGACAGTCAGCAGCTCACACACAACGTAAATTTACCAGAATCGGAGCCCGTACGAGGGAAGAAAAGGTCCCAGCGGACCGGTTCATTCGAAAAGTGTGGGGAGCTGCGGGACTGCATGTAGTCCCGCGGTTACGGGGATAATCATGAACATAAAATTGGCACTTTCAACCTTGGTAGCGCGTTGTATATTGAGTTTATATTCTATATATATAATAAATTGTACAAGACTGCGGTTTTAAAACATATATTAATGCCGAAAAAACGCTCACGAATACCACCGTGCCACTCGACAAGAACCTTTTATTCACGTCTATGCCGGAAATTTTCTCACGTAGTTGCGCCATGGACTACCTTGCTTCGACATTGTGACGTAACCACTCGGAGCGCTACGGCCTTCTCTTCTACGAGGGGTTGGTTAAGGCCCGTTCACACTCTTGCGACCGAGTTAGACCTAAGAGAGACCAGACCGGTTTTTAAGCCTCTGGCGATCTCTTAGGACCAGCTCCGCTGAAGCGCATCCGGTCCTAGGAAGTCGCAATAGGCTTAAAAACCGGTCTGGTCTCTCTCGGTCGCAAGAGTGTGAACGGCGCTTTAAAGGAGTCATAAAACATTTTTCCAATATTTTCATGTTTAGCTTTCCTCCTCAACTCATAAATCGCGCATTCTACCGAACAGTTCAAGAAGACGGAAAGGGGGAGTCCCCTCTTGCTCGGACTCTCGTTTGTGTAATCCGGACACATCCATCTCCCCCTAGAAGATTAGCCCGTCGCTCAAAATTCAGACAAAAGTTGCTATCCCCACCCCGTTCACCCCGAAGCTGACAGTGCTATGAAAGTTACATGCTCCTTAGGCCAGCCACACCTTTGCCACGTGATCACGCTCTCTCGCGCATACCCACGCGCAGAGACAAGTGATGAAAGGGGGGTGGCTGATTGGTCCGGCAAGCGCGTAGCTTCCACCACAATGTCAGCTTAGGGATGAAGGGAATAAGTGAGGTCCGGTGTCGTGTGACGTTCGTTTGGGCCCGGTGACGCGCTGCAGGGGCCCAGTGACGCGCTGCGGGGTCCGCGGATGTATCACAGTGAAAAGGCAGAGAGCTTACGAAGGGAAGGATTTACGAAATAGTCCGCTGTGTTTTTCAAATTTTCGTACTGAAAGTCACGCTTTTGACTTTCTACCTTTTTTTCTTTTAGCCCACTGAACGATGTGCTATTAGTAAAATCCCAATATAAATTGATTCATTCCAGCCCGAAATTCGTTTCATGGGCCCTTTAACCTCACCTCCAGTTGCCATTCCATTGCTTCATGCTTATCTTAGTTCGATTTTCGCGCCGCCTTCACCTCCTCCAGCTGACCCTGCCAGGCCCCCTCTAGCACCCCTCGCTTCTTTCTCTCTTTGTTCAATTCTGTCCGCATAGCCTTTAATTCCTCTAACTTAACCACCCCAAGATTTTAGAGTTCGGCCCGCTTCTCCCATTCCTGCCTGAGCTCATCATTCGACTCCTTGCCTTGCGTTTCGAGCCCCACCCGCTTCTCCCTCTTTTCCAACTTTTTCCTGTTTAGCTTTCCTCCTCAACTCATAAATCGTGCATTCCACCAAACAGTTCAAGAAGACGAAAAGAGGGGAGGCCCCTCTTGCTTGGAATATGGTTTGTGTACCCGGACAAAGCCATTGTCCCCCTAGAAGATTAGCCCCTTCGCTCAACATTCAGACAAAAGTTGCTTTCCCCAACCCGTTCACCCCGAAGCTGACAGTGCCGTGGAAGCTACGTGCTCGTTGGGCCAGCCACACTTGCCACGTGATCACGCTCCTTCGCGCATACCCACGCGCAGAGAATGAGGTCAGGTGATGAAAAGGAGGCGGCTGATTGGTCCGGCAAGCGCGTAGCTTCCACCGCAATGACAGCTTAGGGGTGAAGGGAATAAGTGAGGTCCGGTTTCGTGTGACGTGCGCTTGGACTCGATGACGCGCTTTTGAGACCCCGGATGTATAACAGTGAAAAGGCAGAGAGCTTATGAAGGGGAGAAGGTACAAAATAGTCCACTGTGTTTTCAAATTTTCGCACTGAAAGTCAGACTTTTGACTTTCTACCTTTTTTTCTTTTGGCTCACTGAACGGTGTGCTATTAGTAAAATCCCGATCTAAAATGATTTATCCAAACCCAAAATTCGTTTCATGGGCCCTTTAAAGGGGTAGGGAAACGAAATTCCAGCGCTCATTTTTAGCTTTAATGTGTTGCATGTTGCACCCATAACCTCAATAACACAAGTCTTGCGTTGAAAGGCACAAGCAAACTAATTTTAAAGCTAATTAAACAATCTTCAATGCGCACCTGGTGGATGCATGCGGAACCTATTTGGGAGGTAATCTAGCAACGTTGGGGAACTTGCTACGTAGCCGTGACGTAGCAGATTCCTTCGGAGCAGCGCCGCTCTTTGGAATTTCAACATTTTCCTTCATAGCTTTCCTCCTCAACTGACAAATCGCGCATTGAACCAAACAGTCCAAGAAGACGGAAGGGAGGGACTCCCCTCTTTCTTGGACCCTCGTTGTGCACCCGGATACAGCCATTCTCCCCCTAGAAGATTAGCCAGTCGCTCAAAACTAAGACAAAGGTTGCTTTACCCACCCCGTTCAGCCCTAAGCTGACAGTGCTGTGGGAAGCTACGTGCTCCTTGGGCCAGCCACACGTTCGTCACCCCACGGTACTTCGAACGGCTCGGTTGTAACGCGCGCACTTTGCGGACAACGCCCCCAAGGGCAAAGCTCAGAACCCGCCAGCCTTGCTACGTCACGAACGCGGGAAATCTTTTCTTTCGTTTGTTTGCGTCGGATATCCCATGACGCATCACGCTCTCCAATTCGCTTCTCTTCGAGCGCTTGCTCGAGTGCACCGTTTGAACGAAAATATAGCAAATCGTTCAAAATACAAACGTGCGATTATCATTATTTACGGTTATTATCCGTCATGCTTGACCTATTTCGAACGAATTTGAATATTTCACTTTTTGTTTCCGTACCCCTTTAAGCTCCACAAACTTAGCCGCCCACTCTCCTTCTACCCTCTTAAAACCTACGTCAAGATTCTCACAGAGACAGCAAGTGAAGCTACCCTCCACCGCGTCAGCTAAGCTCTCGAAGTTGGTCTCCTCTAACGGAGAGAGAGGAGACCGGTTTTAACTGCTCCGCAGCAGCGGATCTTGTCTTACGCCGTCGAAAGAGGCTCAAGGCCCGTTTACACTCTTGCGACCGACTGAGAGAGACCAGACCGGTTTTTAAGCCTCTTGCGATCTCTTAGGTCCAGCTCCGCGCTGCAGCGCATCCGGTCCTAAGAAGTCGGTTATACTCGGTCACAATTGTGAACGGCGCTTTACAAACCGGTCTCGTCTCTCTCGGTCGTACTCGGTTACAAGTGTGTGAACGGGCCTTTACACTCTTCAATCTCTACCAACTACGCTTCCCCCTTACCCTTCCGGCCTTTGCGACTAATCTTCTGCCAAATTCGAAACAAAGCCCGCCAAAGTCTAAACAAAGCCTGACCCTAATGGCCTACCCGGCCGCCGGTGCCTATGCTAACCTAAATACTTGCCGTAATTTAAAGCTAGCACTAGAACACCATGTACGCTCCAACTGATAAACACCAAAACTACTCAAGGTGTGGGTCAACAAAGCTGATAGACGCTCCACCGAGTGGCCTGCCCTATCGCCCTATCGCCGTCGTAGCGATAGGGCAAGGGATAGGGCGATAGGCTAATCGCTGCGACGAACGCCGTCGCAGCGGCTCATTGTTGCCAAGAGAGATTTCGGAAAGGGTCTATTATTGAAGGCATAAGAAACATATAAAATAAAAGCTTGTATCTAAGCCCATTAAAAATTATAATAGTGTTACTTTACACATGGTTTGTATAGAAGATACAACACTGTAAACTTGATAAGCTAAAAATACAATATTCAACGTCATTTGATATATATATATATATCTATATGACGAGTTTAGGGCCCGGGCCCTAAACTCGTCATACACAAAGTTGGAAGCGAAAGTTCGCGGTGTGCGCCCATTGGACGCTGGCGACAAAAGCGCTAAGTCATCGTCGTGATAGTCCAATCGGTGCGCTCCGTCAACTTCGGCCCCAACTTTGTGTCTGACGAGTTTAGAGGCCCTGGGCGGAGTCGCTCCAATGGTCAGCTGGCTCTTGGGGCGCAAATCTCTGTCATTTTCTTTTTTTACTTTAATATTAGTTAGTTTTGTAACATGATCACACTTTTTATAGGTTTCGAGTCCACACACAGTTCGGTAAAGCTTATACATTGATAGTATTTATAGTATAATATAGTAAGGGGTTCTTCCGGATGTTGAGTTTGCTTACTTAGTAAACTACAGAAATCGAAACTGTCTCAAATAATGTTTAAGCATTGTCATATGAGATTAACAAACATATATAGGACGTTTGAAAAGTTTTCCGACAGATAATAGAGCATTTGTGGGGACAAACATTTCAAAGCGACTGCCCGCCGAGCACGTCAATAAGCGTGCGTGATTTCCTTCTTCAAACAACTTCCTTTACACGATAGCTAAGCTAGTTTTGTTAAATCCTCCCAGTCTCCGTTTTTACTACCGGCACTTCTATGTTTGCGAAACCAAACGTACGTTCCAAAACTCGTAGAATGATTTGGGGTGAAACTATTGGTTCTGATAGCATCGCGCCGCTTCCGCGCTTGCTTTCGCTTTTCTGCAATGTGAGTGTCTTCCCTAATTTCTCAATTTTTAAATTTTATTTTTCTCGTTGAATTATAAGTTATAAGTACCTTCAAGGTTCTCAAGCTGCATTGGTTCTTTCATCTTCGACGGAAAGTGGAAACGAAAGGGCAATCCATGAGCCGAGCGGGACATAGCCATGCCCCCACCCTTTTTTAAGTCTGGGAGTGTCTCATACTCCTTTTAGATAGCTGTCGTGATTGTTTATTCAGTACGGACAGGGTCACTATGCACATTAGAAACGACTACCATATCATAAGCCATGCACGTTATAGAAAGGAAGAAGCTACGAGGAGCGCAAGTTCGCCTGCTTCTTGCCCAGGAATTGCACTGACGTCAGAACGCCGAGCTCTGATTGGCTCTCACAGAGGAATAGTGACCTCAATGCCAGCTGCCTTGAGGTCTATCTATCCTTCCAATCGGAGCCAATGTGGAGAGCGCAAGTTGGTCTGCTTCTTTTGCAGAGGTTGTGGTGACGTCAGAATGCCGAGCTCTGATTGGTTCTCACAGAGGAGCAGTGACCTCAATGCTAGCTGCCTTGAGGTCTACCTCTATCCTTTCAATCGGAGCCAATGCGGAGCGCAAGTTGGTCTGCTTCTTTTGCGTCACCGGCGTCACCGCAACCCAAGATGCAGACGAACTTGTGCTCCGCATAGGCGCTACCAGAGCTGAAGCTTTCGCGCCGCCGCCTGCGAGAGCGTTTTGCTTCGCTGGTAGTTCTACGCTGTCCACACATCTGGTATCTCATCTCAGTTTGTTACTTACTAAAACCAAGAGAGGGAGAAACTAGTAGCAAGTGAGTTTGTTTCCCACGCACTGGCACCGCTCAAGTTCTCTCCCAGAATGCATCGCAATCGCGGAGTGCCACACGGAGAACCGGTCCCGAACGAACTTGCAGAGTGCAAATGAGTGAAAGCTGATGCTGTTGCCATCTGTGCTGTAGCAACAGTACCGAACTCAAACCGAAAATGGCGCCCTGCTGTTCGACATGACAGGCGGCAACGCGAAACTGTGTGGTTGCTGCAATATATTTGCGACTGAGAAAACTGGATTGTCGTGGAGATATTTACATACGACGTATATATGTTTCCGCCGTAAGCTGACAACAAAAACAACTGTAAGAAATAACAAATAGTGAGGAATCTTTTAATTCTTATAGCCTGTTTACACTGGAGGGAACATCTCGTAGATACTATTCGCGTAAAAGTTTGATCAGTTTTAAGCGTGAACCACTGAAAGGATACGGTCTCAAACTAGACTGTTGGAATCTCCAGCAACACGTTTCGCGGCACCTTTGATTTCGATCCTGTCACATATAGCTGTGTCAGCTTTGATTTCCAATAAAAGCGGTGAGATCGAGAGCTTTCTCAAACAAAAAGTACCACGTGCTAAGTAACTGGCGTAGGTAAATGTTAAACACGGTGATTTTACCCAAGCCTCGGTGAAAATCCCCCTGTTTAGCTCTCTCGGCTGTTAATTAGATGCATCACAGGTACTGCTATGGGCGAGCTTTCTTGACGAATGTCCACTCACGAGTATAAAATCGGCCACATTTTGGAGATAACTTTTCACCCGTACCACCCGTGAGAGAGATCTCGCCACCGCTGATGCTTTGTCCCGAGCCCATTTTACTCATCGGTAGATGTCAGCGACTGTACGGCAATTAAAACGACTCAAAACTTGCGAAAGTATGGCTTGTCGATTGCATCCTTCATGCGTTCGATCCCGTCTCTCACGGGGCGCAATTTCTAGCAGAAAATCCTTTTTTTTTTTTCTTCGTGCGATTGGTAGCTCGTAGCAGATCAGTAGCAGACATGGTAGCGGACGATTCCCCGTCGTCTGCTCTCGCACCTCGCCTGTCTCGCCCAGAGGTGTCGCCTGAGCGAAGCACGACGGGATTGCATACTCAGTGCAGCGAGTGTAGGCAGGTGGGGGAGTGCCGGCGGCCGAAACGAACTCGTAAAGTGCAACCACTCGTGAAGTGCCGGCCGGAACGAAATCGCTCCACGCTGCGAGTGGGCACGCGTGGGCACGAGTGCGGTGAAACGAACTCGCTATAACTCTTTTCCTGGCAGCAATATCAAACGTGGGTGGCCAAGAATTCAATCTCGAAGACATGCAAAGACTTTGCCTGTGTGCTAACCCAACTGAGGAGTGCGTTTTGCTGACCTGCAAGGTGTGTTCGAAAGGAGATGGTTTAACCCTGGCATCATTGTCAGTCAAGGATGACGAAGAAATCCAAGTAGCTTTGTGGGAATCTGGCGACTGCCAAAGAAACCAATGGGAAGTAACGCATTTTGCAATGAGCTCAGAAAGTGCGGAACAAAGTACTTCCCCCATTAATTCATTCGACATGCTCAGCGGATGCTATAAGCTCAGCAAAGTCGCATCTCAAGGCTCGTGCCATCGTATTGCGTTTTGATTTTGCGGAAAACTGGAGCATCGTTCTTTCGCGAGCGGTACAAAACGTTCATTGGAAGAACCAAGTGGTTTCTTTTTCCCCTGCGTCGCTACAACGGAGCGCAAGATTTACAGCTTCGGAGTCTTCAGTGACGACATCGTGCACGATACAGCACACGCACTGTTCGCTCTGCGCGCAGTTGAAGAGTGACTGGAAGAAAACATTACGATATTTACAAAACTAGTCCACATCGCCGACGGAGCGGCTAGTAATTTCAAAATAAAGTTTCAACTGTACGAGATGGCGAAAAGACAAGAGGTGACCAATTTTGTTTTTTTTTTTTCAGCTACGGGGCATGGTAAAAATGCGGTGATGGCGTGGGACAAGGGGGGGCAGTCCTCAAGCACCAAGCCTCCTTGCACAACCTCAGGTCGTCAGAACTGGAAACCTTTGTAAGTGATGATGATTTTGTTCGCGTAGTGGCTCCGAAGTGCCTGGAATTGTACTCCTCAAAAGGGAAGCAGCATGCCCCGTCCAATACCGTGACACAAAGAAAAAGGAATGGAATTCTTTGACGGGAACGCGACAGAACAGCACACGACAAACAGCACGCGACAAAACCGCACGGTCAAAACAGCACGCGTCAAAACAGCACAGCGTCAAAACAGCACGGCGACAAAACAGCACGCGTCAAAATAGCACGCGACAAAACAGCACAGCGCCAAAACGGCACAGCGACAGAAGAGCACGTGCCAAAACAGCACGGCGTCAAAACAGCACAATGTCAAAACAGCACTCATGTAGCAACCTCGAGCGCGCTCTTGACCTCTCTCTGCGCGAATAATTTCGAACCTCCATGACACTTTCATTTATTGTCTCTAGATTATAAAGTAATTTATTGCCTATTTTAGTGCTTACCAAACTCCGCAACCCAACCCGCCCCCCCCCCCCCCCCCCTCAAAAAAAAAAAAAAAAATCGCGTCCCGATTTTGCTTGCGATTTTCACGAGGCTACAAGAAACAGTTTCAATGAGTACTGGTAGCAGCCCAGTAACAAAATGGATGCTGAAGCTAGCTAAACTGAAATCAATACCGAAAAACAAAAAATTCGTATGGCAGGAATTGCTTCGCGGCACCCCCACTGGATCTCTCTGACCCACAAATTGGAAGGCACGGAAGTTAATAGTGAACCACAATTTCTAGCACAATGGTAGTTGCCGATCGGCATCCAGCGTTAAAGCATTCCCGTAAGGTGACAGACGGAAAGCTTTAAACAATTAAATGCAATAGACCAATCTCACCAAGCGTTCGGCGCATGCGTGATGCCGCCATAACTTTAGTTCACAGGAGGATGACGGCTGTGCATGCGAGGGCTCGTGCCGTCTCGTACTCTACATGCGCCGAGCTCCAGCGGGGTTGTCGCGCGTGCAGAAAGACTAAAGTTCCCGCGATGCACTGCGGCAGCGGTGGCGTAGTCAAACTGGTCGGTGAGATCGGTCTATTGCTCGAGCCTCCTTTTACAGCGAAGCAGTTGTTGGTACGTTTGTCGGATTTTCGCGTATCGTTGATACTAAGCAAAAAAGAAAAAAAAAAGGCCAAAGGTCAAATGTGCAAATAACATTATTTGCTGTGGTGTTCAACAGCTTCACTGGCCAAGCATGTCAGCTAGAAGGAGTTCCAATGAAGTTTCGTATCTTAATTCAAACGCAGTAGGGATGAGTGTATCTTATTTGGCAACCGCCTAGTTTTTGCAGCCGCAATTAACTGTAAACCTCATGGACAGTTACATTTATAGCGGAAGGTGCAAAGGGAATGAAGACATATTTCTGACAGCTCCTTAAAGTTAGAGATTAATCGTACGCTGTTAACCTACGATTGATTCATTTATTGTAGACGACATCACCCGCAAACTTGCGCGTCAAAATTAGCAGAACTGCTCGATATCCGGCGCGTATTCCTTTTCCAAAAGAACCGATTCGACAAATTGGACGCCGACGAGTTGGCTTTCGACGAAATGGCCTAGACCCTCCATTCCTTTACAGTGCCTACTTTGATACATGCATTTTTTAACCCCAGACGCTGTGTCTATACTAGGGTTCAGTGTTTCCGACTTAAACCGAATAAAACCGGTAAAAGTACGTCGAATTCATTTTTTCTAAATTCGGTTTAAAGTGAAAAAGGTCAGTATTTTCGAGGGTGATTGAAGAGGTGGGCGGGTGTGTGTGTGTGTGTGTGTGGGGGGGGGGGGGGGGGGGGGGGGGTATGTGACTTATTTATTACTGACCGTATGACCACTTCTTTTCGCAGTTTTCAGTTTTCAGCTTGTCTTTGAGATCGGTTCAGCTTTCAACAAAAGCTCCGGAGGCGCAGGTGTATTCAGAACGAAATCTGGGTTTTTCTTCTGATAGGGATTTGTGTGCCGAATTCTTTGTTCAAAGAAGAGAGTTTAATCGTGAAATGAATAATGAAAATCAAGGGGCGTCCGCAAATTCCGCACATTTTTTAACACCTCTCTAGCTACTGTCTACTAGATGAGGGCATAAATACGATTGTTTATTGTCTTTTCAGTGGTCGGTTATTGAATTTCTGAATTTTGCTATTTGCCTCTCCGACCGAAGTGGCAGTGAAGCTCATGTTCGTCCTGTGTACAAATACGAGCACATGACGATAATGTCAGATCACGATAGGGTCCCAGTGCGTCTTGCAGAACCGGTCGCTTCGGCGGCCACAGACAGCAACAAATAAAAAAACAAAAAAAAACCTGGTTTACTCATTATAAATTTTAAACAAGCGCTTTTATATTTTGCATCTTCGTCAGTATACTGGTTTTCATCAATAAACCAAAAAGAACCGAGAAGTTTATGAGTCTACAAATACTCATTTACAATAAACCGAAAACTTCTGTATGAATTAAGAACCGAAAAACTTACGCCGAATTTTGAAATAATAAAGACCGAAAACGCCAAACCCTATAGGTATATTGTCAATGTCTTGTTTTGACGCAGTGCTGTTTTGACGCCGTCCTCTTCTGTCGCTGTGCCCTTTTAACGCTGTGCTGTTTTGTCGCTGTGCTGTTTCGACACTGTGCTGTTTTGACGCCGTGCTGTTTTGGCACGTGCTCTTCTGTCGCTGTGTCGTTTTGACGCTGTGCTGTTTTGTCGCGTGCGATTTTGACGCGTGCTGTTTTGACGCGTGCTGTTTTGTCGCCGTGCTGTTTTGACGCTGTGCTGTTTTGACGCTGTGCTGTTTTGACGCGTGCTGTTTTGACCGTGCTGTTTTGTCGCCGTGCTGTTTTGACGCGTGCTGTTTTGTCGCGTGCTGTTTTGACGCGTGCTGTTTTGTCGCCGTGCTGTTTTGACGCTGTGCTGTTTTGACGCGTGCTATTTTGACGCGTGCTGTTTTGTCGCCGTGCTGTTTTGACGCTGTGCTGTTTTGACGCGTGCTGTTTTGACCGTGCGGTTTTGTCGCCGTGCTGTTTTGACGCTGTGCTGTTTTGTCGCGTGCTATTTTGACGCGTGCTGTTTTGTCGCCGTGCTGTTTTGACGCTGTGCTGTTTTGACGCGTGCTATTTTGACGCGTGCTGTTTTGTCGCCGTGCTGTTTTGACGCTGTGCTGTTTTGTCGCGTGCTATTTTGACGCGTGCTGTTTTGACGCTGTGCTGTTTTGTCGCGTGCTATTTTGACGCGTGCTGTTTTGTCGCCGTGCTGTTTTGACGCTGTGCTGTTTTGACGCGTGCTATTTTGACGCGTGCTGTTTTGTCGCCGTGTTGTTTTGACGCTGTGCTGTTTTGACGCGTGCTATTTTGACGCGTGCTGTTTTGTCGCCGTGCTGTTTTGACGCTGTGCTGTTTTGTCGCCGTGCTATTTTGACGCGTGCTGTTTTGTCGCCGTGCTGTTTTGACGCTGTGCTGTTTTGACGCGTGCTATTTTGACGCGTGCTGTTTTGTCGCCGTGCTGTTTTGACGCTGTGCTGTTTTGTCGCGTGCTATTTTGACGCGTGCTGTTTTGTCGCCGTGCTGTTTTGACGCTGTGCTGTTTTGACGCGTGCTGTTTTGACCGTGCTGTTTTCTCGCGTGCGGTTTTGTCGTGTGCTGTTCTGTCATGGTGCCAATTCTTTGACACTCGTGAAAAACATTCGATCCTGCTACTTCTGGATGAAGGCTCAAAATAGAGACGGGTCTTTCAGGGTTGTGATAAAAGAAGCGTCACTGTGAGCTTATAATTTTAAAGGTGCTATGTAATGTTATGCATTTCGCCCGTTCTGTATTCTTTGTTATTGCCTCCCATAAAAAGAAAGTAAAGAAGTTTTGAACGAGCCTCACCTGGATATATGTGCATGATCTTTTTTTTAATTATCGTAACATACCAGCCATGCCTCCTTTTTACTAAATGGTACATGAGCCAAAATATCATAAATACTATGGTCACGTTTCAAGCATATATATAATAATTACGTAAAAGATTTGGCAACGGCCCATATCTTTTTATCTTAGAATGGAGGGACAAATATATGTGTTTTTTTAAAAAGAACTGCGTAATATGACGAAACAATATATATTTTTTTTGGCATATTTAAGAGCACAGAAAAAGCTTTTCATACAATAAAATTTGATATATATATGGGCGGTTTCATTTGAATTCAGGCAACGAGGTGCAGTCGTATTTTTTATTTTGCTTCAAATTGTTATATTTCGTGGCGCATGTTCCAAGAAGAACAATCATTTTTATTTTAATGTCCTGACATGTTTAGTTTCTGAAGAAAAAAAAAAAAAAAAAACTCGGAGAAGCGGGAAAGAACGACGTGTCCACTTCAGGCAGATAGTTTGTTAACGTAACCGCCTCATTTTCTTTATCGCAAGTAGTAAACCAGCCAACGCGGGGGCCAGCTGTACTTGACCTCTTTTTTATTAATAACCCAGAACTCATCAGTAAAATTTCATATCTAGGAGCGCTTAGTGACCAAATTCCAGTTAACGTCGAACTTTCGATTCCTCTGCTACGTCAAACGCGATTTAAAAAGATCATCTTTTGTTATCCAAGGGCAAATAAAGACGCAATTCATGAATACATGTCTCATTTCGCAGCCACTTCTTTGATGAATTTGAAAATAGAACCGTTGAATAAAATTGGAAACTCATTAAGGGGGCTCTGGTCGAGTCATTAAATAAATTTGTTCCCAGGATTTCAATACAGTCTAGCTCCCAGAAGCCTTGGTTCTCTGCTACACTAACAAAACGTCTAAGGAAAAATAAACGTTTTTTTCCAGCCGCCAAGTTATCAGGGTCTTCTGACCAGGGGCGGATTCAGAGGGGGGGTCCAGATGTCCTGACCTCCCTCTTGAATTCTGCATGTGTAAAAATTTAGCACGTGGAAACGGCAACGGGGGGGGGGGGGGGGGAGACGTATGATACGCTGACCAACACCTGACCCCCCCCTCAAGAAATACCTGCGTCCGCCCCTGCTTCTGACAGATGGACGAAATATCATGAATGTGCTTCAAATTACAAGTATGAGGTAGAAAAATCTAAGCACAAGTATTTCAATTACGATCTTCAAAATCTTCTAAGACCTAACCCTCAAAAGTTCTGGCGAAGTATACAAACTCCAAAAAGCTCTCTACCAACCAAATTCACCGATTTTGACGGAAATGAGCTAACGGAATCTCAGGCGTGTGAGACTTTGAGCCGTGTTTTTTCTAGCATGTTCACGGAGGAAATATTTCCGTTGCCCTCGCTGCCCTCTTCACATGAAATTGCCGATGAAATGGCTAGGTTTGATGTCTCACCGGCTGGTATTGCAAAATAAATAAACAATCTCTCCTTCAATTCCGCCCCTGGTCCTGACGGAATCTCAACCTAACTTTTGAAACTAACAAATGAAGTGTCGTGTGCTTTATTATCCAGTTTGTTTAATCAGTCTCTTAATTCCGGCGATGTTCCAGCTGACTGGAGACATGCTAAAATAACTCCAGTGTTCAAAAACGGATCTAAAATGTGTTTAACAAATTACAGACCCATTTCCTTGACTAGCGTGCCTAGTAAACTGATGGAACATGTTATATTTTCACAGATAATGAATCACCTTTCTTGCAATAATCTACTGTTTTTTAACCAGCACGGCTTCCGGTGGCCCCTTTCATGTGAATCACAGCTCTTTGAATTACCTATACTGGCATTCATAAAAGCTTACAGGCCAGGACAGATACCCATGCCAATTTCATCGATTTTTCCAAAGCGTTTGATGAAGTTCCCCATTGCCGACTAATTCAAGAACTTTTCTCCTTCCGTATTGATGAAGGCGTTATAAGATGGGTAGAATAATTTTTAACATCTAGAACGCAGTATGTTCCTCTTCATAATCAGGCCTCTTCATCAATGGAAGTACGCTCAGGTGTACCACAGGGAACCGTGCTGGGACCATTGTTATCACTGCTTTATAATAATGATTTGCTTGATTGTATTAACTCAACTTTAAGATTGTTTGCTCTGATGACTGCGTTGTGTATGCTAGAATTACTAATATAGCAGATTGCATTTCCTTGCAAGATGACCTTTTTAGCATTGAGTCATGGTGTTGGAAATGGCAGATGGAGATTAACGTTCACAAAACTAAGTGCATGGTATTGAGCACTAAAAAAGTTCCCTCTGTATTCAATTACACTTTATTTAACGCCTGCGTAGAAAAAGTTACGAATTATGAAGTTTTTCTAACCAGTAGCCTCTCTTGGGAATGTTACATCAATCATATAACCGCTAAAGCTTACAGATCTCTTGGTTTTCTGCGTCGTACTTTATATCTCGCATCTGAAGAAACTGAACTTGTAGCTTATAGCGCCTTAATACGCCCCATTTTAGAGTATGCTTCTGCCATTTGGAACCCCCACCAAGTCTACCTTGAAAAAGAGTTAGAATCTATCTACAATAAAGCTGCACGTTTCAACCTAAGGAATTATAACCACTCTGTAGGCGTTACCTCTTTGAAGTCAATTCTCCATCTTCCTCCTCTAAGAGAACGTAGCGCTGTATGCCAACTAAAACTACTTCATAAACGTTTCTATCACTCTCCGTCTCGTAAGTCTCTTTATTGCATACCTGCCTCTTTCATTTCTCGCCGACTTGACCACTCCTGCAAACTTCACCTAGACACTCCCCAGGACTAATATTTACAAGTTTTCACCCTTGCAGCTCGCCATTAAAAATTGGAACATGTTACCAGAAGCCGTTGTCACGATAACAGACCCTCGAAAGTTCGCCGAAGCTGTCATTGGTTACCTACATCTGTGATACGCCCATTGAATTCATTCTTCTTTTTCTCTTGTGGCATTATAGTATTGTGTTTCTTGCCAATGACCTCCCCCCCCCCTCCCCCCCCCCCCCCCTTTTGTAGTACCCTTCGTGGGTTTAAGGGGAACTAATAAATGAAATGAAATGACCCCCGGTGTGTTGCGTTTTTTAATCTTTCAATATCCAAGTATTCAAACGAGAGCGTCTATATTTTTTTTATTGTAATATGTATGCAAGTAGGTAAAACGACATTCCAAGTAGTATTTATTATTCGACGCTCTAATCTTTGTAAAAATACCCAAACATGCCTCCACGAACAACTGTGACCTAAACTGCGGATTTTATTTTAGTCGACTATGTTTAGTATAGCTTTTAAAATAATACCACGAGTAGAACCTTTCATTGCCTTCCAAATTATGCAAAGTTTGTGTCTTTATTATGTACGAGTAGTGAGAAATAAATTATGAAACAAAAAAGGTTTTCACTTTTTGTTTCCATTTCCAAAAAAAAAAACGCATGTTTAATTTTTTTCTTTTTTTCGCGTCGCGTTCTCTTTCCATCGTTCTTTTAGCCAGAATACATTCCGTTAGCACTGGTTTTGAGTTTTAAGCCTCTAAATATGCTAAAAAAAGAGCAAATTACTGACTGAAGGTTTGTTAACATAAATAAAGGGCCGATCACCTTTTTGGGGGTGCATAAGTAAATGCACCCCCAAATTATCTAAAATATGCTCTGCAAATCTTTTTCAGCGTTTTTATCCTCGATAGGCACGTCTATTAGTGATTTCGGAGAGCCTTAAACAAATTTCTGATTTCGAAGCTGCTTTAAAGAACTGTGTTCCTGACACATATTTAACTTCTCATCCATATAGAAGTTTGCTATTGCCTCTTTTATGCGATTAGCAACAATTTTATGTGTCTGTGGGCGGGACAGAAACAAACTACACAGGGGCGCGTGGCAGAATTGTGACGATTGCGCACGCAGACCGTCAGAAAGTGACCAATTAAGTAGCTGCAATGTCGAGTAGAATATGAAATACTACTTTGTCCTATTTAACAACCATAAAAAAACGACCAATTAGCAAGAGTGATGCTTATTTGCAAATTTAATTAACGGGCATTTTGTCAAGAACAAGCCTGAAACGCCAAGCTATGCCGAAAATATTTACTTGGGTTCGTGCTATTTTAGGCTAGATTCGATCTGAGTAAGAAGGATCGTATAGATTAGAGTGAACAACGTTTATCACTCTTTTCTGCGTGATTATTCACCTGCATCACGGTGCTGCTTGTAAACAATGTTGGTCAGGATAACAAGCGTTGTGATTGGAGCTTGGTGATTCTATAGAAGGCAGACCACAACCCTAGCGGCACAAGAATATTAGGCGAGTATCTACACAATATTGTTGGCAAATACTCCGAATATACGGTTCTTCCCATTCACACGATGTCCAGACAATATCGTTTGAAAAGCGGGGCAGTACCAGCACAATATCACTGGAGTACTGCCAGCGTCGGCTGAGCATCCGCCGGGCATCGCGTGTCAATCGAGTACCGTCAGTGTCGTCCGAGTACCCGCCAGATATCACCCGTGTATCCACAGAGTACTTAGAGAGTCGGCTGAGTATCCGCCGGGCATCGCGTATGTCAATCGAGTACTGGCAGTGTCGTCTGAGCACCCGCCAGATATCGCACGTATATCTACAAAGTACTTGGAGCAGTCGGCGCTGAAGTCTGTTGCAACTCAAGAAGGTAGGGCGAGGGTAAGACGGGCCGGAAAGGAGGAAGCAGACGGAACACTGGAGAAGAGAGGGGGAAACCTCCTTCTCTCTTAGCGTTCCGTCTGCTTCCTCCTCCCCGGACTGTCTAACCCTCGCCCTACCTTCTTGAGTTGCAACGGACTATAGATACCGCCCAATTTATTTGCTACAAAAATATTTTTATTTGCTCACGCCACCATTACGCTTCGGGCTTTTTTGGCACCTTTATTATACTCACATGTCGATACATTACGCACACCACAAGCATCAGCTGAACATATACATTAAGCGCATACACATACACGGCACATACAAACATCAGTCCAACAGCATACTAACAAACACCTCAGGCACTTAGCCAGGGGGGGGGGGGCATGGGGCCCGGCTCCCCCCCCCCCCCCGAAATCTTCCATTTTGCTGGGACCTCCTGTCCCCCCTCCCCCGCACACAGCATTTTGTCATGCCCCCCCCCCCCCCCCCCCGAAACAAAATCTTGGCTACGTGCCTGAAACACCTCCTAGAAATAAGGCCGTAGCGCTCTTCTCGTGACGTCGCAACGGAAGGCCATCGTGGGCGCGCATCGAAGCGAAGGCAACGCGCGTGGAATCGACCGTCGTAACGCGCTTTTAGTCACATACGCGTGTCTTATTAGCTAAAATGAAAACTTCACGTAGCAACGGGTCTAGAAAACATTTTATTACACGGGCAGAACATTACACCGCTAAAAAATTGGTACGAAAGTTTTAAGTCGAAAACATGGAGTCACGCCATTATTGCTGTAGGAATGCATGTTTTACACATAAATACTTCGGCAAAATGGCAAGACACGCAGAGATTGGACACAGTAAAACAGATCACAGTTAAAAATCAGGTAGACGTAGTCAACGCGGACATGGCTAGACAAGTGTCACTTACGATCATGTAAGCGCGATGTTATCGCCTGCAGTCACTGAATTCTTGCATTATACTTCGGCCACATGGCAAAATTAATGTATTTCGATCGAATGACATGATGGGGTCGACAAATTAGCTTGCGACGCTCGTATAATCATTCAAGACCACGAACTGATTAAATCCCATATCATTTAATGAAAATATATTAGCTTTTCCGTGTGGGAGGGGTACTAAACTTACTGTTTAGTCAACTAATTTACTTCTCCCTATGGGCTCAAGCTGCCTTAGAACAAAATATAACTTATTTTTGTGTACAATAATACTATTATACATTAATACAGTTAAGATTCAAGTATAAACGCGGTAAAGGCATTAAAATAACATTAGTATAAATAAACACATAACCACAAACAACGCACTTTGAATAATCACACAAACTTGTTTTCACCTTCCAGTGAAAACTAGATTAGCACGCATATTTACAAATGTCGACGCAACTGCACACGGATAACGACAAAGAACATAATTCCCTTCTATCACGAAATTAAAAAAACAAAACAAAAAAACAATTGCAGCACTTTATTCGCGTTCTACATGACCAAGAAAGCCCGTAAATAAGTTGTTTCTCACCTGTCAATCGTATCCATACGTCCCACAATATCCGTGGCGAAAACATTTGAACACGAACTCCAAGAAGTATCTCTCTGTCGAGAGAGAGAGAGGTTTATCGATAATCGACCAGTGTCATCGTTGACTAGTTGCCACACATGTCACTCAAGCCGTAGCAGGTCTTGTTCCGCGAATCCACGTAACAGGGCTGTTCGGGGGTATGCTACCGTCGGCGGGGCACGCAAAAAGGATGTGCCGAATCATGCACTCAGAGATGTGGAAACAAGTCGGATGGTATCGAGACTGTCTGCGGATGTGGTGTCACCAATCAAGTACCCAACGAAAGGTCTGCTGAGAGGGCCTACGGGGAACACCTTCGGCTGGCCTTCGCAGGTGACGGAGTTCATGTGGGAGAGCCTCAGGGCTACCCTGCCTAAGAAGAAGAACGCATGCGCTCCAGCTCCCAGCCCGGTTCTCTTTCTGGGGGAAGCGTCGGCGCCGAAGAGTGTGACAGATGTGCTCCAGGGAGGACCCAAGTACAGTCTCCCACCGAACCCCAACCCCATTGAGAAGCTGTGCATCGCAAAGGCTCTGGCCGATAGAGTTACGCCAGAAGAAAGAGAGAGGTTTATCTCGGAGGCCGTCGACGTCCTGAGATGCAAGTCGGGCGGGCAAAAGAAGGCACCAAGGACGGCACCAGTGGTTTCTTACTTCCAAGAGAACAAGCTCAAGCTCCTGACCGCCGATAAGGAGGGTGGGTTCGTCGTGATTCCTGAGGGCCTCTTCGGGGAGAAGTCGCGGGCGGCTATTCAAAAGAACTTCAGGCAAGTTGAAAAGGTGTCACTTAACAAGATTAAAAAAGCGGCCAAGCAACTTTGTGAAAGTCTTGAATTGAACAGTCTGGCGAAGAGGGCCCAGGCTTCCAAGAAGCTTAGCCTGGAAGTTTTTTTCACTGCCAAAACTCATAAAGCTAATATTCCTTTTAGGGTGATAGCGCCGGAAAGGGACTCATGGCAACGTGAAGTCGGGGGGTTCTTGGGCAAGCAGCTTGCGGGTCTTGATTTAAACGATCCGTTTCTGATTCGTAATTCAGAGGCGGCCATGCAGTGCTTGTCT
The DNA here is from genome assembly GCA_013358835.2 of Ixodes persulcatus. NCBI lineage: Eukaryota > Metazoa > Arthropoda > Arachnida > Ixodida > Ixodidae > Ixodes > Ixodes persulcatus. The sequence goes on from JABSTQ010010142.1 coordinate 196,831, forward strand.
GCAGATGTTTTCCACTCTTCTCGTTTGGACCCATTCGCAAAACGCCCTTCGCGTTTTAACCTTTCGCGTTTCAACCCTTTCTCATTTATACCCGTCTCATTTGAACCCAATCTCATTTTAACCCTTCTCGTTTGAACCCATTCCCAAAACGCCCTTAGCGTTTTAACCTTTCGCGTTTCGACCCTTTCTGATTTGAACACGTTCTCATTTGAACACCGTATTTCAAACCAATCGCCTAACGCTCTTTGCGCTTTAACCTTTTCTTATTTATGCCGTTCTCGGTTGAGCCCGCTCTCACTTAAATTTTTATTGTTTAATTAAACTCCGTGTCAAAACACGTAAGTGGCGTGTAACCTTTTTACAGTGCTCTTGGAATTTCAACCAATCTCTCTTTTTCTGTGTTAAAAATAAATTAATGAAAATAATGGAGATGTCGGCACTATTAATAACAGTGCCGGCTACTCCATGGCAATTGTTATTTGATAAAAAATAACCGTATCTAAAACAAAACAAGCACACAAACAAACAAAAGTCCCGCCAGAGTTGCCATTGTACATATTATTACAATTCTAACATGTTCGTCGATCCATTTTCGGGGACTACCTGTGTCAGTGTGCACCGATGCGAACACTTAATGTCATGTTCCACACCAAGGCTAACTGGCGATCGCTTACCGCCCGCACCGGCAACATCACAAAGCAAGAGCCGCGGCAGGTCTCTCGCCCTACTGTGCACCTCGTCGCTCACAAAGCGCCGCCGCCAGCAGGGAGCGGCCAACGATCCTGTGCCCACCCCCGCATGAATCATTTTAACACTTTTGTATAGGATACATTGCATTCAAAATATGTTCACAGAAATATTTTATTTTTCATACCGTCCCGTTACAAACGATTCGCAAAGCATTATGCCATTCAAATCGCAAGGCTAATCGCTAGGCTACTGAACGGCTCTTCTCGAGACGCATAGTACAAAACGTTTTTTGCCGCAGAATCAGTCATCGCACCTCAATGCGATCCCATGCTCGGTAAAGCTTTATTCTGGAGCTTTGTTCCCACAAGATGGTAATTGGTTAAACTATCTAAGATGACCGCAGCAACAAAACACGGACCATTCAAAGGCCAGAGAATGCCTTCGTCCTCCTTAGAAAGTCACAAAGGGAGATCTTGCCATTGACAGGCTAGCCCTGCGGCGTGTTTTTTTTTTTTTTTAGTTGTGCGGGTGCGGTGAGGCGTGGCTTGAGGGCTTTCCTACCAGGCACAGATTTTTCTTCCTCATTTCAGTCGTGAATCATCGGATGCAAATTTTGCTCATCTGGCATGCCCTGTGAGGATATTGAATTATTTACAACCGGTGTCGGAGTGATAGTACAGATCTACGATCATTGTATATTTGCCTATGTGTCGTCTGCCATGCCGTGGATCGGCATGCACTCTAGATGTCATTCTCCAAGTAGCATTTCAAGGCGTAATAAAGCTTCAGGTGCCTGGACTTATAATGTCAATGGTTCCTTTATTTCGGTGTCCCGTGAGTGTATACGCTGAAATTATTGTTTTTCCCTAGCCTGATTATGTACAAGGTTAAAATGATAAAAGTAGTTTTGAGAATGGTCAAAAACAGAAAGTATGTTTCTAGTAAGTTTTAAATGAGAAAGTTTAAAATGAGAAGAAAAGTCTTTTTGGGAATGGTCAAAACCAGAAAGTATGTTTTGAGAAAATTTGAAAGGAGAAAGGTTAAAATGAGAAAAGTCGTTTTGAGAATGGTCAAAACGCGCAAGTATGTTTTGAGAACGGTTTAAGTGAGAAAGGGAGAAAAGCGAAAGTTGTTTTGCGCAGGGTTGAAATGAGAAGGTGAAAACGAGAAGGTAGAAATGCGAACGGGTTCAAATGAGAACCACCCGCTCAACACAACGTAAATTTATCCGAATCGGAGCCCGCATGAAAGAAGATGTCGCGTCGGAGCCGGTTCATTCGAAAAGTGTGGGGACCTGCGGGACTGCACGTAGTCCCGCGGTTACGGGGATACTCATAAAGATAAATTTGGTACTTTCAACCTTGGTAACGCATTGTATATTACGTTTATATTATATATATATATATATATATATATATATATATATATATATATATAATAATAATAATAATAATAATAAATTGTACAAGACTGCGCTTTTAAAACGTATATTAATGTCGGATAAACGCGCACGAACACCGCTCGACAAGAAATATTTTTTTCACGTCGATAGCAGATATTTTCTCACGTAGTTGCGCCATGGCCTTCCTTCCTCCGACATTGTGACGTAACCACTCGGAGCGCTACGGCCTTCTTCTCTAGGAGGTGTTGGCCAGGGAGTGTGGTCACGTGAGGTTACGTCCGTATAGTTTCGGAATTCGTTGAACTAAAAAGATTGGGTTCACTCTCCCTCTTATTATGCCTCCTCTCTCGCTCGTATCGTCCCGTCTCTCTCCACTCCCTTTCCAAGTTCTCTTTTTGGGAGGAAGAAAAATAACAATATTCGTGTCAATCGTGGTTACCAGGTTTGCGTAAACTATATATCAGGATTGCGTTGATGCAATATAAGTTATATAACAGATGTTCTGTGAACATCGGCAGTGTCAAAATGGTACCGGCTTTCATTCAATATCATTTTCGAATCGGCCGAAAATGCCTAATACTACGCAGTTATTTCCGATTCAGAAACGATATTCAGAAAAAAAAAAAAACGGTTCGTGTACCATATATATCATGGCTGCGTCGCCGCATTATAACAGATATTCCGTCGACATCGGCAGTATCAAAATGATACCGGCACAATTTTCCCGATACAACGGAAAAATCGGCAGTACTCGCACGACCCGGGTTTTTAAGTTTCTAGAAAGTATTGACCTTTTACGCGAATTCTAGCCTTATTTATACGGTAAGGTCCTGCTCATATGTTATACATTTTCATGTTCATAACTTGATAAATCACCAGCTACTAAAGCTCTTCTCGTAAACCCTCTTACACAAGTCTATTATCTCGGCGGATCATAGCCTGAGTTGCTTTTGCGCCATAAAACCCCAATCTACTACTACTACTACCATATCCTAATCCATGCTTGTCCATAGGAACACCTCCTCCCCCGTCGGTCACCTTCCACCCCGTTACACCAAGACGGCTCTACGGGGGGGGGGGGGGGGGGGGGGGGGTTCTTCGGCGTCGCCCAAGTGTACAACCCCGAACAAAGCCTTGTTACCGAGCAGGGTGCCCAACCGGAACTGAACCGAAATCGGAACTGAACCGCTTATTTTGCTTTCTTGAATACCAGCTGAAAGTATAGGAAAAGCGAAGGAGAGGGGAAAACAAAGAGACACACTGCTGGACTATCAGTATCAACCTTTTAATGAAAAACTTCCTTTTCCTCGACACTATCCGTAGAGCCTCTACGGATAGTGTCGAGGAAAAGGAAGCTTTTATATCTAAGATCCCACAGATGAAGAAAAAGGTTGCCTCTACGGTAGAGGCAACCTTTTCTTCATCTGTCGGATCTTAGATATAAAAACTTGCTTTTCCTCGACACTTTCCGTAGAGGTGACTTAGATATACTTTTTCTTTAGCAGAAAGCGCAATAGACGCGGCATTTACGCATTCTTCACCGGTGTTATGTTGTTGTTTAGTTGGTCGCGCTTATCGACGCTAGCGAGGGCGGGCGTCGTTGTCAACCTGCTGCGTCAGCGGCGCGTACTGCGGCGCCAAAATCGCAACGTCATGGCGTGCTCTTTTCGCTTGATAGGACAAGCCGGCGGACGAGCACGCACAGAGAGACGGTGAACAATGGATGGTCCTCTTAGGTGCAGAGAGTACGCCATGACGTTGTGCCTTTTTCGCTGTTTGATTGGCCCTTCGGCTCTTAACATCGGCCGCGCTCGGACATAAGGTGAAACGAAGTATAGCAGGTGGAGGCTCTTCTTCGTCCTGCTGCCGAGATGAAATTAACGCAGTCAGACCAACTTCAGTCTCCGCCGCAGTGGGCTGCCCGGAAACGTAACAGCTGGTGGCAGCGGTGGGATCGACGGCTCCGGGGGACCTCGGTTAGTGAGTGCCCGAGGCGTTGTTCTTGTTCCCGAGCAACCAAAATGTTTAATTTGTAATGTGTCACCGTGCCGGTGACAAGGGAACGGGACGAAGGCAGCCAGACCTTTTTCGGGATTTCAAAAGCGTGGCACGATGAATATCGCTGCGATTGTGAAGCCTGAATTAATGCTCTTGGCGGAAGAGTTGGGCTTAAAGGTCGCAAAGGCCATGAGAAAGCCCGAGACTATCAAGGCCATTGAAACTTGTGGCACGGACGCCGACGAAATTTCCGATTGTTAGAGCGAGGTGCAGGGGAGACGAAAGAAAGAGGATCTCGAATTAGAAATGCTTCAACAAAAGTAAAGGTCGCTGGTGAGGCCAGTGCGGTTGACGGCAGTTCTTCAAAATTGGATATGCGAAGCTTGCTACAACCTTTTCGTGTCGGAGGGGACTTGGGGTCTCTACCTGATCAACTTCGAACGCACATGCACCAAGATGTGTTTTGAGAGGTCTACCTGGCCACAACGGCTTTTGAGTTTACTACCAGCAGAAGTAGCCGATGTTATGGCTATAGGGTGCCTTCATGTGCGCTTTGCTTAGGGTGGAGACATCTGGCCATTTTGTCCCACACTTTCATTTTTATTTTTGTTCAGAAGGGCGTGAAAGAGCGTGTCCCTGCGCGCGCTTGTGGCGCTGACTGTGCTATGGCGACATTTTGTTTTCGTCGATTTCTTTGTATGTTACCCGTGAGCGCGTGCTATCGGCATCGGGTACTACAAAGGGTGGCATCACCCTAAACAGAAGGACATTGAGGCACCCTAGCTATAGGTTGGACCCCGAAGAAGCAGAGGACTACTCTGTTGTGAAATTGAGCCTGCTGAGAGAGTTCAGGGGCCCTAAACTCGTCGAACACAAAGTTGGAGCCCAATGTTCGCGGAGCGCGCCGATTGGACGCCGGCGAAAAAAGCGCCAAGTCATCGTCAGGATAGTCCAATCGGTGCCCTACGTGAACTTCGGCCCCAACTTTGTGTTTGACGGGTTTAGCGCCCCAGGTTGTCGCTTGAAGCCTTCAGGATAAAGATCCGACAAAGACTGTAAGGAAAGCTACAGAGTTCGCCTACAGGCTTAAAGTTTTTCTGGAAAGCTGGCTTTGTGGGGCCAACGCACTTGAGGACCGCGAAAAAAATACTGGAGCAATTAGCGCTGAAGCAGTTTTTCTGTTGTATTCCTTCAACCTTGAAGGAATGGGCCCAAGACTGACCCGAGGTCGACACTATCCAGAAGGAAGCTGATTACGCTGATCAGTATTGCTCCAGGCGTAGAGGGGTAATGGACGATAAGCCTGCATTTGCCAGAAATCACTCGTGAAAGTCGGACCACTCAGGTTCAAGAAAGTACGAGCTGACTACGGTTAGTCCGACACCGGAAACGGTAAACCTTGCAAAGGTTTGCGAGACACTGGGGCCACGTACGACTTGGTACATTCCTCGCTAGTAAAGCAATCGGATTTCACTGGTGATTGCGTATGGATCCGCCAGGCTTTGGAAGATCGGTCTTATAGCTTGCCCGTAGCTAAAGTAAAACTAAGCGGACCCTTTGGTGAAGTAGACACGGATGCAGCGGTTTCCGATGGCGTGTTGCCCCGCTGTCCGTACATTCTATCCAACGTTACGAGAACCACTTAGTTGGGAAACTGCCATAGAGACTGCTCTGAAAAAAATGGCACCGATCCGTACCCGAGAACCGAGCAAAAGGCGATCGCAACGGCGCCATTTTTCCCGCAGCGGCCACTCGAACTGCACGTGACTTCTATGTTGGCTTTAATCGGTCATTTTGTCGCCGAAACAGATACGGTGGAAGGGTTTCAGGGGTGCCACCCCCGTCTCCCAAGTGGACGCGCCGCGAATTACGACCGAAGTTAGGATGCGCCTATAGGTTGGGACGCGCTACCTGAAATCACCGCTGGGGCATGGTTGTATAAAAACAATATTAATTGTGCCGCAAAAACTTGCAAACTAAAGATTTTAGAAAACATCACGCGCCCTTCATTTTGTACTAAAATCCAATAAAAGTTACTAAAGAGTGTTTTTCAGTAGCGCAAAAAGATGCTTTCTAAAAGCTCAAGGTGACCACAGTACAGACAAATGACAAAGAGTGGCGCTGTTGTCGTATTTAGCTCGGTCTCGGTGGACGCCACCGGCCCAGGTTTCAACAGGTGAGATTCCCAACTGAGTGTTACCTATCAAAGCAGTTGAGCGAGTCTGGTGTCGCGCTCGACATGAATCCTGTCCTAGTAGTAACTCGCTCGACGAAAAAGAAAGCATTTGGGAAGGAAACGGTATTGGATGCGGCAGTTGGTGCGAGCACCGACGCATCTCGCGAGTAAGTGACTGGTGGATCGGGAATGACTACCCTGGCTTCGCCAGACACCGACGCATCTCACGAGGGAGCGACTGCGGGATCGGAAATGACTACGCTGGTTTCGCCAGACAGCCAACGATTTCGAGCTCTAACGAGTTTCGATAAGATGACTCTTATCGCAGAACAGAAAACAGATGCCTCGCTCGCCAAGTTCCGAGATAGCGAGGGTAAAGAACGGTCACCGAACGTATCTTTCTACGAGCGCAGAGGTATCCTGTACCGGTAACTTCAAGGACAAATCCGGCAAAAAAGAAGAACAACTCGCGGTCCCTTCTAGGTGTAGGGTGACCTTCTTGAGCTTTGGTCCGGACCAGGGGCGGATTTAGAGGGAGGGGGGGGGGGGGGTTTCTAAACATACGGTACGCTGACCAACACCTGACCCCCCCCCCCCCCCCCCCCCCTCTCTCTCTCTCTGGAAATTCCTGCATCCGCCCCTGGTCCGACACCTAGGCATCACGAAGACAAAGTGTATGCTTTTAGCCGAGTATTACTGGCCGGGCTGCTTTAGGGACGTCGAAAAGTTTGTTCGCACGTGTGACACCTGCCAAAGGACGGAAAGGCCAAGGGAGCGAAGGAAGGCACCCCCCACCCTAGTGCCGATAAATTTCGGAGCCATTTAGGAGGCTCGTGATAGATGTCGTAGGACCATTACCTGCAACAAAGACAGGTTTTAAGTATATTTTGACTATGCTATTTCAGCTAGCAAGTTTCCCGAAGCCGTTCCTCTAAAGGAACAGACCTCGGTAGAGGTCGTCGACAACTTGCTGACTGTTTTCCCGGATCGGGTTCCCGAGTATATAATATTTAGTGTTATCTCGGTAGCGTTTTCACAAGCGCTTTAACGACCAGCTTTTTTTTAGAGATGTGGCATAAAGCTTGTGCACAGCTCAGTAAGCCACTCTCAAAATAACAGCGTGGAGAGAGCACACTCGGTAATGAGATGAATTCTCGGGGCCCTGTGCCACGAGCAGGGAAAAGACTGGGACTTGGCTTTGCCTGCGATGCTTTTCGCGCTGCGAACCGTCACTCATGAGTCGACTGGTTTCACCCCAGCTGAGTTAGTCTATGGACGAAATAGGCGTTAGCCATTGCGATTGCTGCGAGAAGGCTGGGAGGGAGAAGCCGAGAACCCAACAGTGGTGGAGTACGTGCTTTCATTGCTGAATCGCCTACACAGGACGCGAGAGCTGGTTGCGGCAAACATGGAGAGAGCTCAAGCGCGTGGTAAATTGTATTACAAGAACAGTCACCTTCGCATCTTCAAGGAAGGTGAAAAGGTTCTGCTTTTGCGGTCGGCCAAAGCAAATAAGCTAGGAGTCCAATGGGAGGGGCCAGCTAGCAACAGTCCAGAGACTTTCGGAGACAAACTATGTCGTAAAAATGCCAGGTCGCAGAAAATAGGTTCGCATATTCCACTGTAACCTGATGAAGCCGTACATAGAAAGAGTGCAACTTGTCAGCATCGCAAGGAACCAGCCGGAGGAAGTGTGAGCTCATATTCCTGAGGAAAATTGACGAGAGTTTGCCTGTCGCTGAGATTGTAGAGGCTACAATCGATAAGAAACAGATATGAGTTAAGGCCAGCTTTCGGAACTACTGCCTTGCTTGACAAGCACCAAAATCTGTTTTCCACCGTCCCCGGAAGGAGGAACTTGATCGAGCATGACGCCCAACTCTCAAGTCAGGCTACGATTCAGTGCAAGGCCTATCGTTTTTCCCCACGTCAGGAAAAGCTATTAATAGCGGTGCGAGAGCGATTTTGTCTCTCCTGTGATTTTGGTCGAGAGCCCTGGCGAAGATCCTCGGCCTTGCGTGGACTACAGGAAGCTAAATGCAGTGACCGTAACAAAGGTTTAGCCGATTCCCAACATTGAAATGTGCATCGAAAAAGTGAGCAAGGCGAAGTTCATTTCAACCATTGACCTTGTGAGAGGTTACTGGCAAGTACCGCTTACCGAACGTGCCAGCAGCCTTGCAGCGTTCATGACACGTCATGAGGTGTTTTCAGGCCGCTCGTTTAGCTCTGGGTTGAAAAATTCTCCCTATGCATTTTCGAGGTTGATGAACCAGGGTTCTGGCGGGAACAGTCGTTCGCTCTGCCGTCCCTCGACGACGTAGTGATTTTTTCTGACACGTGGGAGGACAACCTTCAGCATCTGCAACAGGTCTTTTCTCGCCTGCAAGACGCAGGCCTAACGGTGCAAAGCCAAGAAATGCAAGTTCGGGCAAAGCGAAGTGCTGTACTTGGGACATGTATAGTTGGCAAAAGACAAAGGCGCCCTCAGGAGCTTAAAGCGCAGGGTATTGAGGAGTTCCCTTTGCCGCAAACAAAAAAAGGAATTAACGTCTTTCCTTGGGTTAGTGAATTATTACCGCCAGTACATTCCCCAGTACTCGGAAAAGGCGAGCCGAACATGATCAAATTAAATGAGCGGAAGTGGAAGGCGCTTGAGGCTCTAAAATATGCGTTATAGTCACTCGACCCGTGCTGGCCAGCCCAGACTACACAAAGCCCTTCCTGGTGCAATATGACGCAAGCCCTCTGTAGTCGGAACCAAAAGCGCGCGAATAAACGTCTTTGTCTCTCAGCAACACTGCTCAGCAATCACCGCGTCCGGGTGTGTCCCTACCCGCGGTTTACATTTTGTCAGAAGACACAAAGAACCCGGCGAAGTAGGCTTAATCTGAAAATGCCTAACGGTCAGCCTTCGCCGAACAGCCGCTTAACCCTGCCGCTGCAATGGCTACAGCAGCGACAGCAGGAAGCGTGACATCCCTGCTACCAGCCCCGAAGCCCTTGGATACGTCGCAAGATCTTTGGGTGGCATCGAAACTTTGGGCGAGTGAGTACAAGCTCTACGCGACTGCGACCGGGCTCGCAACGAAGCCTGAAGAAATTCAAGCGGCAACGTTTTTTGGTCGTAATCCGCGAAGAGGGACGGAGGATCTACCGCACGTTCAATTTCGAAACGGAAGCGGATCACGACGACGTAGACAAGCTCTTCGAAAAATTTGAGGAGCACTGCAAAGCAAGCCCGTCGTTAACCTGGCGTACCACGACTTCGTTTTCGGCACGAGAGATCAAAAGTCGGGAGAACGCTTCGATGAATGGCTGACGGCGCTTCGTACGCTCATCCGGAACTGCGAGTACGGGCAGCTCGAAGAGAGGATGTTGAAGAGCCGCATCATCCTAGGCATAAAGGACAAGCGGTTGCAAAGCCATCTGATTAACAAGAATCCCGATTTCCGCAAGCTCGTAGAAATTTGTCGCACGCGAGAGAAAAACAAGGAGCAGGTAGAAGAGATACAGAAAACGACCCAAGTAGGCCGCGGCAACGCCGACATACGCCAGGACGGCACTGAAGAGGTCAACTTCGTACAAAAGGACAAAGCGTGTGCGAAGTGCGGTTTCGCGTACCACAAGAACCAAGCATGCCCCGCAGAAGGCAAGAAATGCAAGCAGTGCGGCAAACTCAACCACTTCGCGAGCGTCTGCCGATCAAAGAAGCCGAACAAGAGAGGCGCCGGACAGATGAAGACCCGGAAAGTTGACAGCCTGGAATGCGAAGAAAGCTACTTTCTGCATGCCGTCTCGTCGAGCTACACGCGAAAAGGTGGAGTTTGGAAAGCCGAGATCAACATTGAAGGCAAGCCAGTGGTCTGCAACTTGGATACGGGAGCAAACTGTTCGGTGATTTCACTCAAGCAACTAAAGGCGATAACACGCAAGGAGTTAGAGCCAAGCAACGCACTACTGAACACATTTTCTCGGCCAGAAAAAAAAAAAAGCTGCCGGAAAGGTGACTCTGCAAGCGTCCAGCAAACACGGAGCTGCTCGGGCACAGTTTTTCGTTGTGCAAGAGCCGGTGCAAGCAACCCTCAGTGGTGAACTGTCCCAGGAGCTAGGCCTCATCAAACTTGTGGCCACAGTGACAGAAGAGGGCCAACTCTACGAAGCGGCACGAAAGTTCGAAGATACTTTCAAGGGCCTAGGTGAGCTACGTGGGGTGGTGTACCACATGAAACTGCACCAAGGATCGCAAGGTGTAGTTAAGCCAGCCCGTAGCGTCGCACTGGCCCTCCGTAACAAGGTCAAGGCTGAACTCGACCGAATGGAAGCAAATGGAGTGATAACCCCCATCACCGAACCGACTGAATGGGCCAGCCAGATGGTAGTTGTGGTCAAGAAGACAAAATAAGAATATTCTTAGACCCAGTTGTACCTCAACAAAGCGCTCAAGAGAGAGCACTACTACATGCCGACGCTGGAGGACATCGTCACAAGCATCGAGGGTGCCAAGTACTTTTCTACATTAGACGCTGCCACAGGATTTTGGCAGATTCGACTTGACAAGCCCAGCTCGTATTTGTGCACCATGAGTACACCTTACGGAATATATAGATTCCTCCGGATGCCGTTTGGAATTGCCACTGCCCCAGAAGTCTTCCATATAGCAATGCACCAGGTGCTCCAAGGTCTCGACGGCGTCGAGGTGGTCATAGACGACATACTGGTGTGGGGTTCCACAAAAGAAGAGCACGACAGACGTCTACAAAATGTCCTGCAACGGTGCCAAGAGGTGAACCTCAAGCTGAACCTGGCCAAGTGCCACTTCTTCAAAGCGGAGGTGCGCTACCTCGGCTTTGGGCTAACCGACAAAGGACTCTCGATCGACTCGAACAGAGCAGAGGACATCCTTGCAGTTCAGGTCCCAGAGAATGCAAAGGAACTGAAGACATTCCTGGGAATGGTGAACTTCGTTGCCAGGTTTATTCCGACCTGCTGAAGAAGGACAACGCTTGGGTCTGGACCGACTCCCAACAAGAAAGCTTTGAGCGTCTTCGGACAGCCCTATCACAGGCACCAGTCCTGGCATACTACGACAAGACGCAGCCCCTTGTGCTGCAGGTAGATGCTAGCCAACGAGGAGTAGGAGCTGTCATCCTGCAGAATGGACACCGCGCCCAGGTGTGTCCTACCCGCGGTTTACAGTGCCGATGCCTGGATGGGGACCACCTTCGGTTCGATTTTATCCTAGAAGGGGGCGGAGCTGTTATATTGTTTTGTTGGTCTCGCTTATCGAAGCTAGCGAGGCCGTCGCCGTCAACCTGCTGCGTCAGCGGCGCGTATATACTGCGATGATAGAACCGATGAAAGCGGCTGCGCCTAGCAGCTCGGGGTTCTTCGTCCTGCTGCCGAGATGAAATAAACTCAGTCAGACCAACTTCAGTCTCCGTCTCGGTGGGCTGCCCGGAAACGTAAGACCGATCTCTTCAATGGCCATGCGACTCGAGGATCTCCCTCCGAAGCTGTTTTCGGTGTCGTGCGACGACGGTGCACCGTTTGAGAAGTCGGGAGCACATTTGCATTCCCGACAATGCGCCGAAAGGTGGCCAGCCGACGTTAGTGCGGCCACAGAGGCTGCATGTTCTCTGGAGCGGTCGTTGATACACCTCCCCGTTTGCCCTATGTAGCATTTCCCACATGACATAGGGATATTGTAGACGACTCCTTTTTCACATGGGGCGTATGGTGTTCTATGCGCGGTGCCGCAGGTGGTCCTCGCGTTCTGGTCGGTCCCCCGGTTCACCCTACGGCACATGGCATACGCCTTTTTGGGGCTGAGCGCACGACACGGATGCCTTGTCCGCCGGCGATCTTTTTTAGGCGATGAGTGAACCCGTGTATATATGCTAACACTACGAAAGGCTTTGGGGGCTTTTTCGTTGGTTCACTTTTCTCTGAATTATGTCGCACTTGCTTGCGGAGCTTCTCGCATATCGGTACGAGGAGGGTACTCGAGTAACCGGAGTCCTGGAGTCTACAAAGCTGTCTTTGAAAGCTGCGCCCCATGCACCTTATAAGGGCAGGATTTTTGTAGCGCCGACACGAGAGCTTTGGTGGCCAGCCCCCGTTTTACAGTTCTACAATGCTCAGAGTTGCTCGGAAGGAACCCTTTACACGAACGGGGTTCATGCATCCAGCATATGTGGGTTGTTTCAAACTCAAATGAGAGATCCAGAAAACGTATGGATTTGTTTACGGGAAGTTCATGGGTGAAAGACAGTCCATGGCAGCTTTGTCCGAAGCTGCGCATGACCACTTCTAAACACCTGTTCCTCGCCTCGTCTGCTTCAGAGTTGCACAGTATAAGGAAGTCGTCAACATACAGAAAGATGGCCCCGATGCGTTGATCTTTTTAAGTGGTCTTGAACGTTCTTCCCGCATGCTGCTAGTACAAATCGCTCCAGTATGGGGCCACTCAAGAACCTATGCACACCCCCAGTGCCGGCCCTACACCCAGTGGCGTCCAAGGGGGGGGGGGGGGGCGGACCGCCCCGGGTGCAGCGCCTCAGGGGGGTGTCGTGGCGGGCCCGAGATCGGGGGGGGGGGGGGGGGGGGGGAGTCGCGGCGGGCCACGCGAGAGCGGGGAGGGGGGGAGTCGCCGGAGCGGGGGGGGGGGAGGTCGCAGCGGGCCACGCGAGAGCGGGGGGGGGGGGGGGGGAGTCGCGGCGGGCCACGCGAGAGCCGGGGGGGGGGGGGGGGGTGTGCGGCGGGCCACCGCCCCGGGTGCCGCTGACCCTCGTGACGCCACTGCCTATACTGTGAGTATAGGCAGTGGCGTCACGAGGGTCAGCGGCACCCGGGGCGGTGGCCCGCCGCAACACTAAACATGTGAGTATAGCCTATACTCACATGTTTACGAACAGCGTGATGTCAGATAGCTAGGGGCGTATAAAGAGTAAGGGGGGGGGGGGGGGGCACGGTCGGAGTTTGCCCAGGGCGTTTGATGGTGCAGGCAGGGGCGTCACGAGGGTCAGCGGTCATGCTATGGCCCAACACGAGCATTTTGTCAGACGAGAACCGCAACCCAAAAACGAACGGCTGTGGGGCGCCGTGTTGAAATAAATAAGAAAAAAAAAAATTCAAAAAGGGGGCGCGGCGGCGTTTCCCTTTTGTTGGCGCCCTGGGCAACCGCCCAGGTCGCCCACCCTTAGGGCCGGCCCTGCACACCCCTCTTTTCTGTAAGAAGTGTTGTTCCTGGTGTGACACCACCGTCGCAGAAAGGTATACCGTCAGAAGCTCCAAGAAGCTGTCGAGGCTCATTCCTGCATGTCGAATTTTGGAAGCTTTGAAGGCCATGCTCCTCGATGGCTTTTCGGAGGATCTTGAGAGCCGCATAGGGAATTGAATAGTAAAGGTCTCGTATATGCAAGGAAAAACCTGACACGATATGACATCCCTTTTTCTGGAGAAAACAAATCACTGGTTCTGAGTTTGGTATGCTGAAAGGGTCATTTACTTTAGCCTGTGGCAGAAATTTTGCCAAACAGACACCTGCCCTTGCCAAGTGTGTCTCTCTGAGACAATGTGTTTTTGCCGAGGAAAAAAAAAAAAAAAACGCTCCAGGACTCCGGTTACTCGAGTAGCCTCCTCTGCAAGCAAGTGCGACATAATCCAGAGAAAAATGAACCAACGCAAAAGAAACCCCCAAAGCCTTTCGTAGTGGTACCATATATACACGGGATCACTCATCGTCTAAAAAAGATCACCGGTCGAAAGGCATCTATGTCGTGCGCTCAGCCCCAAACAAGGCGTATGCCATGTGCCGTAGGGTGAACCGGAGACCGACCAGAACGTGAGGACCACCTGCGGCACCGCGCATAGAACACCATACGCCCCATGTGAAAAAGGAGTCGTCTACAATATCCCTATGTCATGTGGCAAATGCTAGGGCAAACGGGGAGGTGTATCAACGACCGCACCAGAGAACATGCAGCCTCTGTGGCCGCACAAACGTCGGCTGGCCACCTTTCGGCATAATTGTCGGGAGTGCAAGTGTGCTCCCGACTTCTCAAACGTTACCGTCGTCGCACGACACCGAAAACAGCTTGGGAGGGCGATACTCGAGTCCCTGGCCATTGAAGAGACCGGTGAAGAATGCGTAAGTGCCGCCTCTGTTGCGCTTTTTCCTAAAGAAGACGCTTTCAGGCAGCTGTGCGCATGGGCGCCGCCGTAACCGACCTTCAGTTTTTGTTTAGCTTCATTTCATCATTGCCCCAGCAGGACAGGTTAGTGCCACTTCAGGTGCTACTGCTTCCTTCTCCGCAGCATACGCCTTTGTGGAGGCTTGTCAACGCCCGCTTCAGTGGCTTGGCATCTCGGTAAGACAAGAGAAGGTCGGCAATGGCGGCTCAATTCGGCGCGTGCATATCCGCGGGGGGCGGCCCCTCGAAGCAACCAAATCGGGACCATTTGAATGCGTTCTAAGATCCGACAGATGAACAAGTCACTTCTACGGAAAGTGTCGAGGAAAAGCAAGTTTTTATATCTAAGATCCGACAGATGAAGACGAGGTTGCCTCTACGTATAGTGTCGAGAGAAAGCAAGTTTTTCATTCAAAGGTTGATAGCCCAGTAGTGTGTGTCTTTGTTTTCTCCTCTCCTTCGCTTTTCCTATACGTTCAGCTGGTATTCAAGAAAGCATGTCAAACCAACTGGCTCAGCTCCAGGCCGTCACAACGCTTATTTTTCTCCAACCGGAACACAACCCGAACCGAAACGTTCGGCGAAATAGTTTGGAGCTGAACCGGAGCAAAACAAAAGAACCGTTCCAAACTGGATCGGGCGCACATTCGCGTTATATATATTCCGTGCGCATGTGCGCCGGATAGTTTGAGAGGCTGCGGAGCAAGGTGTTTTATTTTATGAAAATATTTTTGTAATCATATTTTACAAAGACGAAGGCCAATAACTGCTGTTACTGACTGTCACAAAATTGGCCTGACCGGCTCAAAGCCATCGCGCCCACGTGCCCGGCGAAAAGCCGCCTCATCGCGCCAATGGGATGACGCACCGAGCCGCCACGGAAACAACGCGGCATCAAATTCGGGTTTACAAAAGGTTAATCGAACGCCACTTCATCAAAACACGTTTTAGAAAACGGGCTCGTTTTATTGAAGCTCAGTTTAGAGGAATGCCGCTTATCGAAAAGGGGACGCTGCTTAAAAAAATGCTCCCCTACTTCGCGTGTGTTGACTTACACGTCCCCCCGTTAACGCCCCTTCGCGGCGACAGTATGTGGCAGGCTCATTACAAAAAATTACACCATCTTCCCGAGGGGAACCATGGGGTGATGCGGAGCATCGCGGAGTTTCCAACAACGTTCACGCGATGTGTGGTAACCAACGCAAGTTGAAGGAGAGGAGACTAGAGGAGGAGAGTTGCGCATGCGCGCGCGATGTGAGTAGAAGCGAACGCACGCGAAGTGCACGCAGCTGGTAGAGAGAGAGAGCGGAGAGAGTAACGCGCAGCTGTTGGAGAGAGGGAAGGAGGAGAGTTGCGCATGCGTAGTGTGAGTGCGGACTACGACGCCGCGGGACATAGACCCGAGCAAGAGATGCTCCGCATCTAAAAATCTTAAACCACCTCGCCATAGAGTTCCTGTATAGGCTCCCTACGGGAGCCAGAGTTGCGCGACTGTTTTCACCGTGCCGCCGCTCCGCTATTTGCCGCCATCCGATCACGTGAGGAGCAGACTTAAATGCCGTGCAGGAAAGTAGACATTGCTCGCGCCCCGGCCTACACTCTAAAAAAAAAAAAAAAAGGTATCACCTTACACCCTTTTGTCCCATATAATACACCCCAAAACTTCAGTTCGACGTACAGCGCCCTATAGTCGAACAGACGGCCCCAAATTTTACGAGGGGCTTGATAACGGTGCGATATAACTTTTTAAATAGCTAAAAACGTATCAAAGACCACAGAAAGAAAACACCGAGTTTTTGCAGTAAAGCCAAGAAAACCCCAATTTTTTTTTTTTTTTTTTAATTCAGTAACACGTACATTAGCTATTTCCTTAAGTTGTACTACACGGCTATCAAGCCCCTCGTAAAATTTGGGGCCGTCTGACGACTACAAGGCGCTGTACGTCGAATTCAAGTGTTGGGGTGCATTATATGTGACAAAGGGTGTAAGAATACACCCTTTTTTTCTGCGAGTGTACGTTTCCCTGTTTTTGAGCGCGCCGCGTGCATCGAACGCGCGGCGCCGCTATTCGCCGAATTCAGTCACGTGAGGAACAGGCTCAACATGCCGTGCAGGAAAAACGGCGCTACGGGGATGAACGTGCAACTCTCCCCTAACCTAAACTAACCTGGCCCACGGCGGCCGAAATCGCTAAAAGGAGGCTCATCGCCATTTTCTCTAAACTAAGCTTCTCTATATATGAGGCGATTCGATAAACTGGGGTTGGTAAAACGTCGTTCGCTAACACGAGCTTCTTTAAACCGCATGCCTCCGATCAAATTCACCCAACCCCGGCGCGCGCCCGCGGCGGGGAAAGACCTGGAAACTTCTACGAGATTCCCCACGCGGCACCCCCGCGAGGGAGGGAAGGAGGGCGCGAGACGCCGCTCCACAAAATCATGAAAAGAGCCACACAGAGCGGAGATTTGACCCCGGCAGAGCCGCCGTGACGCCCGCAGGAAGACGGAGAACGTCCTAGGGTTCTATCATGGAAAACCCCAGGCTTTTGACGACGAATGTTCGCAGCCTTTTGCGTGCTTCGTATCTATATACTGCGGCGCGACGGAAACCGTTGCCGAAGAAACGCTGCGCCGGCGCCCGGGGCTTCCTCCTCCTCCCCACCGCCAAATTGGAAAGGTCCTTCTCGGGGTTAAAATACCGGGTGTGTGTGAGAAATCCGAACCCGGCTTTTCGCACCGCAAAAATAAGCTAGACATTGCGGGGAGCGCCAGTTCCGTCAAAACGTAGCTCCAGCCGTTCGAGCTATAGCTAGGGTGCCTTCATGTCCCGAACATGAAGGCACTCTATTTTCGAGCAAGATGCCAAAGTTTCAGCAGCAACCGTGATCTTATTCAAAAGTTATAACTTTTGAGTAAGATAACGGTTGGTGCGGAAACTTTGGCATCAGCTCGAATGGCTGGGACTACGTTCTGACGGAGTTTGAGCTCTCCGCGGTGTCTAGTTTATTTTTGCGGTGCGAAATGCCGGGTTCGGATTTCTCACGAACACCCGATACATCCCATCATGCCAACGAAACGAACGCGACTGAGCCCGGACATACTATGTAGTATGTCCGGGCTCAGTTAATTAATTAATTAATAATTACTTAACGAATTTTAATTAATTAGGCCGACTTATCGCAATGATTAGTCACCCACATAATGTCCCCCTGGCCGTATAACTCACCTGCACAAACCGCCTAAATGCAGTGTTGGAGGTAGCGCGTTACTAGTAACGACGTTACTGGTAACGCGTTACGTTTTTTGCTGACGTAGTAACGTACCCGTTAGTATTCTGAATGACTAACGAGTAAAGTATTTCCGTTACTTTTTTACGGTATCGGCTATCAAATTTAGTTACTCGTTACTCGTTACTTTTGACGAAAACTGGTGAAATACATTAGGTACTTGAGAAAAGGTCGCGACGCCTGATCTAACGTTTAGATCAGCAATCTTGTGCTTAAAACTGTAGACGTCAGGGGAACTAAAGTTAGGTCACTAAGCTTAATGGAGGATCTAGGTTCTCTGCTCGTGGGGCAACTACTTGCGCTCGAGCACGCAATGCCCAGGCAATGCCGTATATCTTGCTGCTAAGACTTCTGAACCTTCGATTTCCTAAAACGAGGGGTTTTCCACTTATCAGTCCATCTATTCACCCGTCCATCTCAAAATCCTGCACAAGCTTATCGCTGCAGGGAACCAGCATCCGTCACAGTAAACCTTTAAAAAAAAAAAAAAAGAAATCCTTTCTGACCAAAAAAGACATCCGTTAAAAGGCACACTATCTCGCTTCTCGAAGGCGAAAAAAACATTGGCTACCAGCAAATTCCGTTCGTCCTCTTTTTTTTTTTTTTTTTTTTTTCATAATGTCACCACCCACAAGGCTTGAACGAACGACTGCATTAAAGCCCCCTCCCCTCCTCTCCCTCCTCTTCCCCCACTGCTTTGTGCAGCAGAGGTGGAAAGCAGGAGGGGGGGGGGGGGGGTGAGGTGAGGGACAGACATCCGTTTAAAACAGTGGACAACTAGTGGCGAAGCGATTTGCTCCTTTCTCTAGTTACAAAAAAAAAAAAAGAAACATCCTTTGTGCAATTTTTTACTCTCGTTCTCCCCTTCGCTGCCTTAAAGTTCCTGACCCACTTTTGTACACAGAAGAATCTTTCGTTTGATTAGTTTTTATTTCCCTAAGGTCATGATAAAAAATAAAGTTTTAAACCTGGAAAAAATACTTACAAACACGAAACCTTTTTTTTTTTTTTTTGCAGAAAAACTAAGAGTTACTGCTGGTAAGAGGCAGCAAGTGATTATAAACAGTGTGCTAATAACCGGTGTCCTGTTTCACATAGTGAAGTAAATCAGTCTCTGGTAATAGTATGAACAGGACTGTTACTAAAACCGGCGTAAAGATGAGGGGTATTAGTTGGCTGGTTGCATTCTAACAGTCCCCATTTGCATGCTGCCAAACATATGTACTCGAAGACAAAAGTAACGTAAAAGTAACGTTCGTCATTTTTGAAAAGTGACGGTAACGGTATATCGTTACGTTTGTAAAAAAGTAACGTAGCTCAATAACGCGTTAATTTTTATCAAACTAACGAGTAACGCTATTTCGTTACTTCGTTTCGGTAACGGGCACAACACTGCCTAAATGTAACTTTCACGGCTTTTTTAAAACAAATCTGTAAAGCTTAAAAAAACACACCCGGTATATAATGGGAATGAGTGAAGACTGACAAGTGCAGCCGTAGTAATATTGTGAACGAAGAGGAGAGAAAGTGATTATTGAATTTAGTGCATTAAAGTTAGAGAAAGGAAAATAGAGCTGGCGAAAAATTGGCCCAGGAGCGGGGATCGAACCCGCAACCTTCGTCTATCCGGTGCGAAACCTTAAAGGGATACTGAACCGAAATTTCGAGCTCACTAAACAAGGCCGGGCAGGTAGGCGAGAAGCTGCAAAACAAAAAAAAAAAATATCACTCATACGGCGATATATCTAACGGATCGCCGTATTTTTTGGAAAAGAAGTGCGCGATTGAACCCGGCCGACGAGGCCGACGAGACAAGGCACGTCACGATTCCCATTCTCTCTCCTCCTCGCTACGTCCCGTCAAGCTGGTGAACCGAAGCGAGGAGGAGAGGAGCGAGGCCGCTTCTCCTCATTCTCAAATTCTCCCGGAGGACAGTTACGTCAAAGAACGCGCTTGATTGCGCCCTTCTTTTCCAAAAGTACGGCCATCCGTTTGAGATATTGATGTACGAGTGATGTTTTGGAGTTCGTAGCGTCCGGTTCAACACTTCTGCAGCCTTACTTTGCAAAATCCAAATTTCGGTTCAGTATCCCTTTAATCGAGTAGGCCATCCTTATGATTATAATGCAATTAAATGCAAAGTTGCAAGCGAGCTGGACAAGAATGACGATCGCACACCAGTCACCTAGCTGTGTTTGGAGATTTCTGTTTGTCCTTTGTCCCTCTTGTTCCCCTTCTCCAGTGATTATTTTCGTCAGACCATCCTCGCCACTGGTTTCGGCGGACTCAATTTTTGACCGGCTCCCTGTGTACTTAGCTCAACACACCGATAGACATGGCTCTACGAGTTCCCCAAGTATTGCGTGAAAAGAAAAAAAATTCGCGAAGTTATTGAATTTTCAAATTTCGTTTTCATCGTGTTTCTCAAAATGGGAGCCCCTACTGGCAACATTGATGTGTGACGACAGATATGGTACAAAGGGGGCAGTAAGCCATGTTCCCAACTGATTACAAGACGTTTGATGGTGGGAAAAGAATGTTTGGTAACTGATTCACTGAGAAGCACGCAAAAAGCACTTAACATACTCTGTTTAAGACTACATGCACGACCTGAAAGTCTGTACCATATGTGACGTCACACCCCTGAAGAGCGCGCGAAAATTTGAATGCTGGTTTCGGCATCAACTTCATTTACGGTTTTCCCAATTGCTATTTTGAATTTGGAGAAAATAAATAGCATACCGTGACGACTGAAGTCCGGGTAGTCAGAAAATGCAATTTGTTTAGGTAGCTCAAAAAACGGCCGGAGCACCCCTTTAAGGATCGTCCACACACTTGTAACCGAGTACGGCCGAGAGAGACGAGACTGGTTTTTAATAGCGAGTTCGTTTCACATGCACTGGCACCGTTCGAGTTCTCTCCCAGAATGCATCGCACTCACAGGGTGTTGCACGGAGAACTGGACTCAAACGAACTCGCCAAACACACCGAGTGCAGAAGACTGATACTGCCGCCATCTAGGTATGTTGTAGAAAAGGTACCGACCTCAAACCGAAACTAGCGCCTTTCTGTTCAGAGTGATGGGTGGGAATGCGAGAGTGCAGTAGCTACCAACGTTCATCTACAAACGTTGGTCGCTGCAATCTGTAGTTTATAGTTGCGATGACTTCAAGCAACTCGGCTGTCGTAGAGATAGTTAGAGACGGCGTAAATTTCCGCAACCAGCTGTCTACAAAGCAGCTGGTTGCGATCTTTCAATTCTTATAACCGTTTACACTGAAGAAAACTGATGATGCTGTCCGAGCAGAAGCTTGATTCGTTTGAGCATGGTATTTTGCGTGAACCACTGAAACGGTACGGGTTTAAAACCAGTCTGTTGGAAAATCCAGCAAAACTTTTCGTGGGACTTTCGATTTCGCTCGTCATTACAGGTGGATCAGATATTATCCTTGGTGAGGGCGTCGAGAACGAGAGCTTTCTCGAACAAAATACGACGGGGCAAGTTAGCTGATGTAGGTAAATGTTAAACATGATGACGTTGCCCAAGCCTCAGGTAAAGTCACTATGTTTAGCTTTCTCTGATGCTTATTGGGCAGTCAGAGGTTTCTGCTGGGAGCGTTTTGTCGACAAATGTTCAATTTTTCACCCGCACACGGATGGTGATAAACATCTCGGGGATCGCTGATGCGTTTGTTCTGAGCATTTCTTGACACCTTGGTATATTTCAGCGCTTGTACGGCAACAGAGCGACTTAAAACCTCCAAATAAAGCACAGGTTGTCAATTGCTTCCTTCATGAAATAGCAGACGCTCACAATTCAAGCTCGCGTTTGATTCTGTTGCCCGCGGGAAGCGATTTCTATCAGAAAATCTACATTTTTTCCTTTCGGTTCCGCGACACATCGTAGCAGATGAACCTTTGCGTCTGCTCCCGCTCCTCGTCGGCCTCGCCGGAGCGAGGCATGACGGGATCGCATTTGGGCGCACTCTCGATTTTCTCGGTGCAGAAACGAACTCGGAGAGTGCATGCCCACTCGTGGAGGTCGAAACGAACTCGCTTTACGCCGCGAGCGGGCACGCGTGGACACGAGTGCCGTGAAACGAATTCGCTATAAGCCTCTTGCGACGTCTTAGGTACGAATGCGCTGCTGCGGAGCTGGTCCTAAGAAACCGGTCTCGTCTCTCTCGGTCGTACTCGGTTGTTAATGTGTGAACGGCGCTTTAGTTTCGAATTTAACTGGGTATATGCCAGCCGTTGCTGATTTAAGGCCCATGCTAGTTCCGAGTTGCGGCAGTGACGTGGCACGTCATTTCATCTTGCAATTGTCGGAAACCAAGATATCTAGGGAACCACTCCTCCTCATCGGGAATGAGTGAAGATTGACAAGTGCAGCCGTAGTAATATTGTGAACGAAGAGGGGAGAAGATGATTATTGAATTTAGTGCATCAAACATAGGGAAAGAGAAAGAGAGTTGGCGAAAAATTGGGCCAGGAACGGGGATCGAACCCGCAACCTTCGCCTAACCGGGGCGACGCCTTAACCGATTAGGCCATCCCCACCACCGGTTTCGGCGGACTCAATTTTTGACCAGCTCCCTGTGTACTGGTAGTTTCAAATTCGCCTAATATTTCGAAACTTCGACAAAGTTTCAAATATGATGAAGACGAAGACCTGAAATGCCGAAGACCTGAGGCAGGTCTTCGTCATTTCTGACGAAGACCTGCCTCAGGTCGAAACGTCAAATAAAATCCTTCTGGTTTGTTTTCCACCGTTACCCTGCGTCTCTCTTTCTCTCTCTCTCTGTGTATACATATATATATGCCGGGTGTTCATTTTTAATTCGAACAGATTTATTACAAAAAATCCGTAAAAGATGCACTAGTACGGTTTGTTCAAGTGAGTTATACGGCTAGGGGGACATTATGTGGGTGGCTAATCCTTGCGAGAAGTTGGCTAATTACTTAAAATTCGTTAATTAACTTTTTAATTAATGAAAATAGACATATGGTTCCAACTAGAAACTTGCTCAGCGTCATCGAAAACCCCTAAATCAGTCATTTTCAGAAAGACTTTGAGCGCGTGAGAAGCGTAGTAGTGCACCAAAGTTACCACTCGTGGAGCAGGTACAAGGCTGGGGCTAGATAAGAGACGGAAAAATCGCACCCGCGCCTTATCGCAACCTCTATAGTCGGTTACAAGTTAAGAAGGTAGGAGAAGCTCCTCCCACAAGCGTGGTGCGCCGGTTTCAAATCCCTCCGCAATCGAAAGAAGAGTTCACTGGAAACGCTCCTTGTTCCGCTTCAATGGATAGATAATGGCCACAGAGTGGTGGCAACTTGTCTCCGACCCCCACGTTTTAAGAAAGCGACCTTTGTATTCATCGGAGAGGAAACCGAGCCCCTGAAAGCAGCCTTTGTATCAATCGGAGGGGGATATGCTAATCCCCGAAAGTCGTCTTTGTTTGCATCGAAAGGGGAAGACTCTAATCTCCCTCTCGTGGCTTCCACAATGCTAAGTCAAAGTCGAAAGATAAAGCAAATATGTACAGAAAGGCAAGACCCTCCTCGCGCGTTGGCCGCGACGTCACGGAAACGATGGGACGCTATTGGATGCGGAGGTGGCGGAGGGATATATGATTCCCTTTGAGGGGCATTTGCCGCTACCTTCTTGACTTGTAACCTACTATAGCTTTGTACCTGCTCCACGAGCGGTAACTTCAGTGCACTACTACGCTTCTCACGCGCTCAAAGTCTTTCTGAAAATGACTGATTTAGGGGTTTTCGACGACGCTGAGCAAATTTCTAATTGGAATCATATGTCTAATTTCATTAATTAAAATGTTAATTAACGAATTTTAATTAATTAGCCAACTTCTCGCAAGAATTAGCCACCCACATAATGTCCCCCTAGCCGTATAACTCACTTGAACAAACCGTACAAGTGCATCTTTTACGGATTTTTTGTAATAAATCTGTTCGAATTAAAAATGAACACCCGGTATATATATATATATATATATATATATATATATATATATATATATATATATATATATATATATATATATATATATATATATATATTGTGAGGAAGAAAAAGGAGAAGTGTCGGCACGGGAGCAAGGCACGCGCCTGGTCGACCGAGGGAGATTTGGACTACACTCAACCGGCGGAACAGCTGCCTTTTGGCCATTCATTACCATTGTAATAATCTCATTTTATGTTCCTTTTTTCTCAACTTCTATGCAACATCTAATGCATATTGACATAGTTATTACTAAATAAGGTGATATTCTACAAGATAATTGTATCGGTGTCGTTTTTGTGTGTTTACTGGCAACTTTAGTGACTCCTTGCAGTAGTTGCGTGACAACGAGGTTGGGTAGAAGCGAGCGTGGCAAATCACGCTAAGAGAGTTTCGGTTTTGAGGCATCATCAGCGCAAGCCTGCATGTGTGTGTGTACATTGTTAAAAGGAAGGCAATAACGCTGCGTTCTTGCTTTCTCTGGAAGTCACCGTTTTGTGCGCTAAAACGAATACAACGGTTGCTGAGCCTTCACCAGAAGAGATGATAATAACATTGTAAATTTGCATATTTTTCGCTTTGAGTCACTTGGCCTCAGCTTTGCATGAAAGTGTGCGTCCCATATTCGCAACGTCTCGTTTTGAACCTTTAAAATGCCAATTTCTGGTGTTAGGACACACACGAACGTTTCGGAAGATAGGGAGAGTTAGGAATGTCAAATGTGCAACGTCGAGCATTATAGTTCTGTATTTAGTTTTATGCAGGTACATGAAAATCACAAAATAACAATAATTGAAAAAGCAATATTATTTTGTTTTGTAACACACTACTCCTGAGCCGAAAACAGAATTGTTATAATTGCGAGGAGTGCTTTAAAGTAATTGTCGGCCAATGCTTCAATGTTTCAGAATGCACCGCATCATCTGTCACTTGCGCAGTGGACTGCGTAAATTACTGGTCCATCTTCTATTCTTGAGGCAGAGAATATTGAAGAGAACCACACTCGCTCACAAACGCACAGTTACCGTGTTGCCTACTCCACACCGCGCCGTAACCGCTGGTTGTTCTACACTCCACGATGGTAACAGCACGACTATGGTGGCACGACTGCACGGCGTCCATTTGCAATTCATGGCTCCGTCGCGTTCTCGTACAGGTTCTCGCGCGTGCGGAGACATTTGCCGAATTTTTGCCGAATCTTTGCCGAACTTTCCTTCAAAAGTTCGGCATTTGCCGAACTTTGCCGAATCTGAAGTTCGGCAGATTCGGTCCATCACTATTAAACACCCTCACAATATATATATATATATATATATATATATATATATATATGCGCCTGGCACACTCATCCCCTTTTCCTCGTATGCTTTGATAAAAGCATACGAGGAAATAAACACAGTTCGCGGAAAGCTCGTGTTACGCTTTTATTTGCTGCTCCTCTCGTCCCGTACAAGAGACGTAGCGTCCTCGTTAAGCCTTATTGAGCTCGATTTGCTCGATTCAGGGCCGCCATAATGAGATGCAGGCGACGGAGGAACTTTTCTCCCCTGCTTCAGGGACGAAAGTTCCTCTCTTTCTGAAGGAACATAGGTTACAAGACCGTTCCTCCCCTAAGGAAGGACTATCGATACCCTTTTTTCTAAGAGTGTGGTGGTCAAATACACATATACAGCATTTACAATCCCCTGTAACGCCGAATTAGAGCGCAGCTCTTGAGGAGGAGGAGAAGGTACGTCTCCTCCTCCTCCTCTCCTGCTCGCCTCCCATTTAGGGGAAAAGTTTCCGCTAAATTTGGCGGAGAGTTTTTCCCGCTAAAGTTAGCGAGGAAATTTTCCGCAAAATTTAGCGGGGAAAATTTGGCGCTAAATTTAGCGGGGAAATTTTTTCTGCTAAATTTGGCGCTACATTTAGAGGGGAATTTTTTCCGCTAAATTTAGCGGGAACATTTTTTCCGCTAAATTTAGCGGGAAAATTTTTTCCGCTAAATTTAGCGGGGAAACATTTTCCGCTAAACTTAGCGGGGAAATTTTCCGCTAAATTTAGCGGGAAAATTTTCCGCTAAATTTAGCGGGAAAGTTTTTCCGCTAAATGTAGCGAGGAAAATTTGGCGCTAAATTTAGCGGGGAATTTTTTCCGCTAAATTTAGCGAGGAAAATTACCCATAATGCAACGCGCGGTGACGTCATCTATGACGTCACTGGTGACCATCATGACGTCATCATGGGAAACGTCCCATAATGCACCGCGCGGTTACGCCGACGGCGACGGCGACGCCGCTCAAGCCAGAAACGGGTGCCTAAGAGCGCGCTCTAAAGGTAAGGGACCCAGCACGCTTCCCTGGGGAACTCCAGATCAGTGGCGTCACAAGGGGGGGGGGGGGGGGGGGCGGACCGCCCCGGGTGCAGGGCTCAGGGGGGTGTCGCGGCGGGCCACGGGTGCGGGGGGGGGGGGGGGGGTGGAGTCGCGGCGGGCCCCGCGAGAGCGGGGGGGGGGGGGGGGGGGTGCGCGGCGGGCTGCCGCCCCGGGTGCCGCTGACCCTCGTGACGCCACTGCTCCAGATGTCACTTGGGCGAAAGAGGAGTTGAAATTGGAAATGGAAGTGAACTGAAGTCTACTTGAGAGAAAATCTTTTATCCATGAGAGAACATAAAAGTGAGTGTTAAGCTGTGCAAGTTTTAGTAAAAGCCTGTGATGGAGAACGCGGTCAAAAGCCTTCGAGATGTCGAGAAAAATCGCATCAACTTGAAAACCAGCATCAAGAGATGCATGCAAGTCATGAACGAAACCGTCAAGTTGAGTGTCACATGAGTAACCCCTGCGAAAACCGTGCTGATACTTGAAATTAATGTTATGGTCCTCTAAATAGCATGACTTGAGAATGTATGATGTGCTCCAGAAGTTTACAAATAGTGGTGGTTAGTCGATCGTTCAGTGAGGAGCGATGACCAGATTTGAAGTTAAGATTTTTGAGATTTGAAGTTTGTTATTAACTCCAAGCTTTAGGAAGCTCGGACTTCCTTGACGAGAGCTCGAGCCATCCGTGTTCCCATTACTGGTGATAATCACTTCCCGTAGGATCCCATGTGGCGGTCGGATTTGGACACCCTCACTTGCCGATTTTTTTTGCAACAACTGGCATGTCCTGAATGGACTAGCGTGTGACTGACCACCCATCGTCCTGAAGACGGTCATCTGCCACCATGTTGGGCTGGATTACAGTCGAGGTTGTTGATTCCAGAGCCGGATGTCTCATTGCCTTGTAAGGCTTCCACCGATTCTGGACTCGGCTCCAGCAAATTTTTGCGCTGTGTGCTAATCTGGTTCTCCTCTTCACGAATCCGTTTGTGCGATGCTTGTCCCGTCTTGAAGCACCCTGGACTCTCTTCTGTCCATCTACGAGGTAAGGACCTTGGAGCGCTATATCTAGCCTTTGCAGTGTCGTCCATCCTTCTTTCTAGTGTCGATATCTTTCGAGTGAATTCAGTCAGCCTGCTCCCGTCCGCTTCGGTCTAGACGTGCCGACATGGCGCCTATCTACGCCTCTAGTTCCCCAAGCCTTTTCTCGTACACGTCCCACATTTTATCCTGCACGGCACGTACCTTGCATGCAAGGGTATTTATTGCCTCGATTCGTGTCTTCAAGTGTCTGCATGGCCTCCCAACAGGTCTTGTCAGCTGGCAGATTTTCGGCAGTACTGGCCTTGTGTATGGCAACCAGGGTCATGGCTGTTGGCAGAGAGTGCCCAGTGACCGTTCTTCATTTGTCACCGCGGTGCTGCTCAGAAACTCTGGGATATTTCCCGGGGTTTCTGGGATATATCCAAGAAACCCCCGTAGAGTTTAAGTATACTCAAACTCTACCCGAGAGTTGTAGAGTATCTTTGGGGGAACATGCAGTAGTTTGTAGGCGCTCGACGAGTTCGCCCTTGTTTCCAGAGGTTGGAAGACCACGTGCTTTTAGTTATTTTTAGGTTGAGAATCTTCATGTATAGGCCGTTTTTTCAGGAGACATTATTCGCTGTTGGGGCAGGTCTGGACGTGCCCAGCTGCCACACTCACTGCCTAGTGTCCGAGGAGTACTCCAGTGCACTTTGCCCGATTTCTACGTCGCATAGTCTAGCATACCGCGACGTTTAAGGGAGGTCCTGGACAGAGCAAACAGAAACGTACACTTGCCACTTGCGACTTGCCCCGAACAATTTTTTTACCAAGGATGGCTTGGGTCCGCAGAACCCCATTTGAGAACCACTGGGGCTAGACCTTTGCAACACTCACTATAACGTTCATACGTCCGATTGAGTTAATCTCGACATTTGAGAAAGAACCCCTTCCTGCAAATGGTGGCAACATGATTTTTAAGGCATTCCTGAGAAGGTAGTGTGCAACAATATACGGCTCTGGTAAATCGTAATTTATTTAAAAAAAAAAATTGTTTATTTACATTGAAACCGAAACCGAAACACGAACTTTCCTATGCTGGCTCTACTGCTATCGAGTCTCCGATTGGTGTGTTTAGCGTCCTATCCCGCCCGTACATAGTGGTCCCGAAGTGGCAACAAATGACGTCACAGAAGCCGGAGTGTCATGCTGTAGCCTGTCGCGATCCTGGCGGGTGGTCGTAGAAATGCTGGCGGAAAGCACAAGCGAACGCGAGTGTCGCTGTCGTCACGGCGTTCCAGGCGTCCCAACTTCCTGCTGCTGTAGCTTCCGTGGACTGTCGAAGTGAAGAGCGACCCGCAGAAGAACAGGCGTCTGCTACAGCCACCACAGCTGCTGGGACACCGCCAGTGTCGCGACCGGCGACAGCATGACACTTCTATGACGTCATCAGGCGGAAATCAAGGGACCACTTCTTTGGACGCGGTAAACACACCAGTCGGAGACGCGCTCCAGGCACCATACTGACCATACTGACCATACTAGGATACTAGTACGCTAGTACTGCTAGTACTACTGACTCGCGCTGGTACAGTAGCGCCTGGTAGCGCTGGTCTGCCGGCCTGCTGCTGTCGAGACTAGAAAAGTGGCGCGCGGATTCGCGAACGTCGCGAACTCAAAATCTGAAGACAGCAAGACGCGAACTTTTGGCAGCTTTTGGTTTCCGTCTGATAACTAGCATCTACGCTCCTTTCGTCGGTTACCGTGCATGCGGTGTAGTTAAATGTTGAGGGCTGGCAGCACCGCAGCATCACGTAAGTTTGCCGTACCGTAGTAGATTCACGTCCCACGTTTCAGAAACAGTTTTCTTTTTCCATACACGTGCACAACTGTCTTCGTTTCACCCTAAGTACAGATGTAACCGATGCTACGAGCTGATGGTGCCAATCAGACAGCGTCAAAAGCGCGCATCGTGGTGTTCGTCATGTTCTTGTACGTGTTCTATAGGAGCCCATCGTAAACTGAAAAGGCCTAGTGACATGCGCTTGAGTGACAAACCCTTGACTCTAATTCACTGTAAAACAGTGATTTCCCTACCCCCTTGTTTTTCTGAGGGCAACTCCTATTCTCAATCCCCCCAAACAACAAAAAAACATTGTTTTTCTTGGGGAACCCCTGCTGTAAAACATTAATTGCAAGTTCGATATTTACCAGTAAAATGTCATCCCCAAAAACAAAAACTTGTGAAAAAAAAAAAAAAAAAAACGAGGGTAGCATGCAGTGCTGCAAAAATACAAAAACTCGGCGTGATAGGGCACAGGGAAACACACACGGTGTGGTAAACAGTGAATTGGGCACATGTGTTGCATTTCTGACACAAATATTCACCAGACTTATTAGTTCACACGATGATACTCTCCTTGACATCATGGAAACATTGGCTTTATTCGAGTTTGTGATGAACCAACATACACATTCAATTCAAGCACAACCTCTTTCCTAGACTTGGTATTTGTCAGTAACCTCACCCTCATCACAGACTGCCAGATGGGTCTGACCATAGTGCCATCAGCTTTTGACTCTCTACACCTCAACAATCTCCCTCACCTAGCAGTCTGGAATCTGATCCTCGGTAATCCGTCTGTTAATGCATATGACCTGTGGTTGGGTAAAACGAATGCCATTGGAAAAGACTGTTCCCAAGAAGTCACAATGACGTCTCTGGAAATGCCTCCGGATCTCCGAGAACATTGTTTGCCTATCTCACAAAAAGCGAATGCTCTTCAAAAAAGCCAGAAGGACGAATTAGCCTGATGTCCTTGCTCCAGCACAGAAAGCGCAAAAGGACCCAAAATGGCTCGTGTACACAGCCCATAAAAAATATCTGTGCATGATTGCTGAAAAAGCTGCTCACTCTCCCAAGCGCTTTTGGGCATACATCAAGAATCAGTGCAGGACGTCTGCCCCCTATTCAGTGCCCTTTTCTCTTCTGTATAAGCTAGCCTTCCCCCCCCCGCTGATCTCGATTTGCCCCTCGCTCCAAGTGCTGTCCCCCTCCATACTCTTGTCAAAGGATGCTCATGGTAGTCCAGTGCAGCACGACGACTCCTCTGGGAGGGTTCTGCTTGCTGAACCTGACATTACTGAATAAAAAAGACTGAATAGACTGACATTACTGAATAAAAAAGAATTTTTCCTTTAGGTGCAACCTCAGATAATTTAAGCTGAATCAACCAAGTGATAACTGAGAGATACCAGTGATGAGAAGTTTAACTGGTGGGGGAAAAGCAGCAGACTTACAGGGGCACTGACACGTCAAAATCATATTTCTTTTTTATTATCCAAAACGATTGGAAACAATGTGAAGTAAGAAATAAATTTTCAAATGCCGAATTTGAAGTTCCTGCGCGATCCGCACCAGTGCAGTGACATTGAATATTGAGCCATCCTGCGAGTCGAGTTTCTCCGACGCCTCCGAACCGCTGCAACACAAAGTGTTGTGTTCGCTGGCATCCTGCGAACAATCTGTTTTCTCCGTGCGTGCCACCTATCGCTGTGAGCAGACGACACTTGACTTTCGAGTTTGAAGTTCTCTTAGGGCCCTTTCAGCGATCTCCAATTCATTGAAACGGTGTGAGGTCGAAGAGAACGCGCAGTGGACTTTTGTGAGCGACGTGAGGGGCCACGTCGCGACGGTTTGCGTGAAAGGCTGCTTCGGCAGAGTCACAACCGAAAGTACAATACACAAACACCAAACCCAGTTGTTTTAACCGCTTGACGATTTCCTTTTCGAAGTCTGAGAGGTCGTCGGGCACTTAAAAAAGAAAACTTCATCCACTTCCCCTACTCACCGATCATACTCTCCTACATGCATCGAGCGCCGCTATGTTTTCCGAGGGAGAATAAAAAGCCAGGAGGCGACATCGCACAGGACTCCGATTTTCGGTATTTCAAAAAGGGCTGTAGTGTGTTCGCAATTGCGCTAAAAAGCATGTTTTACGAATGCCGTTAATAAATGTTTATTTATTTATTTCAGTTTACCCCACAGCACCAGAGGCATTATAGCAGGGGGGTATAGTACAGAGCGCGACACTGTTAGCGCGAACAAGCAATCGCCGGTTTTTCAAGTTTTTTCTCTTTGAAACCAAGAGATGTCATCCAAGTTATTATTGCTACGGAAAGAGCTCATTTAGTTCTAGAATGTAAGCGATCAAATTTTGTGCTCGTTAAAGGGGCGATGCAACAATTTTTGTACTTTGCGCAAATACCGCTTAGAACGGATCCCTGACATTAATGACCTATGAAACACGCATTCGTTTTTCACCCCACGCAATAGAAGTCCCAGTAAAAGATTAGAGAAAAACGAGCAGCGTTCACCCCCTCAACTCGCAGCCAGAACAAGCGGCCACGTGATCTGGAGCCGATTCTATGCCGCCAATGTTGATCATAGCCACGCGCTGGGGTTGGCAAAGCACAGAACACGCGCTGAGTTCCAGACATTATTATGGCTCGGCTATTGTCGTCGTTGCAGCGATTGGACACGGGCCACTACCCGAATGCTTCTCGAGCTATCAATTATCACGAGCCCAAATCGAGTGCTCACGCAATGCTCGGGTCCAATCTATGAGCCGCATTCAAATATCGTCCCTGGAGGATGCTGCTACCACCAGGGTACGTCATCCAAATTTGCAAAGGAGAGATTGAAAGAAAACGCTCGCTTTTCTCCTTGAAATTACACCGCAACAAAGAGGTTTCTTGGTCAGTGGCATTGCGTGCGAGTGTACTTGGGTCCCACTAGTGCCAGTAAGCTCATACAAAGTGAAAAACGCTCAAAACGAATATCTTTGCACCGCCCCTTTAATACTATTTTGAAGTAAAATGCGAAAATGCGCCAATGTCGTGTTTGCGCTAACAGTGTCGCAATGTGTACATTGCTTATAAGATGACATGGTACTTGCGTACACAATGTACAAATAAACAAACACACAAGCTCGCAGGTGAATATACACTTGCACGGTATCAGCCAAACGCAAGAGGAAAAAAAAAAAAAAAAACGTTTGAGTGGCACAAAAAGAGGCACGAGCCCCTCCACTCACATCAATTACAATAGAAAAAGTGCCCACAAACCCGGCACATTTTCCACAAGAGAAGGTAAACGTTGGAGAGATATTATATTTCCTTCAGTCATGGCAGCCTGCCCAACCATCGCACTTATAGAAGTGTCGCTTACAAGGCTTCTAAATTCCGTAATATTTAACGTAACAAATCAAAAGAATCGAGGAGGTGAGAAGCGGGAGGGAAAGGCGCCAAAAATAAAACGGTGCACACGTGTGTAGGTATATTTTTTTGCATGTCTATGACTACAACTTGCATCATTTTAGACTGCAAAAAAACTATGACCTTTGGGGTGTCAGTGCCCCTTTAAGTGCAGCGCAACTGCGGCTCGGCCTATCATTTTCTGTGTTCTGAGATGAGCGGCAATGCATCCAAGGTCTATCTTGTTTGTTGCCTAGGATTTGCACTTGGCATTCTAGCTTGATTAAATCTGGGTGGGTGGTAATTAACACCAGTTAAAGTGTTCTTTTGATGATCTGATTGAGTCAGATAGGAGTGATGTCACAGTCTTACCAGCATGTTTTTTTCTCGAAGCTAGTTCAACTTATTGTTTTGGGACAAGGTCACTGGTATCTCTCGGTCAATGCTCGGTTGCTTCAGCTTGCATAGTCCGTGGCTGTTAATGTAAAGTAGTGATGTGATTGCTGCGCCAGACTGCGCCAAGTGGCTAACCCTGCTACATCCTGCTACATTTTTCCCAAAATATGGGTAATCTGCGCCAAGCCTGCGCCAAAAAAACAATTTTGGTCGCCTTTCGAAACCGAGACTAAACTGAGTACCGTAATTGAGCATGCGTGTGTTTTGTGGCGCAAGTGGCCGCCTGACACAAAGCACCCTGCATCACTCGTCCGTCCGGTCTTGCATGGTTTTCCCGCCGTCTCGCGTTTCACGCTCTCATCGTTTCGTCTTGTGGGTCTCGTCTCGAAATATTTTCAACAATAGACGTTTTGACGCTAGCGTGCCTGGTACCAGCCATGCCGTCATGCTGTGAAACGAAACCACGTGTTTTTGCACGGCGGGAGTTATTTTGTGAGCTGAAGCACTCGCTCCTGAAAGCAATGGCCATTGGAAAACTATATTTGGCCCCTGCCTTCCAGTCACCATGGTTGCACGACGTTGGGTGTTGCCAGTCCCAACGTTGCTGCAGATATGACGCTTTCTAAAAAAAAACAACTAAGTACCGCCACATGTTCATCAACATTCCTGTTCTTGTGTAAATCATACATTACTACAAAAATTCCTCTTTAACTCAAAGTCTGCTGTGTGGAAGTATTGATTACTTTGAGAGGGACCTTGGTACGTGAAAAATCTGCCGCGAAAGAAAGTTGGTGAAGAGAAGTGAGCTAAAGCAAAGAAGGCAATGTCTGCACGCTGAACCCACACAGTGCGCTTGTTCGTCTCGAGTTCAGTCGTTGCACAAAGCGCTCCAAGATATTTTTGACCCTGGCTCGCAATGTCTTGCATCGATGCGCTCAGGTTCATTTTTTGTGTGTTTATCTTGTACCTTGTTTGCCGGCCTGGCAAGCACGTGCCGCTGGACTGTTTTTTGTTGTATGCTTGACAGTTACATTTTGCATACAATTTTGGGAATCAGTTGGTGACGGAGCGGAGTGGCATGATTTTGGTTTCGATCGAACAGGCGTTGCCTTCGCTCGCACCGCGAAGCACGCGCAACTGCAAGCCTGTCGAAGTTGCCCTCACATGTATGCGAACGTGATTGTTTGACAGAGGCACCAGCTGGGTGGCTTGCAATCCATTGTTTTACGTTTGCTTACTTTTGACGGAAGTCTGGTACGTCGGGAACCACTAAAACGGTGGCAAGCGGTTTTTCTGAACTGCTCGGCAATGCCTACAGCACTGTACACTTGTGGGATGTCTCAGCAGTAACAACACTGGCAGTGAGTTCCGTCACAACACATCACATTTGCAACACAAAGTGCCCTTGTTTGTACTGCACAAAAAACAAATATTTTTGTTTTTTAAGATTATCTGCTCCAAAAGTCACTTTTGCTGCTCTGAAACAGTCTCGGTTGCTCCAAAAGCCACTTTTGCCGCTCCAAAACACTGTTTTGGTTGCTCCAAAGGCCACATTTGGTGTTCCAAAACACTGTTTTGGCTGCTCTGAAAAGTGCTTCAAAATGGCTTAGGCCATTCACATCACTGGTAAAGTACCTTGTTACCTCATGGCGGTTACTTGTGCCTTTATACAGCTGTGTCTTGTTCAAATGAACCTTCAGTAATACGGACACCCCACTATATAGACAAGATATTTGGGTACCGGTCTGTCACCATACAATTCTGACTTGTTGATGTGGAAACCTGCAGTCCAGACTATGAACAGCTAGTTTGGCAATGAACTGACACACATTTTGTCTTGGTTTAAGGCATGTATGGTTTCTGAAGAAGGTCCACAAACATACGCACAAAAAAGGATGAGTGAATTGGGTTATGAACTGCACCCAGAGCTTCACCGCTGTCTGTTGCTTGTTGCCAATCTTGAGAACAAGATGTGCCAATCTTGAGAACAAGATTCTGCGGTTTCTCTGTGCTTGCTTTCAAATAGATCACCTGGCCTTTCCTCCCTATTGCTGTCTACAATCGGAAGTCCATTTTGTAGTCATGTGCACCCCTCTTGCATAAGTCAAGTCAGGACACTTTCCTTTCTGGCCATGCTTATTGCCTATTATATGTGTATTTGACTTGAATCCATTATTATAAGCAACTCGCATGATGAAACTTTTTTTTTTTTTTTTGGTGGGAACAGAAGCATTTATATGAATTAAACACTGACACCCCAAAAAGATTTTTTTTTTTTTTTTTGCTAGTCAAATATATTTTGAATAAAGCCAGAAAACTTAACTGCTCGAAACCGAAACACGAGCACAGAAGCTCGTAACCAGAAGTCCTGCGGCTACACACATTTTTTTTTTCTCCGATTCTCCGGCGTGTGAAGTTAGACGACGGCGGCAAAGTTGCATGTACCGTTTTGTCGTACGATTGTTTTGCATTTATATCCCTTCCGCTTGATCTGCGCTTGAAAATCAATTGACCGGTATCACGAACAATGGTTCCAAAGCAGCGGCTCCGCGTCTGTTGCAATGTTGGTCCGTCGTGCGCCGCCAACGCGTCGTCCAGCCCGCGGTATGCGCCATATTGAAATGACATGTACATGCACTTTCTGTAATCTGTAACCTTTTTTTCTTTTTTCGATCAACATATTTGCAGTTTTTTTGGAAACCACAAAAGTGGGGTTCATATTCTTTTCTATTTTTAATATTGAATGTGTGCCTTAGATGAACCACGTCTTCGAATATACTTGGTACACATGGTCTGAATGCCACGTGACCGTAAAAAAGAGAGTGAGAGTGACTGAAACCAGCCAATTCTCAACCGTCTGTTTTCGGGCGGAAAGGAAATGAATTTCAAGCCGCAAATTTTCTGGGTAGCTGGGCTCTATAGGTCATGTTAAAATTAAAACCTCGGCGAGCATAATATCCTGTAAATGTCCCTTTAACGAGACATGGCTATACCTTACAACCCAGATAGAAAGCAATGTCCTTTTGCTCATGAGCTTCTGTCGGAGACTCTAGTCAGATGCTTTTTGATAAGAAGGTTGCTACTGCTACCCAAGTCCCCCCCCCCTCCCTGCATGGAACCTGTTGGATATTAAATGGGCGGTGCAACGATATTCAGTTGAAATGTTTTGCACTTTACACGAGCTTGCTGGCACTAGTGGGACTCAAGGATACTCGCATGCAACGCCGACTGTCCAAGAAACTTCTTTGTTGCGGTGTAATTTCGAGGACGAAAGCGAGCGTTTTGATTCAATCTCCTGCAAAACTTGATGACATAGCTGGGCGGTCCCAGTACCACCCAGTGACAATATTTTAATGCGGCTCATAGATTGGACCCGAGCATTGCATGGGCACTCGATTTCGGCTGGCTCGTGATAATGGATAGCTCGAGAAGCATTCGGGTGGTTGCCTGTGTCCAATCGCTTCAATGATGACAATAGCCGAACCCTAAGGATGTCTGGAACTCGGCACGTGTCCTGTGCCTTGCCAGCCCCCAGTGTGTGGCTATGATCAACATTGGCATCATAATCGGCTCCGGATCACATGGCCTGCTTGTTCTGGCTGCGAGTTGAGGGGGTGAACGCTGCTGGGTTTTCTTTAATTTTTACTACAACTTCGATTGCGTGTGGTGAAAAATGAACGGGTGTTGCACAGGTCATTAACGTCGGGGATCCGTTCTAAGCGGTATGTGTGCCAAGTACGAAAATTGTTGCATCGCCCCTTTAATTGCTTTTCGTTTGGTTGCCTTCTAGTGACACAATGGACAGAAAACGGCAGGCGCTGAAGGCCTATGCTGCCCACGTCAGCAAGCTCTGTCCAAAAGACTGGACAGCCAACGAGCTTCACGCGGAGCTCTGCAACAGCACAAGCCCCCTGACCTCCAAGAAGGTTGATCTTAACCGACCCTGCACCGGCAGCGAAACCCAGTTCTGTCATATCTACGACGAGCTCAGCTTGTGGAATGAAGTCCTCTGCCACTGTCACATGCAGATCAAGGAAGTGGCACCAAAAGAGTTGGCCATCAGTGCCTTTCACGGCAGGAGACTGGAGCCTGGCACGGCTGCGAAAGCCCGTTATGCACTCGTGCTTGTACACTGGCTTTTGAAGGAGCACCACTGCCTAAGGGCACTCCGGATTCAGGGCAGCGTCATCTTTAAGAACTCGGAGCTCCTTTGCGATGCCCTACGCCTGGCCGTTGGACTGAAGAGCCTGGAGATCTGTGGCAAGCATATAATCAGAAAATTTGACCAGCCAGTGATTGCTCGCCAGCGTCTCTTGAGGACCATCGGCACCCTTGCAGGGCTTGAGGAACTCAAACTGAATTGTGTGCTATTGTCAAGTAAAGAGCTAGCCATTCTTAAAACTGCTTTTGAGAACATGACATGCTTGAGATCCTTTGTGGTTACTAACATAGCTTTTGATGTCTCAATGGCTTCCAATGAATCTTTCCCTTTGATGGAGGGTTTGAAGTGCTGCAAAACCGTCACGGAGTTGTACTTAGGTTGCAGCTATCTTTGTGAGGTGTGGAGTACAGCACTTGCAGAGTACCTCGGTGATAATTGCACCCTCAGAGATCTCACTCTAGATTTGCCTTCTTCGGGGGTGTCCGTGCGTTGGAAAGAGCTGGCACCTATGCTTGGTGCACTTGCAAGAAACAAAGCTCTTCAGAAGTTACATCTCATTAGGTGTCCACTGTTTGAACTTCAGCATCAGCTGGTTGTCGAGGCCATGACTGCGAACCAAACATTGCAGAGTTTACACATCACTGATGAATGTTCATGGTTTGGGCACAAGAACTTCCCTGATATCATCAAGAACAACTCTGGGTTGCTTGAACTGGCCCTTGAGGGTCCAATTAGTGAAAAGGTGAAGTCATTCACAGAGGCCATTTGTGTGAACAAGACAATGCAGAAGCTGAGCCTTAATTGGTCAGGAGTCTCTGTCTGCGACACAAAGGAGTTCTGCAGCGCACTGGCAAAGAACCTGTCTCTCCAGATGGTCATAATGAGCAATGTTGATGAAAAGTTGGTTGAAGGTGTGTATAATCTCTTAAAAGATACAGGGACTGAGCACAGGGTACATTTTACAAGCATCTTTAAGACTGCCCTCGTGTTGCAAGGAGCATTGGAGAACTGTTCTGAATTGACAGAGGTCTGTTACTGTCCTGCTCTTCATGCCACCGTGAGAACTGAAGATGATATCTTTATTAACAGCAGTGATAGAAGTAGTGAAGATGACGATGGGGAGGATGACAATACCGATGATGACGATGACTACCTTAGAGATGATGGCAACACTGATGATGACGATGGCTACCTTAGAGATGATGGCAACACTGATGATGACAGTGACTACCTTAGAGATGATGGCAACACTGATGATGACAATGACTACCTTAGAGATGATGGCAACACTGATGATGATGACTCTCTTGGAGGTGATGGCTACACCGATGATGAAGACAATCCTCTCGGAGATGGCGACATCATTGATGATGACTCCCTTGGAAGTGATAACAGCATAGACGATGACAGGAGTTCTTATGATGGCAACGAGAACAGTGACGATGACTACAGAATCTTGAACATTGGAAACAATAGAATGATCAAAGATGTTGCTCCAGAAATCCCCACTTTTCGTTGCTTGAACAGATCTAAGCACTTGGTGAAGCTTGTCATAATGAAGAACGAAAAAATGTGTGTGGAGTCTGCAGAACTGTTAGCACAGTTTTTAGCATCGACAAAGACATTGAAGTGTGCCACTCTGAGCTTCCCAACAACTGAGTCATCAACACAGTCCCTCTTGGATGGACTGCTGTGCAACAAAAGCATCTCAAAGCTAGAGCTGGGGTACTGGTGTTTCAAGGACCGTCACGCAGAAGACTTTGCTCAGGTGTTGAGATGGAACAACACCCTTACTCACCTCACACTGCACCACATGAGCTCTCTCTTGATACTGCAAGAGCTTGCTAAATGCATAGCAGACAACAAGTTTCTTCTCTGCATAAACTTTGACGAGATGAGGTTCTTTACTGGTGAACCGTGGATGGTTCGAATCATGGATACCCTGCGACGGAATTTGTCTTTGCTACAATGTGCTGTGTACTTCGTTGTGGGAAACCATTTCAAGCGATGTGGGGAGGCTTTCGAACAGCTGTTCCAGAGCCGAACACTGCTGGAGAAGGTACAAGAGCTCGACAGTGAGTCAGAGTCTGTTGCTAAGGAAAGGATCCTGAACAGCAAGAGGCATCTTGATATCAACTTCCTCGCTGTAGCCGGTGTTGTTAAGAGCACAGTGGCTTGCAGCAGGGGAAATGGAAGCCAGATGAAGCTGGATGAGGTCGGTGTAGACAACTGGCTACTGGTGCGGTCATACTTGAAACTGACCGACATCAAGAATGCACCAGATGAACCATGCCCACCACCTTCAAAGCGACAAAAGCTGGATCGGGCGTGCAAGAGAAAGTTGTAGTTTGTACGGCTACCACAGCAAGAGACTTTATAGCATTTAATGTCGGTGACAGGTTAAGAGTGAAGTGGAAGCTCCTCCCACCTCTTTCCACTTTGGCAGAGCGAACGCTGTAAGGAGGTCGCCTCCTCTTCAGCATTCGCTCTGCCAAAGTGGAAAGAGGTGGGAGGAGCTTCCACTTCACTCTTAACCTGTCGTCAACTATAGCAATTAAGTCTACCATTTTGCTTTACTGTTTATTCAAATGCTCTAAACACGCCTCATCCTCAAAATGTGCATTCAACTAGAAAACTTTTTTTGTCAGTGTTTTAACCCAGACAAGCAAGCTCTGGTGCATTCAGCCATGAAAATAAAATGTTTTATGAAAATAAAGTGTTTTACATTCGTGATTGGTTGGTTATTATAGGCAGTTACTGCCCAAGTTTCAGGTTGGCATTTCGTCAAAAATGTATTTCACAGGTGGGTTTTATCTTGTAAAATTACAAGGAATCGCTCCCTTTCTGTAAAAATATAAGGGAAAAAAGCAACAAAAAGAAACGCCCGGGTCAACTGCAATCTGCGACGCGAACGACTGAGTCGCGTGGCGTGGATTTGGCGCACGTATTGATAGATGACGCTACCTGCTTGTTCCGGTGAAAGTACCTTGGACATACCAACCGGGGGGGCAAGGGGCTTGCCCCCCCCCCAGTTCTCAGAGGGGGGGAGGGGGGGGGGGGGGGCGAGGCATGTGTTTTGCCCCCCTGAAACAGCCGCCACTGGGCAGGGCAAACACTGACCGGCGGCACCCAAGGGATACCAAGGGCACCGCCTCCTGGCCCTGGGGGGGGGGTCGGGGGGGTCTGGTTTGCCCCCCCCCCCCCCGTCAAAAACAAGTGTGTACGCCACTGTAAAGTACAGGTTTTTTTTGTTTTTTTTTCTGATGCCTAAGTACTATGTGAGAAGAGTAGGGTTGCGCGAATATTCGAATGTTCATATAGTTGTTTCAAATACGCTATTTGATAATCTCTTCAAAATGAACTGCGATATTGTACTTTAGGAAGTAATTGATCGCAGCGGGTTAGCCCCCTTGAGTGCGCTTCTCCTCAAGCACCGGTGTACTACGGAGAAGCAATACTCGCGGACCTGACCTCGCAACTCGCTTCGTCGCAGCAGAGCCGCGACAAACACACCTTCAGAGTGGTCTGATGCACGCGCACTCCTGTTGTATTAGGAAGCGTGATTGTTGATATTTACATTGCAGTAAAATCTTAACTGTGGCACATGTGTTCATTATTTGTGCTTGTTTCTTTTTTTTCTTTCAATAAGAATTGAAGATTTATAAATCCCCTCAATTAGGCATGACTGGGGCCCTTTATAGGTTTAATTTCATGTAAAATATTTCGTTTACTTGCCATCCCAATATAGGTATGGAACTTTCTGAGGCCACAGTCTATAAATATAGCTAGAATAAATTTAACAGAGCTCATAAGTGCGCAGTATTTAGGTTAAGTTACTGAGTACCACGAAAAATAGTAACTGAGTAGAGTACTAAATACTCAAATTTGTAAAGTGATTGAGTAAAGTACAAAATACCCCAAAAAAGTAACTCGTTACTTTCAAGTTACAATTTTCTCCGAAGTCAGAAAAAATTCTTTCTCCTAGCAACTATGGAATCTCCTGGAAATCTCTTAGCTAGACTGGCTAGACTTTAGCTTAGCTGCCACTCGAGCTACTAGGACTAGGAGGTCCCAAGTAACTACGAATGAAACAAAAATTAAAAAAAAAAAGTTTTTCTTTTATACCTTTGCTATGGCGAGGGCAGCGCGGGGCCCGTTCGCCTGCGGAGGGAGTTTCTACACAGAGGCTGGCCTCCGACGTTCCCCTTGTGTCGGGTGTTCATTTCCGCTTCCCCCGTCAGTGCACTGGCGGTGCCGTGCAGTCGGGGGTCGGGGAGGGCAGGCCAGGGGAGAGCGGGCGCCACCACGTGGTGAGCGCCGGCGGTCATTCGTGCTACCGAAGACAATAGCGAGTTTCTATAGACCCTTTTCGTGGCAAACGCCACCAGGAGTTGTTCTAGTCTTTGACGTCCCAGAGAACTTCTGGTTCATAAAAAGTATGAACAAAGCCCACCCTAACACCGCTGTTTGAAATGTTGATGAAACGTTTAACCACCAATTCTCCAGGTGAACGCCAAAAGAACGCAGAACCCCCAGATATGATAAATATTTTCGAATACTCTTGTAAACCAACTTGCCTTCTCCAAGACGTTAAATTGACCAGCCGAGGGCCCTCGTTAAATCTCCAACTTTGACGTGCGTGTAGCGTTTATGCTTTCTAGCACTGGCGACATAGGCAAGCTCGACATACTTTCAAAGACGGAGCGACCGGAAGTTGCTTGGGACGCAGGAGGCAGTTCATGTTTGTAAACATGAAAAGGGTCTATAGCCCCTCCGCTACCCGGAACTCTACAGCCAAGGCCATCGGCACGCAGGCGCAGTGGCGGTTTCTTGGCAGTGGAGGGTTAGCGGAGGGGGAAACCGGTCTACTAAAACTTGCTAATGCTGCGTAGCCGCAAGCGATGGGCCACCGGATTGGAGCCGTGTAGTCGCGTCTTACGAGTCTTGTGTGCGAAGAGAGCCTAGTCAAACGAACGAGCGGTGTGTGCGACTGCGTGCGGATGCAAAGGCATTTCTGAAGCTGGAAGGCTTTCTTTTATATGCTTTCACTCGGGGGCGGATTAAGAGGGGGGGTCCGGATGTCCTGACCCCCCTCTTGATTTCTGCATGTGTAAAATTTAGGGCGTGAAACGAGGGAGAGGGGGTGGGGGTTCCTAAACATACGGTACGCTGACCAACACCTGACCCCCCCCCCCTCAGGAAATTCCTGCATTCGCCCCTGCTTTCACTCCATAACATAGAAAAATAAACTCCGCGGTTTATTGTCGAATCTTACCAGACACTTGTAGAACCATGCACCCTCTCTCCGACACAAGTGCCCTCCCTCTGACTTGTAGCCTTGTACACATCTTAGGCTTTCACACGCATGCCCTTCTGCTTCGGAATCTCTGTTGCTCTTGGGCTTGGCCACAAACAAATTGTAAGAAAATGTGCTTTGACGTTTTTCCCATTTAGAAGACACGACACGCGTCAGCTCGGCTTGAGACTACGACATCTGCTTCTTCGTGTCACCTCTTTCAGCAGAAGTACGGAAGTGCACTGTATTACCTGGCACGAAATGCATCTGCAATGGCAGGGCGCCCCAAAAACCCTGGAGTTCAATATTTTCCAAGCTTTCCGCCTCTAAAGAAAATAAAAAATAGAAAGTAACTTTAAAATGAGTACGAGTTACTTGAAAAAAGTATTTAAGTTAGAGTACTAAATACTGACGTTCGAAAGTATCTGCAAGATACCAAGTTACTCACAAAAGTATTTAAGATACAGTAACTTGAGTAGAGTATTTAAGTTACATACAAGTCTGGCATGGTGTGACAGTATTCGTGAAAGGCG
Organism: Ixodes persulcatus; assembly: GCA_013358835.2. NCBI lineage: Eukaryota > Metazoa > Arthropoda > Arachnida > Ixodida > Ixodidae > Ixodes > Ixodes persulcatus. The sequence goes on from JABSTQ010010142.1 coordinate 239,624, forward strand.
TGGAGAAATGCGCAGCAATTATTCAATATTCGATTAAAAAATAGTTGGTCAAAACCACTACTCACTTTGAATTTGCTTTGAACCCAAAATTCATTAGTGCACACGCCTTACGAAGAGTTATCGCGTTTTGTGCGAACGGTGCTCACATCGATCGCAATGAATATAGCTAGCGTTATATTCATTGTGATCGGCTAGAATATCTATGTGCTCCACTTAGCCGCTCTGTGTACAGTAGCAGGTGGAATACGAGCGAGAGCAGCGTGATACAAACCCCACAAAGTAGCCAAAAACATCTTTTTACGTCAAACACAGGCCGAAGACGCTATCGGCACTCCTAATAGGTTAATTGAGACATTGCAAAATTGCCGCCGTATGACTGCTCAATATATAAATAAATATCTGTAGTGGAGGTACCCTTTTGGTATGACACTTTAGTCTCCCTTCAACAACTGCAGTTTTTTCCACCGGCTAACTTACAGAGAGATAGTATAAACAAATTTACGTGAAAGCTCAAAATTGTTACCGTAGTTCCAAAAGTGGGAATTTCTGCTCCAAAACCCGACTTTTCCCTGCAAGCTGCTCCATATCACCACTTGTCAGTTCCCCCACTGTAAATCCGATTACGAAGCCTTGCTAAGGCGTCGTAATCGGGTTATGGCCACGCCCAAGCGCACCCCACTGAACAAGCGGCCATACCGGTGGCTTTCCTGCACGGCAGTTGGAGTCTGCTCCTCACTTAGCGAATGGTGGCGCTGCGCGTTCGCGGCGCGCTCTTTCTCCTCATTTCCTGGAGAACAGGAAAGGAGGAGGAGGCAAAAGCAGGGGTACGTACGTACGCCGAGTCGCTTGCACCGTCGGCGAAGCGGCCATACCGGTGGCTTTCCTGCACGGCAGTTGGAGTCTGCTCCTCACGTGATCGGATCTCCGTGGTTCGGATCTACTGCTCCCAGGGCGGCGATGTTGGATGCAAGGCCGCACCAAGTATTTGGCCGCACTATGGTGCCTGGAACGCTTCTCCGACTGGTGTTTACAGCGTCCAAAAAAGAGGTCCATCGATTTCCGCTTTATGATGTCATGGAAGTGTCATGCTGTCGCCAGTCACGATCCTGTCGGCGTCCCAACAGCTGTGGTGTATGTGGCAAACGCCTATTCTGCTGTAGGTTGCTCACCAGTGGCAGTCCATGGCTTCGACAGCCAGAAGTTGGGACGCCATGACGATAGCGACACTCGCGTTCGGTTCTGCTACTCGCAGCTTCTCGCCATGGCCTTCGAGATCTCGAAGCGCGGAGGCCATGTTCTCGTTATCTTTCTTACGATCAACCGCCAGGATCGCGACATGCAACAGCATGACACTTCGGCTTCTGTGACGTCATTTGTTGCCACTTCGGGACCACTTTTGATGTATGCGCAGCGTAGGACGCTAAACACACCACCGAAAATCAATTACCGTAATATCCCGAGTAATCACCAACCCCCCTGCCACATCAAATTTATATATAAAAAAAAAAAAATCGGTGGGTACGCACAAAGAGTCTAGAAAAATCTAAACAAAAACATTTATTTTTTTTTTGTACGTATCTAGCGTGGCTGCACAAGATACAATGACCTCAAAACTTGGATTAGTTTCATTGTTTTATACAAGAAATCCTCATGAAAGAACATTTTTTCTATCGCCAAGTCTGATGCTTGTATACGCGCAATGAACACCGCCGATCTGCATACATCGCAAACGCCTGTTCCGTGAAAGCATATTTCTAAAACCGTCATGTACTCTTCGTTATGCCTCTAGCCTTTGCTGATCTGTAGATTAAAAAATAAATGGAGTAAAAAAAAATGACCGCATCTCCACGTGGTGAATAATGCTGATCGGGGCGAAGCTCTGGTGGTGCGGATGATACAGATTTTATTGTTCATAGGTAGTGCTGATGGTGCTGATTTTTTTTTATTGCTCATAGGTAGTACTGAGTTCCGGGTTGCGTTTCGACTTCATTATTACTGCTTTATGGTCGGTGAAATGCAGAGCCATGCATGCAAAGTTTAACGTGATCATATACGCATTTGACCGCAGCGCCCTCTCCTGTATAGACGTTGAGCGGCTACATGCAACGTTTCATCCATAACATCCCCAGCTCTTGAGTTACTACCACATCTCAGAGCCCCCTACTCGTCCCGCAGTCGTGGCCGAGTCGCCTAGAAATCCATTGGGGTCTCCCCGCACAGGTTCGAATCCTGTCGACTGCGCAAACATTTTTTCTTTTTATGTGAGCACGGACGGACGGACAAGGCTAGACCCTAAGGAGCTTCGACCCTAAAAGTCAACAAGAAAATAGAAAAACCAACCAGGCGCAATGAGCGAGTGGGAGAAAGAACCGAAGAAGAGCAATGCTGGGGAAGCGAGAAAGCCGGCAATCGCGTTAGCAAATACTTTGGCGTCGGGTCAAGTTGGGCGCCTAGTCAAACACAAACAGCAGATGATAATGCAATTAATGCAAAGGTAAAAGCGAGCTGGACAAGAATGACAATAATAATCCCTGGGAAAGGGAAACAAGGGGGGCAAAGGACAACACACACATCTCCAAAAGCTCTTGAAACTTCAAAATAGTGGCTTTGTTATTTCGACGTCCTTCTTCAATGCAGCAACCGTCGCAGTGGTAGACGTTTTGTGGTTTCGTTCCGTTTAGTTTCTGATGGTGCAGTCGGTGTTGTGTTGGCCTTTTGACTGATAGTTTCGGTCCTAGTTGGCAGTGGAAATGTCTTATTGAGCGCGTGTGTGGGACTGGCTCGACAGTGCTTTTCGGACGTGACATGCCCGGTGGCGATGTTCCGAGCGTTAGAAGCTCGCATTTCGGCACGCGTCTCACTTAAAAATGTGAATTTACAACAAAGGCGAGCTGGATATCCCTCTGTCTTGTCTGCTTGTAACAAATCTAAGTGTATACACTACGTAACACTGAGAAATTTGGCACGCTTTTTGTGCTTTTATATCGTGCGAGCGCGTCTTCGTATGGTTGCAGTCTCGCTTTGCATGTTCTGTTTGGTTCGTGTACAATGCGTGATTAACTACGAAACGATCGGGATGTTAAATAAAAGGTTGTGAATGCAAACATTGAATCCTTGATGTTTCATCACCGGTGCAAACGAACAAAGGTTCTGGCACGGTTGTACGAGATACAGTCTAGTAGGGTACGTTGTTGGGCTAGTTGGTTCATCTTAGTTAAACATAAAATAGTGCAAAAAAGACAAGGACAAGAAGTAAACAGGACGAGTGCTTGTCCTTTTTACTTTTTGTCCTTGTCTATTTTGCGCTATTTTATGTTTAACTGTACGGATACACACATTTTTCAACACACTGCAAATTTTATGACACGGCATTCAGAATCACGTGAAATGAATCATGAAAAACAGCGGTGCCGCATTCTGTAATGTTTGACTAGGGCCGGCCTTAGGGGTGGGCGACCTGTGCGGTTGCCCAGGGCGCCATCAATAGGGGGGCGCCGCCGCGCCCTCCTTTTTAAATTTTTTTTTTTTTTTTTTTAACACAGCGCTTCTCGTTTTTGGTCTGCGGTTCTCGTTTGAAGAAACGCTCGTGTTGGGCCACTGCTATGTACGACATCAGGTTGTTAATAAACATGTGAGCAGTGGCCCAACACGCCCCTATAGGGGCGTATAAAAAAAAAAGGGGGGGGGGGGGGGCGCCACAGCCGGAGTTCGCCCAGGGTGCTTGATGATGTAAGGCCGGCCCCGGGCACAACCAAGCAAACGTTACATATACTTTCGACCTGATAGCTTATGTACTTTGAGAAGGTCCTTTTGCATTCCACATCACTTAAAAGGTCATAAAAACAGCAGTCGACTGCATGACATTTGTTTTCGGAAAATGTGTGTCGCACGCTGCCTGCAAGATGATATTTTCTTGACCGCCACCTTCGATCGCTCTGAGTTCGGACTTTGAAGCTGAAAAGTTCTAAGTTTGAGACGTCAAAATAATGACAAAAACGTTTTGGCACCCCCCGTCCAAATAGTTTTGAAGATAATTTCTACAGGGTCCGATCGAGAAAAGTAAACCCTACTTTTCGACCCGTGTAAAAAAAATATGCATCGCAGAACGCTCAAACTCCGCCAGAATGTAACCCTAGCGGTCCAAGCAAGATGCCAAAGTTTCACCGCGATCCGATAACTTAATCAAAAGTTATGTGATATTCTGAAAATTTCAATGGGAAAATGGCGGCCGACGGGGTTTTCAAACACATAGGGCTCTATGGCACCAGAAACCGAAAACGGGTGAAAATGGGCTCCATTTTCCCATTGAAATTTTCAGAAAATCACTTATAACTTTTAATTACGTTATCGGATCGCGCTGAAACTTTGGCATCTTGCTTGGACCGCTAGGGTTACATTCTGGCGGAGTTTGAGTGTTCTGCGATGCATAGTTTTTTTATGCAGGCCGAAAAGTAGGGTTTACTTTTCTCGATCGGACCTAGTGATGGACCGAATCTGCCGAACTTAAAATTCGGCAAAGTTCGGCACATGCCGAACTTTTTAAGGAAAGTTCGGCAAAGATTCGGCAAAAAGTGGGCAAATGTCTGCGCACGCGCGAGAACGCGACGGGGCACGGGGCCGTGGATTGCAAATGGACACCGTGCGGTCGTTACGGCGAGGTGTGCAGTAGGCAACACGGTAATTGTGCGTTTGTGAGCCTTTGCGAGTGTGGTTTTCTTCGATATTTTCTGCCTCAAGAACAACATCGATCAGTAATTTACACAGTCCACTGCGCAAGTGACAAATGATACGGTACATTCTGGATGACGGGATTTTCATTTGACCTTTCCAGTGACGCAATGAAGTAGTTGAAACATTGACTGACAATTACTTTAAAGCACTTCTGGCCATTATAACAATCCTCTTTTCGGCTCACAAGTAGTTTGTGCCAAAACAAAATGATATTGCGTTTTAATTAGCGTTATTTCGCGGTTCTGATGTATCTGTATATCTGTATCTGTAATAACACCAGAAACCGGCATTTTAAAGGTTAAAAACGAGACGTTGCGAATATGGGACGCACACTTTCAGGCAAAGCTGACGTCAAATAATTCAAATTGGAAAAAAAAAAAAAAAAAAAAAGCTATTTATAACAATATTGTTATCTCTTTTAGTGAAGGCTCAGCAACCGTTGCATTTGTTTTCGCGCACGAAACGGTGACTCTCAGAGAATGTAAGAGCGCAGTGTTATTGCCTTTATTTTGACAATGTAGATGCACTTACAGGCTTGCGCTATGAGGCCTCAAAACCGAAACTCTCGTAGCGTGATTCGTGATTACGTCTGCTTTAAGCCACTGTAAAATTGCCAGTAAACATACAAAAACGACACCGATACAATTATTTTGTAGAATATCACCTTATTTAGTAATAACTGTGCCAATATGCATTACATGTCGCATTTAAGTTATAAAAAACAAAACAAAAACATTGAACCTTTTTTCGCGAGAAAAAATAAAATATCAACGTTGTCTGGCAATAATGTACTTTTGCCAACGTTACTAAAACCCTCAGTTGGGAAACTCACCCTTGAAACCCGGGCCGCTGGCGTCCACCGAGACCGAGCTAAATACGATTATAGCGCCACCCTTTAGCGACGAATTGAAACATGGAAGTTGCTGTACATAGCTACTGCGATATGGCCCTGCGAGATGCCGCCACCGGCCCTCCCCCGACTCGACGTGCAGCCGTTCAGTTCCCAAAGTGGACGCTGCGGGAGAAATGGTGGCGTTGCAATCGCCATTAGTTCGGTTCTCGAGCACGGATCGGAGCCACTTTTTTAAAGCAGGCTCTATGGCAGTTTCCCAACTGAGTGGTTCTAGTAACATTGACTTTTGCCAAAGCTTGAGAAATCTTCGGCAAAAGGTCGGCTTTGCCGAATCGCAAGATTAAGCCGAATTTTGGAATCGGCAAAAGTTTGGCCCATTACTAATTTCTAGTGATAAACAGAATCGGTCGGACTTCAGATTCGGCAAAGTGCGGCACATGCCGAACTTTTGAAGGAAAGTTCGGCAAATATTTGCCAAACGCCTGCACACGGCCATGGATTGCAAATGGACGCTGTGCGGTTGTGCATCGTACAGTGTAGTACGATGCACAGCCGCACGGTTGTGTGGGAGGCACTCACTTGATCGAATGACGTTTTAGCGAATGCCCACGTTTAATAATATTGCTTTTTAATTAGAGTTATTTCACAGTTTTCGTCTGTCCGCATAAAACTAAACACAGAGCTATCATGCTCGATGTTGCACATCCAATATTCCCAACTCCTAAACGCCCACGTGTGTCCTAACATCAGAAACCGGAATTTTAGAAGTTAAAAACGAGACGTTACGAATATGAGACGCACACTTTCATGGAAAGCTAAAATAACTCAAATTCTAAAAAAAAAAAAAATGCATATTTACAATAACATTTTCTGGTGAATACTCAGCAGCTGTTGCATTCATTTTTGCGCACGAAACGGTGACTCGCAGAGAAAATAAGAACACTGCGTCAGCATCTTTATTTCAACAACATACATACACACTTGCAGGCTTGTGCTGATGAGGCCTCAAAACTGAAACTCGCGTATTAATTTGTGACTGTGCCCGCTACCACCCAACCTCGTCGTCGCACCACTTCTGCAAAAAGTCACTGTAAAATTGACAGTAAACACAAAAATGGTCCCTATCATTTCATCGAAACTCGTTTCATGGAATTACGTTTCGTGGACAACTTTTCATGGACACACGTTTCATCAACACGATTGTTTCATCGCTACGTGAATTGCACGCTGGTGGGAGATTTTGTCACGTGTGTATCACTGGGGTGCGCGTAAACTAGGTTGTAGCTGGCGTGGAATAACGAGATGCCTTGGACGTCCCTCTGGTTCATAGTTGCGTCTCTACAATATCCCGTTAAGGAGCGTAAAGAGTCGCGCTCCACGCGTCGAGTGGGATGGCGGAGTGTTCCGTTGAGGTAGTGAAGCATTGGCTGTAATAACCGGTCGGACTGCTGGGCACTGGCGATGTCGATCTTGTTAAGGAGGGCTATTCTGTGCAAGTTGCGGTAAGGGTGTTGGGCAGGGTCAGCAGGAAGGGGGCAGCGAGACAGTCCATCCACATCGAAATGTCACTTGCCTGATTTGTATGTCACAGTAAAATTGTAGTCTTGCAGCTTTAAGCACCAATGTCCGAGGCGGCCCGATGGGTCCTCAAGAGTAGCGAGCCAACAGAGGGCGTGACGGTCCGTGACATTGCGAAAGTGGGCACCGTAAAGATAGGGGCGAAAGTTTGAGATTGCCCAGACGACCGCAAGATATTCGCGTTCTGTGATTGTATAGTTTCTCTCGGATTTAGTGAGAGTATGGCTGGTGTAAGCGATGACGCGCTCTGTGCCATGAACAGTTTGGGCAAGGACAGCTCCAAGGCCGTGACCACTGGCGCCTGTGCGTAACTCGGTGCTGGCCCCCGGTAGGAAATGACCAAGCACTGAAACAGACGTTAGAGCTAATTTAAGAGACTGGAAGGCTTTGACTAGTGTGGGGCCCCATTCAAACTTGGTGTTGTTCCAAAGCAATTTGTTAAAGAGGTTCCGCAGTGTGTGTGAAAAACCCGGTATGAACCTTTGAAAATATGTACAAAGACCAAGAAACACACAAACGTGTTTCTGGACATTAGGTTGGGGAAAGTCGGATACTACCTGAATTTTCAAAGGGCCAGGATGGATGTCGTCTGCACTGACCAGGTGGCAAAGAATCTTAATTTGTCTTGCTGCAAATATACCCTTCTGTGAATTAAGCTGCAGCGTAGCAGTGCTGAAGCAATCCAGAACTTGTGGGAGATGGTGGATCGAATGTAGTGGAGAATACCACAACATAATCTACGTAGCACAAGCATACATTCCAGGCAAGACTATGCAGCAGCGTATCCATAATCCATTCGAACGCGGAGGGGGCATTGCAAAGTCCAAAAGGCATTACGTTAAAATGATGGAGACCACTGGGAGTTGTGAATGCGGTTTTAGGTTTATCAGCTTGGGCTACCGGAATCTGCCAGTACCCACTGCGAAGGTACATGGAAGGAAAGAAGCAGGATCCTTGAATTGCATCAAGCGCATCATCAATTCCGGGGTAGGGGATAAACATCCTTCGTAGTTACATTATTGAGGAGACTATAATCTACACAAAATCGCCAATATCCGTTGTGTTTCTTGCCCAGGACAACAAAAGAAAACCTGAGACTTGATGATGGCTCAATGACTTTCTTTTGAAGCATACCTGCGACGTGTCGCTGCATAAGTGCACGCTCTGGAAGCGAGACTATAATGTCAACTTCTTACTGGAGAGGCGTCACCGGTGTCGATGGTCTGTTGCACTAGGGTTGTTCGTACGAGGGAAGTCATGTGGAAGTCAAATTGTTGTATGTCATCAGAAGATGAGTCGAAGCTTGTTTTTGATCAGCATTTAGTGATGGATCGATCATATCTGCGATGCGACTAGTGCGGTCTTTAATGGGAGGCAGGCATGTTGTAATACGGCATGCGTCGTTATCCAGCGAGGCCATGTTGTGTTCTTCGAACGTCCGTAAAATAGCAGCACGACTTCCATGTGGAAGAATTCGCTGCTGTTGGGAAGCGTTTGCGACGTAGATATAAACTTTGTCTTCTCATACTGCAAAAACGAGTGAGGATGGTTGTATTCAGCGGCGTAAACTTTCCATTTTCCTGGGGGGGGGGGGGGGGTGCTTTTCCGCGCAATTTTGTTTACACCGGCAATTATCAGGAGTTTATTTTAGGGGGTACATTTTACAGCGTATGTATATCGCCATGTGTGCATTATTTTGTTTACATGCCACTGCTAGAAGCTCTTTAAATGGCACGTAAACAGCGTCTCGGTAAGGATCACGTCCTGGGTCTGCCCCTCCCCCCCCCCCCCCCCCCCCCCTCTTTCTGGATCTCACCAGGGGGGGCACGAGCCCCGATGCCACCCCGTAGTCTACGCCTATGGTTGTATTAGGCCGGAGGTTCCTGAAAAATGCTGATCCGGTTTGAGTGCTGCAAAGACGACTGATAAGGGTGGCCCAAGGATGTCATCTATTGTGCGCAAAGGAACGGCAGTTGGTGGGTCAGGTAATTCGTCAGGAGCGTCAGAAGTACTTAGGTGCAACTCACGGCTGGCACAGTCAATGAGGGAGTCTGTTGAGGTCAGGAAATCTAATCCTAAAATGGCAAATAAAATAACATGGCGAGTTCCAGCGACGAACACTGATAAGGTTGAGCATCCCAGTGGCCCACAGATAGCATCATTTCCAAGACGCAAAAAAATTTTATGTGCAGGGGTCAGACCTGCGTAAGCGGCTGCGGACGTCATCAGAGATGCAAGATATTGCAGCGCCCACATTGACTAGGGCAGAAAATTTGTGTCCAGCAATTTTAACGTAAATGGTCGTAGGTCCGATGGGTAAAGGATTTGCTGCAATGCGAGAGTTGGCAGCCTGACCTCCGGTGTTCTGCAGGCTGCCGCGCTTAGTTTGGCGCACGAGAGGGAGCAGCAGCGTTGTTAAACGGAGAAATTGAGCGACGACGGGCAGGATATGGGAAAGGTGACCGACTACGGCGGTTCCCGGGCGACTGAAAAGGGCAGGTATCGTCAGAGTTACAGTATCGTGATGGGGTTGCTGTCCTGCAGTAAGACGTCTCTTGATTGATTTGGCGGCGACAATAGCGAGCGATGTACCCAGGTGTGCGGCAGTAAAAACATACCAGCCTGTTGTCTTCCGTTCTCCACAGGTCGGATCAGCGTTGTGGTCCATAGAAACGTGGTGTTTGGGGCTCGTGCACATTAAAAGGTGTGTTGTTGCGCTGGCTGTATAGAGCAGGGAGGCAAACACGTCTGGGACATGGGCGGTGTAGGCGTGTACGAGCACGGAGAACTGGAGAGCGGCACGCAGTTTGTTTTGTACTATTTTCTGGATGGTCCCCGTCTCTATGGCTTGACCGGAGGGGTCGTCAGTAATGTAGTGGGCTGAAGTATCATCGTAGCTCTTAGTGGATGATGGTGCGGATCAGTTCTGGGAGGTTCGTGGTGCTGACCGTTTTAAGAGAAACCTCGGGGAGGCGTTTAAAAGGCACCTTTGTGATACGGGAGCTCGGCATTTCTTCGCATGTTTTGCATTCTGGTATTAGTTGCTGTACGGTGGCGGGGGTTTTCGGGGCTACAATTGAAAAAAGTTCCCGAGACAATCCTTCAAAAAGGTGTCAGATCTTGTCGCTCTCGGTCATCTATTCATTGACGCATCGACAGAGGCGAAGGACATCTTCAGTATAGCTTGTGGACGACTCGGATGGTGTTTGGTGGTGGCGGGACAGCTTGTCTTTGGCCTGTTGCTTGCGGCTCTCAGGTTTGTTGAATGCTTTCAAAAAAGCGGTCGTGAAACCATCTCAGGAGTTTATGCCGTCCTCGTGGTTGTCAAACCACTGGAGCGCTGTGTCTTTTAGAAGAAACACCGCGTTTGCCAGCATGCACAACCCAGTGGTTGTGCATGATGACGCGGTCGTACTGCTTCAGGCAATCGTCAACGTCGGAAAAGCCGCTGAAAATTGGAAGGTCCCGCTGGCGGTGCTTGACAGGGTTGTGAGGTGTGGGCTGCCGAGATGTGCTGGCTTCTGAGTCCGCCATGGTGGTGCTAGTTTTGCATTCACTGCAAAGCTCCAGAGCAGAACTGTGGATAGGAAGGAGCGCAGAGGTAGGGGAAACTACTGACCTCCACCACTTGTAAGATGGTTTAATGTCATTTTACAATGCACAATGAATGACTGTGTTGAGGGTGTTGCGGAGGTTGTCCATTCAAATCCGCTGCCTCGGGCGCCGACTCGTCGTCCTTTTCTGCTCCTCGTCCTTTCCTCTCTCAAAATACGTACGGCAATCAATCCAATGATTAGCTTGACAGGCGGCATGCATGAGGCAGATACAGTACCTCGTCTCGACATAATGTAATAAAATGTTCTCAAACGCAGCTGCATGAATTTAGGTGTGCTAGGAGAGAAACATACCCAGCGTGCGAGTGCTCCTAAACACTCGTAACTGAAGAGAAGAAATATAGCAGGACGCACCACGCATGAATTCTTGTGCAACAATCTGACCCTGTCCTTTCCGGGCACTGTGCGTTAAAAGGTGACTTTTAAACAGTTGATTTTTCTTTTTATAATTTACAACGGCCTATCATTATAAAGCGCACCATATTTCTGCATTAATAGACCCAATTTACGAAGCCTACAAGGCTGTTCTTCGTTGGTAACTCCATGTAAAAGGGGGATCGGTGGCAGAGTGGTCTAGCGCACACCAGCTTGGAGCACGTGGAGCGAAAGCTCGTGCTGCAAAACCCAGGGATCCTGGGTTCAATCCCCGCCCCAGCCCGTTTCGATCTGGATGAGCATCGTACCAGCGTGCGGTCGTGTATCACTACTGCGTGGTGCACGTTAAAGACCCCAGGTTAGCGGTTGTACCGCACTGGCTAAATTGCTCATCTACAGCCGAGACACCAGACGCCCACTGAGGCAGACTAACTTCCGGCTGTATAAACATACACACAACAGTTTGCTTTTGCATGCGAAAAAATTCTAATAAAAACCTTACGGCCTGGCAGACTCTGCGTTCCATTTGGCCGATGCATCGACACGCGTTTCATACTTGATGCATGTTTCGTCAAGACGACATGATCGCCGTCCATATGCGACGGTGACTACAGTAATGTTTATCGCACGGAAAACGAAATTACTTGCGAGAGTTGGTTCACAGCCTCTCACAATCGCCTAGTGCATCGGTAAGCACAATACCGGGCGGCAGACCTTTGCACAATGCCAAAAACCACATAAAGTAAAAGCCCACATTCTTCCCGAAACCGGGAAGTGTTTGGCAATGAGGGTAAGAGAAAACCTAATTTGATTCATATTGAATACCAGCCCAGAAATACCAAAGCGTTTATATCCCCAGTCTGAAAAAGAAAACAACATAGATAAAGGCCTAACAGGCATGTTCTCTTGCAGGGCACGTGGAACGAAGAGACTCGCAGGAATAGAAACAATGTTAAAAGTAAAATTTCAGAGAAAACCGAGTGAAGTAGGGAAAAACAAACCAAGTGCACTTCATTAAACTCTTTTTTAGATAATTTCTACCAATCTTTGAATGCTTCAAACCTCCTCTTCCTCAATTTTCCCATCATCACCAACAAAACCCAGCGGCCCTGCCAGAACCGTTACCCCTTCAGGGAGGGCAGGGCGAAGCCCTGTGCACTTCAAAACCAAATGTCCTAGCATCTATACGGCGCATAATGTCTCTCTCTTGAAATTTAGCCCAATACATCTTTGTCCTCAACACTCGCTGTTCTCGCCTTGAACAGAACTCGCACGTGAATTATCAAACACATTTTCCTTTGTAATGTCCTTTTTGTGACCTGTACATTGTTAGTCATTTTTTTCTTGCATTCTTCCCTTTAACATTTTCCTTTCTCCCTCTTTCACTCCCTTTTTCACTGAAGTAGCCTGCTCAGCCCCATCACTAGTGTGCAGGTATTGAAATGTCAGCTTTCGGGTTCGGTTTGTCCATTCGGTGTTTATATTTTTCACGTAACAATTTCCGTGCCCTCCGGGTATTATCCATTTCGGTTAACCTTACTTCAAATTTTACTAATAGCCTCTCTGCTCTCAAAGGAGCCCATGTCCTCCTGTTCATTTGGCGTGTTCCCATGCGCTCCCAGTGCTAACCTGCCCACACTCCTTTGTCGAATTTTCAATCCGACTGAGCCTCCGATCTCATGCACAGTAATTACTACCTAGTTCAGACGTGCCTATTATTGTGTCAAACCAATTTTGAGACCAACCAGAGAAAACTTTTGACTTTTATGCACAAAAATAAAATATTTTGGCTATTTTGTTGTACATTATAAAAACAAATAATAAAAAAATCTTCATAATTGCGGATCATTAGTTCCTGAAACAAAATATTTCCGTAAGAAGTCTGCCACTCATGAAGTCCTTCTTTAGAGTAGAAGGTCCAACTTGCCCTTAGAAATCTAAATCACTCGGTGCACAGGCTCCCCTTGCAAATTTGCAAGAACGCCCAAGGCTCCTCGTCAGGCTTACCGTGTGACAGTGGAGGAGGGGAAGGAGTTTCCGCCTGCTACAACCCATTCTGTAGCCAGACGACGCTGCACGCAACAGGTCTACTGGCAAGAAGTGGTTTGCAAGGGGACCTTTTCTGCCAACTAAAGTGTGGCCGTCCAGGAGCACAAAAGCACGACCCGAGTCGGGCTGTCCTAGACAGCAATGCTGCACAGCCAGCTCTGCCACAACAGCACTCCAGTGTACGTGAGGCACTCGCTTGCATATTCCAAGACGGCCCTTCGACTTGCACACAGGGCAGGTGCAATGACCCGAGCACAAAGTGAAGGCTGACCACGTGTGGCTCCACTTTATTCTCTCCAAAGTGTCCGCAGAGCGTGCCGAAGACAGGGGTCGCCCAGCGAGCCCGCTGGTGTGCCCTCCGCTCTTCCACCTGCCCGCAGGGGCACTCCTGGGGCACTCCTGGGGCACTCCTCGGGCACTGGGCGGGGGAGCAAGAGTCAACATCCAGAAAAAGCACCCTCGACAGCAGACGCCACTGCTAGTGCCCTCAGCCTGCTGATGACATCCAAACTTGTAGCAAAATGCACCCCTTTGACAGTCCTTGCCGTACGTGGATACACAGTTCAAAGTGCCCGCCCAAACACGAAGATGGGTGCACCTTGGGAGGTGCTGCTATCTGTCATGGCAAATTATAAATGTTATATTTGCTATCTAAATGCTTGTCCTAATAATACATAAAAAAAAAGCTCAACCAATATTTATATTATGTCATTCTCAAACTTAAGGGTAATCAATACAGGAAAGTCAAAAACACTAAAAGATGCTGTGTTCAAGACAATTGATCTCATATACCGCAAAATACTTTCATTCAAAATTGGGTTAATCTAGACATGGGCGCTTGTCCGGTCAAATTGGTAAAAACCAAGATGGTACCCAATAAAGAAAGGCAGAGTGAACAGAATCGAAGAAAGTTCATTTATTTTCACAGGATATCCCCGCCAGTGGTCGCTGCAACGGAGTGAATATTTTTGGCTGATGCCGGCACTTTGGAGGGGGTGGGCGCTTGACGTACAATTGGCAGAATTCCAAAGTCTGGGAAATATTAATAGTGGGCGCTTGTTCGAAGCAAGAGCTTCCGCGGTATTTTACGGTAGGTTTTTAATTAGCTTAAGGAAGATATAAATATTTTGTAAATATTACCAGCATAAACAATATACCACCAGATGACTTAGATTCATATCTACACACTGATCGTTTTTTCATGTCACAGTCCTCATTTTTAGCTCAGACCTAAAAAGCATCCTCCTCTCACCCCCCAATAAAATATGGTCCCGCCTAAAAGAGTCTCGTCCACTAAAATGAATCTCCGGTAAAACTAATGCATTTAACGAAACATACTACCTTCCTCATGCCATCACTAAATGGAACCAGCTGCCATCCTCCATCGTAAGCGTCACTGATGCAGCAAAGTTTCATAACGTTCTACAGTAGAACCTCGGTGATATGTTTCTCGGGGGACCGTAGGAAAGAAACGTATAATGCGGGGAAACGTAAAGAACGACAAGGCCCTTGGGGGGCTAAAGATGAGAGCAAATTCAATAGCACAATTTAATTTCACGCAAACTTTCGTGGGTGTGCAAACTCAAATAGGTTTAAAAAAAGCTTGTCATCTCTGCCCGCCGCCTCGAGTCACTGTTTGACAGTAAGAGTTTCCTTTCAAGCTGCTGCAACCCTTTCTCACTGTCCACGCAGCCGTGAACACTCACATACCTGCGCAAGGTATCTAATGCCACGATTGCGTCCGCAAATGTGGGTGTTGCGTGAACGGTGACGGCGTCCTCAACGTCCTCATCACTTTCAGCACCGATATGCTCAGCGGTGACGACATCCTCGTCAACTGACAGGTATTCGGAGTAGGTGAGAGGGGCTCCTACTTTCTTTGTCTCCATTTCTTGCGCATCTTCGGAACCTTCGTCGGCGTTGCCCTCAGCTAGCGCTTGTCCTAGCCCTGCACGTTCGAACCCACACTGGTGGAAGCAAGGCTGGACAGTGGCCATCGAGACAGTGTCCCACGCTGTTGTGAAGAAATGCATCGCACCCAGGATGGTGAGCTTGGTCGGAGTCTCGCCTCGTTCTACCATAGTGGGCGATCACCGAACAATCCACTTCCTATAGAAGTGTTTGACATTCTTTATAATTCCTGCAGTGAGCGGCTGCACATGGCTCGTCGTATTCGGACGAAGGTACTGCACCCTTCCTGAGAAACGACCTTTGGGTGGGCAGTTGGCGATGAGCAGCAGGACCTTTCTGTTCCCCATTCGCGAGTCCAAGTACCGCAGGAAGCCTTCGAAGAGAGCGCAGGTCATCCATGCCTGAGCATTGTGTCGGCAGTGACCTAAGGATATTTTTTAAGTGCCAAACCTCCCCATGACCCACGGCTTCCTCTCCTCCGACTTGGTTGCAGCACAGGAGTACGGTAAGATGCTCCTTGCTGCTTTTTCCTCCGTGACAAGCTTTACTCTTTGAGGTTCAGTGACTTTGAAGGCTGTACATAAAAAAAAGAGGCCCTCATCGGCGTTAAAAACGCCCCGGGGGGAGGAGTCGGCGATGACCGAAGGCAGCGAAGATTTAAAATCTTCAACACAAACTGGGTCAACGCTGGCCACTTCCCTGCTTACTGCGAGATACCAAATTCTGTGGTGCTTCTTAAAGCGGTCGATCCACCCGTTGGAACACGCCCGTGATATCCAAAAATTCTGCGATACCTTGCGCCATTCCTTGCAGGATGCTTCCGTTGATGTTCATGCGAGATGCCGAGGCTTGTTTAGCAGAGTCTGTTCCAACTCGGCGTGCTTCGCCGTCTGAGCTTGCTTGGAGCCGGGTGGAACGCAGAAGCTTGCGTCTCTATGTTCTTTCGTTTGACAACAATGCTGTTCAAAGTTCACTACCGAGGTCCCTTGCATGTCCATTTTCTTTTGACAGTGATTGCGTTCAACCACCTGGAGAATGTTCAACTTCTCCTGGAAACTCAGCACCTTTTTTTTCCGCAATGCCATGGCCACAACCGGAAGTCAACTCACGCAAAATGAAACTGGGAGTCGAGAACAGGGGTGAAACTCATGAAATGTACCTGAGAGCAGCCACGGGAGCAGCTGAAACAGCTGTTTTGGAGCAGGTTGGGAGCAGCTAACCTACATTCTGGAGCAGGCTAGGAGCAGCTCAGATCAGTTTTCATTGCACTTCAGCTTGTGTCTTAGACAAGCACGGGAGCAATTTCAATTGTGCTTAGCAGCACAGATGAACATGAGTGGTTAGGGACCTAGGCAGATGGGATAAAACAGTGTAATAGATGCGAAAACTTGAAACTTTTGTGAGCCTTAAAGGGCCAGCTCCGCTTCATTTTTGATATTTAGAAAACTATGCAGCCCTCTTCAGTATCATATAGGAAGACCCCATGTCAAATATTACGATCTAATTCCGTCTATATATTTAATAAACTGGCCAGCAAACTTTCAAATGAGCCAAGTCGCCAAAATCTGCCAACTCTCGCGTGCGACGCGAGGCGCAATCATCAGCGCTGTCAATGCGACGGAGTTGGAGCGGCCAACGTTGAGCCACTACGTCAGAGGCATGTCTACGTCATTCTCACGTTTTGTTTGTTTTTACTTCTCAGAGCGAAATTGAACGATGACGTCATGAGTTTCTCCTCCCGGTGCTGGCTCAACGGCGTCCACGTGATCACCGTAACGCGTATGCGCTAGTTTGCGCTGCCCTGCGCGCTTATCGGTCTGTTTCTCCACTCCCCTTCTCCTCTTTCGGCTTCTCCCCTTCCCCCTCTCCCCCGGGCCATCACCGTCCACGCCATGCGAAGCGACCCGCGTCGCGTGTCCTGTACCTCGCCCTCACGAACGTCACAAGACCACGTGGTTCGACATGACGTGGCCACGACTCTGACGACACGAGACCAATGTTGCCTGACGCAACCGAAGTTTCGGTTTCAGTATCAGCTGATGTTTAAATTAAGATTACACAAATAAAGTTCCACATTTCGCGAATCCGAAGACATAGAGCTGTTTAGTAACGCTTTGTGAAACGGAATCACATGTAAGCCTAAATTTTTCGGAATTGAGTGGAGTTACCCTTTAATGAGAATCAAAAAGCAAGTAGGTACCATATGTTTCTGAAGATAGTGTCCTTGATATTTTCCGAGTGGTTTTCAGCTGCTCAAAATGCAAGCCAGCACTGCTTATCGCACAACCCACACGTGCTCGACATAGTAATTATATGTGCGTAAGCAACGGACATGCAGTTGCGTGGAGGAACAGGGCAACAAATTTCGAGTTGTGCAACTCAATATCGAAGCAGCAGACTACGATTAACGGAGTTATCGTATTCGAAGCGATAAGGAGGATCAAGGTTAAAGTATGGCGAGCAGATCTACCGCTCGCGTGAGAGCTGCTGGCCTGCAAGCTTTCGGATCGGACCGCGTTTCAGTTCTATCAAATCAAGATTTATCTTGCGCAAATGCAGGTTCCAACTTCTAACGATGAAGTACTAAAAGGAATCTTTTGCTAATGTGTTTTCAACTGGCTGACGTCCAGATCCCGGGCCACAAAGCCTCAGGCAATCTGACGCTTAAAGACTCGACCTCCCCTCGGCCGACCTGCTTAACCGCTTATGGTTGAAGGATAACAATCCAGTTGCAGGTGGTGTAGCGCTTGGAATACGACCTTCGAGTTTTTTTGCGCGCTTCCGACTCGGGATACACAGGGAGAATAAACAGAGCAAAGGATTGCAAAGCCGACCAAGCTAAACGTGCTCATTGTTGCCAAATTCCAATAGAGACGATAGAAACCGAATTGGTGTCTAATGGCTCGAGATATTGGCTGTGGTGCAGTTTCTGCAAAATTGCGCAGGATGGCGCAGACAAATGCACCTCGCGCAAAATGGCGCAGCCTTTCCACCCTGCGAGAACCAAGACTACGGACCCCAACCTAAACCATCGACTGATGCAACTGCGGCGCGCAGCGAGCAAATGCACGAGCACCGCGCGCAGTGAAAGAGATGGAGATGAATGGCAATTCTAGAAATGCCCCAGGCCCCAAGGTCATGTTTAGTGCAGGGCGGTGGGTCCCGGGCAAGCAAGGGTGCAAAGCAAAAGGAGAAGAGTTACTTCAACGAACTCGTCAATCCCACAGGAAAGAAGAAAAACAACACCAAATAGCTTCGGACAGCACATAACAGCGAATAAGGCGGTAGCAGTGCTGCGTGGGCAGGCGCGCGCGGAGTCAGCAAAGAGAAACAGAAGCATTTTTTTTATCGTGCTCACTGCTGGCATTTATCTTTCGAAGTCATTCTGCCCCAGGAACATTTTCTTTTTCCACTGAGGCACGCACACTTATCTGGGATACGGCAATCCAAAAATGCGGAAGAGTGACATCTTGGATTTCCATTTGACAAGTGAGTCCCCCCTGTACTCACTGTGTTGCAAGACATTGAAATAGACTCGAAAATTATGTCTCAAAACGCTGATGGATTCGAATCAATTAAAATATTGACGACAAAATATGTTCGTTGAATTTTCACTAGTTTTGTTTTGCCCTACCATAGTGGATGCCACGGCTGTATACGGCTGGCGGTACGTTGACGTACGTTGACGCTGCTCCGCTCCCCTCAACGGTGCTTGCGACTCCGCGGACGGTGTACAGTGTCGCATAATAGCACCAAGACACGGCACGCGTGGCAGACGCGGCGCCACTTTTGCAGCACGCGTTGGTGGTTTTTGGTTGCAAGAACCGGGAAGACAAACGTAATAAGCAGGAAATCAATAAACGTGTTCCTATGGGAGCTCGGCAGGACCGGCGGCTTTGAATGTAAAAGCCGGGAAAATGTAAAAACCGGGAATGTATCGAAGAGGTTCTACTGTACTAGCCCATTTAAATTGAACACAATAATTTCCGCCGTTTTTATATTTTGTTACTGTTCTGTGTCACTATTGTATTTTTAGATGCATTGCCCCCCGCTTACCGTATTTACTCGCACAATGAACGCACTTGCCTAATGAACGCACCCCCCAAGTCGGCTCTCAAAATTTCGACTTTTTTTTTTCACTCGCGTATTAAACACACCCCCAACTCGGGCGTCAAAATTTTGACCCCCTCCCCCCCACGCGCGCGAAATGAAGGCACTTTTTTATCCTGGTGTAGCGAGGTCGCGAATGCATGGGCAGAGTCGGCGAACAAATCGCCTTGCAAAAGGCGTTAAAAAAATAAAAAAAGATCCAACGGAAGCAAGAAAAAAGAAACATGGAGAGGAGCTTTTTTTTTCTTCTTGCACAGCGCAGTCTGGACTTTGGGTCGCGCGCCGCGCGCAAGGAGATAAGAGAAGCCGAGAAGCCCTCACCTAAGCAAAGCGAAACAAAACAACTTGCGAAAGGCGGCAAAAAAAAAAAAATCCACAGAACCAGGAGAAAAGAAAAAAGGAACATAAAGAGGAGCTTTTTTTTCTTTGCTTTGTTTTGCGCAGCGCAGTTTGGTTCCGGGGTTGCGCGTCGCCCGCAAGGAGATAGAAAGAAAAAGAAAAACGGAGAAGCCCTTGCCTAAGCAAAGCGCACATAATGAAGGCATCCTGCCCTCGCCTCCTCCTCGCACATTGGAAAGAGAAGCGAGAAGCCCTCGAAATGAACGCACTTTTCTATCCTGGTTCACCGAGGTCGCGAATGCATGGGCAGCGTGGGCAAACAAAACAACTTGAAAAAAAAACATGGAGAAGCATTTTTTTTTTTTTTTTTTGTGCATCGCAGTTTGGTTTTGGAGTCGCGCGGCGCCGCGCGCAAAGAGATAAGAAGTTAGGTCGATTTTTCGGGATAAAAGTACCGTTCATTATGGGAGTAAATACGGACGCAAAAATTTTACTTCGCGTAATGACTAACTTTGCACTAATGACTAACTTGCGCGTAATGACTAACTTTGCCCCCTAACTTTGCATAGATTTTTCGGAAAAAAAGTGTGTTCATTCTGCGAGTAAATATGGTATGTAATGTCCTAACTGGGACTTTAAGGGTAAATAAATGAAATGTTCAATACCAATTTGAATGTGACGAAAGATTGCTCTGGACAGCGAAATGTCCTAAGAGAATAACCAGAAGCATAAATAATTCCTTTTAGAAATAATTTATAATATTTGTTGCCATGTAAATATCCACACTTTCAGCTAAGCCAGAGCGAAAAACATAGAATTGACTTTTTTTATGTATTCCATCAGGTGGCACTGCAGATTTGTTGTCAAACTACTAATAACTTAAAGGGCAGCTGAGAAACCGGAACTGAGAAATGACATACATAATTTTTCAGAAAAATCTATGGCCCCCAAGTTTGATGAATTCAAATGAAAGCACCTTCAATCTATCTGCACATCCTAGGCCCATTCTCCCCAAACTGAGTGCAGACATATAATAGAGTGACCTGCATTTTGGGGCATCTCTTTTTGCTTAGGCGTCTTCACCTCACTTTAGAAAGAATTTGTCACGTCACTCGTAGCCATCGAAACTCGGAGCAACGCACGAAAAGCATCGCAACTGACTCTCTTTGGGCAGCTTGCTATGTGCACTTTATACACTGGGGCTACAGTCCATCGGGAATACCAAGGTCAAAAGTACAAAAACCAGGCTCCGAGGAAAGCATGGTAGCACTTTGCTCTCGCGCATTCACTCCTTCAAGATCCACAGCCAAAAGAGTCAGGTACCTCGTAAAGTGACGCATTTAAGGAGAGTTATTTCCAATTAAGTGTACACATTTCACACGCAGTCTACTCCGAAAAGCAAGGTCCACAAAAGTAGTCGGCGTAGTTGGGGCGATGCCCTCCCAAAGGGTCTTACCGCCAAGGCCTCAGTGCCACAGGGAGTCCGGGAAGTCCTTGAGCTCTGCCTGGTGGTGGACGGGTGCCCCGTGGACGGAGTACGACAGCCGGATGCGCATGCGCAGGGGGCTCTGCGCAGCAGAGGCGGCTCAGGGCCACGGCCCCCCTCGGTTCCCCCCCCCTCCATCTCACCTGGCCGTCCGGGCTCGTCACTCGCAGGCTTTGGCGCACGCACTGCTGTGCCTCGATCACCGACCCGTCCGGGGGCAGCATTTGCAGGTCGAACGTCTGCAAGAAGGTTCCCCGTCAACCCAGAGGTCCCCTCAATCTGGGGCGCGGCAGGAGGCCCCCCAGCATGCTCGCCAATTGCCGTGGAAACCGCCAATCGTGGGCCGGACGAGCAAACGGAGCCCGCCTACCCCCTCTGACTTAAAAATATTGTAGAGCCCTTCCACTTCACGTGAAGATGGAGGACCAGCGAAGCTGTTATTTTTACGACCTCTAGGACAATGCCTAGAGGACGACGTCTAGGAAGACCTCAAGGACTACTTCTAGGACGACCTCGAGGACGCCGCCTCAAGTATGACGTCTAGAATGACCTCTAGGACGACGGCTAGGATGACCTCAAGGACGACTTCTAGGAAGAAATCGAGGACGACCTCGAGGACGACGTAGAGGACGACCTCAAGGACATTGAGAACGACCTCAAGGACGAGTTCTAGGATGTTAAGGACGACCTTGAGGAAGACGCCTAGAGGACAATGCCTAAGACGACTTCTCAGGCTACCTCAAGGACGACTTCTAGGATGACCTAGAGGATGATGCCTAGAGATGATAACAAGGGATCAGGACCTGACTATCTAATAATGCCAAGGAAGGCTGACTCGCGCTGGTTGCCCCCTCTTTTTATTTTTATTTATTCATACTTGCCACGACCAATGGGGAGTTTTCTGTCTTCTTCGCTGTAATAGATCTTGGCCATCCGTGCCCTCCCGGGATTTGGCACCCATCCTTATTGCACAAAAGTTTGGCCCTTCCCTAAAGGCCCCACGACATTTGGGCGTAAAGCGGCAAGGCATCGAGAGAGAGAAGGCTTGTGAAAGAGGAAATACTAATGTGCACGTCACAGCCAGAGGCGTCTTCTTAGGGATATATACTAAACCACTTCATCTTCGCGGGCTCAGTGTTTCGCAAATTCGGCCAAGCGTGCTTTTCTCAAATATTTTGCAGGCACGAAATTTGGTGAATGAGGGTGGTACACTCTGTTACCATAGGGCAAAATATTCCAAAATCAAGTCCCTTACAATAAATAGTCCAGCATGTCGGCCCAATGCCACCAGACTGGGATGCAACCGCAACTGAATAGTCGCATAGCATTCTATGCATCCCCGTCGTCCAACAGCTATAGAGAGGTCCAATTTCCCCAAGCTGTCCAATTCACTAAACAGACAGGAGACTGGCACTCTTGATGCGTTTTTGTGGGGTGCTCCACGACGTCGCTTCCCCGCACAAGATGCCGACAGAAAACTTGTGCAGACAAAGGGTCCAACAGCTGCCAGCTGAACAATGCTTAGTTGTAAATGTGACTCAATTCCAAAGCCCAAACATCAATTAGCATTCCCGGTTTCTTTGTGTATCTCGCCTGAAAACTAATTAGCGAGCTATGTACTGTTCAATAGTGGTGTGCCAATGGCTCGGCCATGGGTGCTGCTCTTGCACTGCAAGACAGAACATCCCCGACAAGTTTGATGGTTTCCTGAATCGACGAGTCAATCCAAAGGTCTTTTTTTTTCTTGGCTATAGGTGCATTTCATTGCGCCTGTGGTCAGGAGTCTCAGCAGAGAAAAGACGACAGCATTAAAGGAACGCTGGAAACATGTCCAAAAAAACATGCTTTTGGTGACTGGTTCCCACACTTGCATTTGCTTACAACCAACTCTTGGGACAAACACAGTACGAGCTGGCCCTGGAGTCAAACTCAAAAGTGCGCCAATAAACGAGGAAATGCTGCGCTCTACGGCTACCCGAAAACATGGCGCCAGTCGTGGGAGAGAACTTACTCTGTAATAAGCAAATCTGTCCACATTACACCCATCGAAAAGCATGACCAAGGGCACGCAGTCTGCTACAATCACCGTCACCTTAGCAAAACAGCATTTGCTGCGAAGCCAGCAACGGCCAATGCCATCTTCCGAATACTTAATCCGCTAAACGACAACCGAGTAACGGGTTAACAGCGACAACGGCGATTAGGGCACCAATATTCAAGCTCTTCGGGGGATCTGAGGCTTGCCTCGCTGGGACCGCCCAGGACAGTCCACCTTTGGCTCTGCCGTTCATTCGGCTGACACTTGGCAGCCCCCTGACAGTGATCCTAGCAGCCAGACTTGATCCAAGGCCATGTGGCAACATCAGGTGCTCCACTGGGCTCCTTTGCCATGCTTTTCAATAGGCGGAATGTGAACAAGGAGACTTCTAAATGAGGACACCACACAGATGGCTCATCTGGTCCCACGTCTAATATGCTTGACATTTGGACAAGCTTTTGCTTTATAATAATAATAATAGTTTATTTCCCCAGTGCTTCAGAACAACCATGAGGTTTTGGTATGGTGGCACAAATGTCCACGATTGGATAAAAGAAAAGAGATTCAGCAGTATCTCATGGAGACACCTGTCCTATAGATGGTACAGTGCATAGTCAAGATTGCGCTTGAATGTGGTACAATCACTGAAAACGTCCAAAGTTGGCGAGTCAACATTGTTCAAAGAGACTTGCATGCGGGTTAATGGCGACAATGTTTTTTGAAAGTGAGGGTAAAACAAGGAACGATGTCTACAAGATCGAGCAGGAGCATGAAAATTCACTGAGCCTAAAAGATCAGCGTCGATGTGACCGTTAATTACTTTATGTAAAAATAAAATATCACGAGAGAGTCTTCGCTTCAATAAATTCTGTAAACCTAGCCTCTTAAGAATGTCGTCGTAGTCATAATAGAACCTTCTACCAAAATACTTATCATAGGCAAGACAAATAAAACGTTTTTGCACATTTTCTAGCCGTGACTCATCAGGGGCAGTCAGCGAATTTCATGCGACACTACCAAACTCAAGTTTTGCACGTACCAGACATAACAACAGTCGGACAAGGCATAAATGATTCTTAAAGTCGCATGATAAGCGGTATAGCAAACCCATCATTCCGACAGAAGAGGCAACAATCTTTGAAACATGATAAGAAAAGGAAAGTCTAATGTCAAAAGATCCCAAGGTCGCGAACCTCAGTGACTCGTGGGATGGTAGCTGATTTAAGAACATAAGAGTAAGATAATATATCAGGTTTATGAGACATTGATAAGATTTTTGTTTTGTCATTGTTAAGCACCAACAAGTTTGCGGAGCACCACTCAGATATGCGTAAAATGTCATCTTGCAATACACTGCAATCGTCAAATGATCTTACTATAGAATACCGCGCATCCACCCATTCCACATTAAGCACCCATTCCCAAATCTGTAAGATCTGAGAAAATACGCACAGTACATTTATACGTAAAATTGATGACCGAAAAAGCGCCCATCCCCCATTTTTTTGTGATTATCTCCAAAGTTTGAGTGGGCGCTTGCCCGGTATTTTACGGTATATTCGTGAATATCTTGATGTCATCAGCAAACAAAAGCAAGTGTGAATTTTTTATACACTTTGCAACGTCGTTGATGAATACGAGGAACAGTAGGGGCCCGAGGTTCGATCCTTGGGGGACCCCAGACGTTGGGATGAAAGTGTCGGAATAGCTATTCGCAATTCTCACACTGCTACGACGATCAGTTAAGTAAGTCTTAAACCAGTTCAAAAGGGTCGGCGATACTCCATACAATGAGAGCTTCAGCAATAGTAAATCATGATTAACTTTGTCGAAGGCTTTTGTCATATCAAAATAAACAGTATCGACCTGGCCTCGAGAAAGAACTATAGGAACTGAGTAACCAAGAAATGAACACAAAGATTAGTTTCCACAGAGCGTCCCTTTAAAAAACCATGTTGAGCACTACTAAATTTCCGTCTAAAATAATACGAAACACGAGTGTAGATGACCATCTCAAATACCTTCGAAAAGGCGCACAGCAAAGATATTGGTCGGTAGTTATTTACGTTACAAACATCACCACTTTATGTACTGGTATGACAACAGACATTTTCCACGATGATGGAAAAACAACACTTTTCAGCAAGAGGTTAAATATGTGATTTAAGATGGGGGCTATTAGGTGTGCACACCCCTTGATAATAAAATTTGGTATCATATCCATTCCCACTGACAACTTCGACTTCAGTTTTGATATTGCTTCTAGGACTTCAACTGTGTCAATAGAGGTAATTGTCAGAAAATCGCGGTAACCACTATTGTCAGAAGGGGTGTAACTCGAGAACGAATCTGAGGAGTAGCATTCACAAAAATGATCCCGAAAAATATTGGCTACATCTAGAGGAGACGATACATATCCAGTGTCGCCCTGTAGACATATACTGTCGCTTCTTGTTTTTGTATGCTGCTTTACAAATTTCCAGAACTCGTCAGGCTTTCGGTATAGACAGCTTTCAATTCTTTGATTGTAAACTTGTTTGTCATACTTGAACAACTTTTTACCTAGCATCCGGTAGATACTGAACTTTGTGTACCATATATCGACACCGCTTTATGGAAGTGCCTTTTCCTGCGTATATAGTATTTTAATTCTCTTGAGAACCAATGGGGATACCCGGAGCGTTTCGATGAACGCTTTGGAATGAATATATCCATCCCATTTATGACAGTGCGGGTTAAGGAATCCGTAGCAGTGTCCACGTTTTGATCATTTAACACTGTTGACCAATCATGATCTCTTAAAAACTCATAGAATCCCAGGTAATCACCAGCACTGTAATTGTACTTGGGATAACTTTGTCTAGAACACTGATCTCGCAAGAGGTAGTAGGTTACACAAAAAGGCAGATGGAAAACATCAGGATGTATTAGCGCGTCAGTGGCGGCTTCAATGCATTCAATGGGGCTGTTTGAAAGAAAGAGATCAAGAATGTTCCCAGCATTGTTTGCAATGTGATTGAGTTGAATAAAACCATTAAAATTAATAAAGTTCATCAAGGAAACAGCTTTCTTTGAAGCATGCAAGTTTCCGCTGGTGGCGTTGCGAGATGACCAGTCTATACCTGGGAGATTAAAATCGCCGTAGATATGCACGTGATATTTTGAAAAATCAATTTTCTTTTCAAGACTGGAAAGATGATTACTGAAATCACTGTGGTCGAAAAGAGGGGGAAAGTAAAAGTTGCCAATGAGATCATTTACGCCTCCTCTTGATAAAACTTCGATCCAAACACATTCTGAGCAGGTTTCCAAATCCTGCCTTTGCCAAGACGTCACTGACTCATCCACCGCGATTAAAACACCGCCGCCAAATTTCTGGCCAGTTGAAGCGTAATCCCTGTCTCTCCTGTAAACATTGTAAAAAACAGGAAAATATGCATTGCTGGGAATTTCGTCTAACAGCCAGGTCTCACTTAAACAGATAATATTGTAAGAATCAGCGACAACATTTGACATACATTCGTCGGCTTTTGTACGCAAACCGCGAACATTCTGATAGTAGGTTTTAAGGACGCGAGCCATTTTCTGGGGAGTTAGTGGATTCCCACTCAAAAGAATGTGCGCTGTCAAGCTTTCCGAAGAACTGGTGAAATATGCAGCCCTCAGGCCAGACTTCAGGGTTGTTAATCAAGTCAAATGAAACATTGTCTACAGAAACGTGAAATGAAGAATAGGATAGAAACTTTGTGTTTAGCTTCGTGCCACAGATAGACCTGCTGCCTAACAAGGGTTCAACCAGAGCGTTAATATCAGCCACAGTCGTGGTCGGGTCAAGTCGCGACACAAATAGGGCTTTTCGAGCAGGGGCATGGGAAACAGAGGTCACCTTTGAAGCTTTTGCGGTTCCCACTGACGGCTTCTGACGACGTCGGGGAGTGACCATGATGAAGCCATCGTTTTCTGTCAAATTGTCGGCCCGTTGTCGTTCGCTGACACCGGCAGAGTCGAGACCCTCCATGTGTTGCCCGTTGGGGCTATCCTTGGCACGTTAAACCGTCGCGGTTGCTGTGCCTCGCGAAGCACGGTGTGCTGCATCATGCGTTCCCGTTGTTGATGGCTTCTGTTCACCAGCAGATAACGACGAAGTTGCTGTGGCATAGTTCCGGTGCTGCACTGAAGCTTGCGGCACATGCTCAAGAAGCTGCTTTTGAAGAATCGACACTTGGGAACAGAGGCTGTTGTTGTCCGCCCGTAAACACTTCACCTCGGCCGTTAAAACGTCTACTTGACCACAATCTTGTCAAGGACACTTGCCAGTGCAAGTGGGATGACCAGCGGTTCGCCGACGATGGTATTTTCCGGAGATGAGTCATCTTTGCTCTCGGAATCGGAGCCCTCTGGTACCGCTTGCGTGGTGGTATCTTCCGATGCAGCCCGGTTTCATCGAGTGAAAACACTGCATTTGTATGCGCTGGAACCTGATGACATGAGCACGTTGTACCTATTCCTCAAGGCTTATGTTGATGCAACCACAGTGATACTTGCGTTTGCAGCCGCTGCAACAAGCTATGAATAGCTGCTTGCTGATTATGGGGGCGGAGCACTTTCCACACGCAACCTTCTTCGGTGCCATCTTGAAAAAGATGGCAACCTACCCGTGGCAAAACGTCTTTTCAAACTGGCCAGATGGCCGACGTGCGTACAAAATGCAATTTCCTCAAAAAAAAAAAGGAACAAGTAATGCAACCAAGGAATGAATGGAGAGCCAGACAGCCCGTTGAGCCAGCGTGGAGCCAGACAGCCTGGCACAGTGGCCATTGAGCGCCAGATGCACTGTATAAAATACTCAGGCCACCGTGCAAACAACGACTCTCCCTTTCTAAAGCACGAGTCACAAGCTCGTAATATTTCGGCCTACAATAACAGCCTTTGTTCATTTCTCCCCTTATCCAAATCGCCAAAAAGTGCTAAATATCTAACCACCATCCCAAGCATCAACAAATGGCTCCCATTTTGGTGCCGCTGCGACATTAATAATCGTAAACTTTATTTCCCATTCGAAATCCATGAATGGCGGAAGCAAGGAGAAAAAGCTGTAGAACAGCTTGAAAAAGCCCCCTTACAGTTTCATATGCAGAAAAAATACAGCATAGCAACAGCATAAACGATATTAACATGCAAAACAGAAAACATATTAAGTTATTTCAGTTCCAGAAAATCCACTCTATAAACATTATATTGATATTAGAGCCTTCAATGCATACTTTAGTGTATGCATGGATTATTGTGACAAAACGGCACAGTCCAACGCCCTGCCCAACAAGCTGGATAGGTCACAACATGATTGTTTAGCACTGAAAAGACAGCTAAGGTATTCTCATTTTTTTTTGCGTTTCTAACCTAAAATAGATTATAAGCTTATGCTTGTATGTATTGAAGAAAACACACAATGAATTATATTTTGTAAATAAGCCTCGGTTACTAGAAGTGTAGGATGCGTTCTCAATGAGGCAAACTATTTTCTTTTGCAATAAATGTATTTTTCCTAAATTTGAATAAGTGATTGTGCCCCACACCAGGTGGCCGTAATTTCAATGCGAAATGAATAGGGTCTGATATACGAGTAGCTTTATGTTAGTAGGTAAAATATAACTCTTACGAAAGACGAGTCCAACGACCCTGGACAATCTAGTGAGTAAATAGTTTACGTGATTGTCCAAGGACACGTATTGAATAAAAATGAGTTTTGAAATTTTCTACTATCTATAATATTTGAGTTTAAGACGAGGCTGATTTGGAGTAAAATCTTTTTTTCTTCTTGTGCAAAAGAGGATTGCTTTGTTTTACTAGTATTGATTTGGAGACCCTTGTCTCTAGTACAATTCTTTAGCACTGTTAATCTCTCATTTGCGCAATTAATTAGATCGTCACCTGTTTTAACTGAAAATAAAAGGCTTGTGTCATTCGCATATATTATGAATTGATCTCATGAATCTATGTTAACATCATCATTAATATAAAGGTTAAAAAGCAAGGGCCCCAAAATGCTCCCCTGTGACACACCAGAGACAGTTGGCTTCGTTGCAGATGAACACCCATTTAGATCAGCATACTGTTTACAATTAGCCAGATATGACTGAAGCAGCAGAAGTGCTATACCCCGAATACTGTAAATATTGAGTTTTTGTACGAATAAGTTACGGTTTACATAATCAAATGCTTTAGTGAAATATATGAATAAGCCCAGCGCCACATTTTTTTCATCCAAACTCCGTAAAATAAATTATTTTTGTACAAGCAATGCACGTTCTGTGGAAAAATTCTTCCTGAATCCAAACTGAGCACTATTGAGTACATATTTTATGTTTATTAAAAAAAGAAAAATGAAAAAGTCAGATATAAAGAAGTTTTTCTAAACCTCCAAATAGAAGCAACTTTTGGGGCCAACAAGCGTAATTGCTCCCAACTGAAAATGTATGCGGCAGATTAAATATCCAATTAATTACACTTCTCAAGGACATCTCGTAATGTATGTGGCCTATCCAGGCAGTTTAAAAAATCTTTGCGAATGTGCCCTTCCAAGGCAAAGTGAATTTGTATCGCAATATTTGCGACAACCCGATGGAAATCTAGTCCAACTTACAGCTGGCTAGACGATGCGAAACAGTTAAGAGGTTGGCACGACTGCCCCCAAAGCCCATTTAGTTGAACACGCACCTTGGGCACAGCCGCCTGGAACAGGAAGTCCGTCATGGGCTCGGCCAGCGAGTTGAGGGCCGTCAGGTGGATGAGCAGCTCGTGGGCCGGCCGCCGCTCAAAGGCAAAGTCCACCCGCAGCCCGTCCCGGTCCAGCACTGTCAGGGGGCCTGCACAGTGTCCGCCACCTGCTCCACTTCTACGTCCTTAGAAATTACTATTGTAGAATACCGTGCATCTGCCCATTCCACATTAAGCGCCCATTACCAAATTTGTAAGATCTGAGAAAATATGCACAGTACATTTATATGTAAAATTGATGACCGGACAAGCGCCCATCCCCCATTTTTTTGCGATTATCTCCATAGTATGAGTGGGCACTTGCCCGGTATTTTACGGTGTTCGGTATTCGAAAAAACATTTGTCCCAGTTTTGAAATTTTACAGCGGAGCTGTTAAAGGCTAGGTTCCCCAGGATTGTGTCCGGTATGTCGACACAAACCTACCTGGACAGCTACCGCCATCTATAAGCGACGGCGTCAAGCACACAACCAGTATGGTTTCCACCGTCGCTCGTAGATGGCGGCAACCTTTCCAGCTATCTAGGGTGCCTGTCTCAGGGTGAAGACATCCATTGTTGCCCTGAATGTGCCAGCGCGTGACGCTCTTGCGCACTCGGTGCGTGACTTGAGCGGTAAAATGGCGTCTATGCATTAGCCAAAGCTAAGCGCTCGAGCTGAGTTACATGGGATTGCGCACACTTCAAAATGCATAAAAAACCGATTGGGCCGAAAAATGGCTGAGATGTCACCACTCGAGCAAAAGCGCGCGTGTGTATGAAGGCACTCTACAGCTATCATAGAAGAATTGATAGTTGGGCGCATTGGTGGGCATTCATCGTAGGAAACAGCGCGAAAAACAGACGACGACGAAGAAGAAGCACACGTAACGAGCGCAGCTCTCGTCACGTTTGTTTCTTCGTCCTCGTCTGTTTTGCGTGCCGTTTCCTACGCTCCTACGCTCTTATCAGTTTCGGTTTGGACTCACGATGGGTCGGCCGCGCGCCCTTTCGAGGAAAGGAGATAGGCTGCGGAAGGAGCGGCGACGTACGCAGCAGCAAGAATGGGTCCGCAACCGCCGCAAAGCCGCTGTCGCCTCGACTTCCGCTGCGTCCAGCGCTTCAGATTCCCTTGCCAAAGAGCGCATCGCTCGCCTGAAAAGCCTCCGCCGAGAACAGAACCAGCGATGTAAAGGGCGCCGGCAGGCCAACGCCACGGACGACGATCGTGCCACGAAGGCCAAGCGCAAGCGCGAGGCCCGGCGACGACTGCACTCCACGCCGGCTGAACAGTTCCCTGGTGCGACGGCGAGGTTCCGGAGGGAGTTTGTGGAGAACCCGTTTGGCGTCACGTGCGCCGTGCGCGACCGACTCTGGTTCGCCAGAGACGTATCCACGATCGGCGGCGTGTCGGATAAGAAGCGGGAATCGGGCGCGTGCGCGTTGCGGCAGTGTATCGAGTACAGCTCCGCTGGTCTTCCTTCTTCACGAGAGTGGAAAGGCTGAACGTTTTTTATGTTATGGATATTCAGCCAAAAAAAACTGGAGGGATGATTTCTCGGGGGCGGGCGTTCATACGAGACATTACGGTATACGCAATTTAATGTGTGCGGTATTTCAAATTCGAGCTGCCATGCTCAGCGCCTTTGTGCCTAAAAAAAAAAAGTAAACGACGAACCAATGTCTTAGCGGTGGCAATCAGTTCATGAACGACATTTCATCGACAAATTGTTTCATCGACACGCTATGTTTCATGAACAGATTGTTTCATCGACAGCTCAGATTAGCTTTTTTTTCTGCAATAAGCTGCACGAGACTGTCGCTGCGGAGCGGCGTGTAGAGGTCCGTTAGGTGGGTTAACATTTTTGTAATGAGCCGGCACAGACTGGCGCTGCAAAGCGGCGTGAACGCAGGTGGGAGGATGGGTTAACACACACCCCAGTGATACACGCGTGAGGAAATGTCCCTACAGCGTGCCATTTGCGTAACGAGTGTCTATGAAACGTTCATGTCGACGAAACGTGTGCCCATGAAAAGTTGTCCACGAAACGTAATTCCATGAAATGGTAGGGACCCATGTCTCAGTACTTCTGACAAAGCCAGCTATGCATGTTCCATTTTCGGAGATCAGACACCCACGTGCCGTTGTTGGCCGAGCTGTGGCACTGACGGCACAAAGCAGCATGCCCAAACAAGTGCTTCAAAGGCACTGGGACGGGGAACGGAAATAAACACGCAACCTTTACTGCATGTTGTTCATATTCGTCCAAACACTGCATATTACTAAACAACAATAAAAGCATTTACTTTTCCTCACATTCAAAACGGATGACTTAAAGGAGCTGTGCAACAATTTTAACATTATATAAGAATTTGCATCTTGAACTTTTGACATTGTTTAGCTTGTCACAAAGGACAAAAAACACATCTCCTTTCTTCAAAATGTTGCGATTCCACTAAGTAATCGCGAGGCAAAAATTAGAATATTTCCCAATCTGCAGTTGCGAGCGCCGGCCATGAGAAGCACGCGGCGCGACGTCAAAAGGGGAATGCTGCAGAGCCTTGAACACATCTACATTCCTTCGATTTAATTTTGCTTGAATCGTCACTTGTTTTACACATCTGCTGCGGAACACACGTTGGGACTGAAATGTAGCGAAGTAAACATCGCTCATGATGAGAAAAATGCGCTAACTAGTAAAGCAATTACCCTTTTACAGTGTTAATCAAGGTAATGCTATTCGGTCGACCCAAATAACCAAAGTGCTCCGTGTTATTTCCGGCGAAGAGACAAAATGCACGTGCGTTTTCCATGGAATGCACAGGAGCAGCGCAAAAGTAGATGGTTGCCGTCTGCTCAATGCGTCACGGAAGTCGCTAGACACTAGCGCAGTGAACCTCTAGCGCACGTTATAATAACTCTATGGTCACCGGTACAGCACAGGCTTCACTTCACTCTCCAAATCCCGGCATGGTGGCAGGTGGCGCTACCAGTTAGTTGCGATCACACAACAATTCCAACATCCACATAAATACGCATACCTGCCAGACTCGCCGGGATGGCGTTAGGGAGATTCGACCGAGGGGGGGGTGTGAGGGAGAGAAAAAGTAGTAGAACATGCGTAGCGCTTCGCAACATCCGACTTTGGAAACATTTTGCGCAGCAAAGGTTCGACATGCTCAGAGGCACTCAGCGGGATGTTGTGCTCCAGCAAGAAATTTGTCAACAGGCATTCCGCACGTATGACGTCACTGTCGCTGTCTTCTCTACCGAAAAATTATTGGAGACGATGTTGCTTCTCTTTGCGCTGAAGGTTGCTGGCGTGCTTCTTCGATGCAAGTGCGTAGCAACGCGGTTTCCCGCCGTGTGAGTGTAATATCACAATTGCACACAGTGCAGAAGGCATAATGCTCCACTTTGCGTGATGCCAAAATGCACCCAAGCTCTGATGTATACTGTTTCAAGAATACTTGCAGATATTTTTTACGCTCTTTGCTCAGTGCCATGGCTAAGCCATGCACCGGACTCGACAGAAAGCACACAAAGCTCCCGGAAGAGGGTGGAGAGAGCCTAGTGCTGCCAGTGCTACGGTTGCCTGCAGCAAAAAGAGACACACGGAAGTGGAGAAAAACTGCGATAAAAATAATCGGACCCGCTGCTCAAGGCGCTGCGTTTTCATAAACAGTAAACTAACAATCATATCAAGGATGAAAAAAGAATAAAACAATTAAAACTGGGACAACACAACACATCTTTCAACTAGCAACGACGAGTAAAAATTTCAACAACGAGCAGCCGACTATACCCAGGAGGGAAAGGGAGGAGAAGGGGAGATAAAAAAATGCGAAGTGCAAGTCAGAGAGGGGGATTTATCTCGGATTTTAGAAATTCAACCTCAGTTTTCGTCAGCAGGAGGGAAGGGTTTGACACGTTGTTTACTGTGGTCATGGCGAATGACTCTATGATCTCCCTGCCAAATCTGCTGTCATGCCCCCTCAGGATTTTTGTTTCATCGAAGAGGGGATGACAAAGCGAACACGAACGGGCATGTATGACTATGGGATCATAGGAATCTGGAGAGGCCTTAGAAACTTCGTTGTGATGTTCCCGGAGTCTGTGATTGGTGCATCTGCCGGTTTGACCTATGTATTGACCGCCGCAGCTCAAGGGGATGGGAGTAAACTTTACTTTCTCTTAGGCATGGTATGAATTTATTTTCGTGTTTAACAGTGCAGCTAATCGGAATCCGGTTGTTGTTCACTTGTTGACAGAGTTGCTTAAGACGCATGCGGCACGAGAAAACAACATTCGTGTCGAACTTTGAGGCAATGGATTTTATCCGGTGGGCTGGATTGTGTACGTAAGGAATGACGGCGAATCGGGCTTTCTTTTTTGTGGCTGGTGACTGGCGATCAGGCCCGCGAATCAGCCTTTCCATTACTGATCGTAGAAGGTCGACGGGAAACCCTGCCTTGACGAGCCTCATGTGCTGGAATTTGAAGCTATCTTCTGAAAGATGACAGCAAGACTTCGTGAAGGATGAAGAAAACAACGATTTGATGATACAGTGTTTTACCAACTTCGCATGGGCGCCAGAAAACGGTAGGAAGGTTTAGCAGACCTTTGTTGAAAGGCCCAGCAGAGTCCAGTGGCACTGACATGAAGCCGCAAATCCAAGTACTGAAGACCTTCATTCGAAGGTTCTTCCTTCGTGGAAGTAAGGCCTGACGAACAAGCGGAAAAAATGGCTGTAATGCTATCTGAAGAAGTTTGATCAGGATAAATGATTAGATAATCGTCTACATATCTGAAAACATGGCAGCCAGGCGCAGAGATGTCCAGTTGTGCTTTTATAGCTCTGTCGACGAATAAAAGAAATAACTCGCTGAGAACGGGGGCAAGGCATGAACCGATGCAAACTCCTTTCTTTTGGCAGTAGATCCCTCCCTCATGTTCAACTAAGGTGGACTGGAGATATAGATGAATCAGTTCTACGAATCCAGCAACGGAGACACCGGAGGAATTCTGAAAATCCACGGCTCCGTGCTCAAAGACGGCGTCGGAGATTGAGGCAAGCAATGCGGTAGGATCTAGATTGAAATACATGTCTTCTATGTCAAGTGAAAAAATAGAGTGCGGCAAGGAGAAGAAATGTTGGGAACTGATGAGAAAGACGAGTTCTATTGAGTTAGAGACTCTAAAGGGTTGAGGAAAGTGGATGCAGGACAGATGCTTTTGTAGAAAGAGCCCGAGGTGCTTCTGCCAACAACCCTTTTCCGACACAATACTTCTGAGGGGAACTCCAGTCTTATGTGTTTTTGCAGTGAAGAAAACTGAAAGGTACTGCTTCGCCGGACTACTAATGGCGCTTTTTAGGGACGACAGGTTCAAAGACAAACAGAGTTGTTTAGCTCTTGACCTGAGGGTCCCGGACGGTCGCGATTTCAGTTTGAGAAAATTCTTTGAAAGGGCGGCGTTCACCTTATCTCCAAAATCTCCCTCCTCTAACAGAACGAAAACACCTGTCTTATCGGATTCTAACAGTTTAGGTGTACTTGACGAAGCCCTTCAACAGCGGCGTGTAGAGAGATCTTGCCTGGCTTGGGGGGTGGGTGGAAGCACACGGTGCGGATGGCAGAGCCGAGAAAATCTTGCCTCTGTGGTTCTGGTATGGCGGCGGCGACCTGATGTACGGCGGCGAGTTGATCAACCTTCTTAGTGGGAAGGTCTGGAGCAAACTTGGGGCCTTTGGAGAGCAGTTCCATGGTGTCGGACGAGAAAGCAGTGTTGCACAAAAGGACTGGCGGTTCGAACTTCGTATAAGCCGTGTTCATATAAGCCGTGTTCCAAAATGCGCTCTAACTAACTCAGGTGTAGAGGTTTCGTACCTCGGCGTTTGAAAATCTACCTTCGTTCTATGCTGCTGCTCTGAGTTATCATGTGGAAACCCGCCGGAGTAAACTAAACCTACTCTTGAGTAACTCGCACTGATACACGCGTAACTAAAAAAAAAAACATCATTAAAAAAATTAAAACTATGCGGCTATTTTTCGGGAGATTTGAGGTCGCGTCCGTACAATCGGGAGATGTGATCAAAATTGGGGAGGCTCCCAGACAATTCGAGAGAGTTGGCAGGTATGAATACGTCAAAAACCTGGTATTATCGACAAAATCTTATTATATGGAGTTTCAGTAGCACCATCTATCAAAGGTCAACAAAAACCCTCAGCTCTATCTGCTGCCGCGAGGAGCCGCCAGAAGCTGGACGGCCGAATGGCGCAACCCCGTGCGTCCCCCTTTCACGTCACAGCGCACGTGACTCAGAAGATGGTGAAGGAGTTGAGAGGTGCCAAAAACCTCAATCTTTGTCATTTTCTAAAACAAAAACTAGGACACGCAGACAAAAGTGTTTTTTTTTTTTTAATTTTTATTTCAGAAGGGTCGAGACACTAACTCCCACAATTATTTAAGCAAAGCACTGAAATTGTTGCACAGCTCCTTTAAACAACTAACTCGCACGGTTCTTCCTCGTGCTGCTGGCGCTTGACAGCTCATCAAGGGTTTACTACGGTTGATCGAATGCCATTTCATCAAAACACGTTTTAGAGAACGGGCATGTTTTATCGAAGCTCAGTTTAGAGAAAGCGAAGCCTCAGTTTAGAGAAACACTGTTTATCGAAAAGGGAATGCTGTTCAAAAAAGGCTTTCCTACTTCGCACGTGTATTACTGAAGCGCGTGTTAACCCCATTCGCACCCCCCTCATTTACATCGCTTCGCAACGGCAGTCTGCAGCGGCTCATTACAAAAATGTTAACTCACCTGACCCATTCGTATGGACCAACACGCGGCCCTGACGTCACGCAGCTGTGGTGACACTGTCGACGGCACTGCACATGTGCACACACTTCACCTCACGCCAATTCGGTTTCTGCGCACGTGCAGTGCCCACACCAGGCACCTGGTTTGTAAACAGCGTGTCGGTCTATACGATGCTTTGCGAGGGCCGATTTCGCTAAAAGGAGGCTTATCGCCATTTTCTCAAAACTGGGTTTCTCTATAAAGGGATTCGATAAACCGGGGTCCGTAAAATGCCGTTCCCTAAAACGAGCTTCTCTAAACCGCATGCCTCTTCATCAACATGAGACCATAAAACGAAACAGAACACTGTCTATATACTACCTGGTCTGGAATAAATCATTTTCATTATCGTTGGATCAAAGTCATATTTGGGGGTTTTACGTGCCAAACCAACGACCTGGGGATCTTCTGACGTGCAACCGAAAGCTCGGTTACACGGCGCCTCCTCCGCAATAAGCCTCCGTCAGATTGCGGGCACCTCGGCCAGGATTCGAACCCGCCACATGGGGATCCGTAGGCCAGCGCTCTCGCCTCGGAGCCACCGAGGCGGCTAAATTATCGTTGGATGAAAACAGGCACATGGCACGTGTTTCGTCAAACGAGATTCACGTGCTTTGACGTTAACACAAGCTTTAAAAAAAAAAAATTTTTTTTGGCTAGTTTTGGCGCAACATTTACGCTTGGCTGCAGGATGGCACAGCGAAAGTGGATTGGCACACAATAGCGCAATTGGCGCAGCACTTTAATCCGTGAAGATTGCTTTTATTGCTTGCTCATCCATGCCGCTACAGGTAAAAAAAAAAAGTTGGGAGGTGCAGAGAGCAAATTGAAGTGCCAAGCACACAGGAATGTGCCCAAGTATACTCAGGCATGGCACTGCAAGGGTTACATTAACATTGGATAGAACCTGCCAATATCTGGCCCGTCCTACCTGTCCTCGAATGCTTCGCCATTCTTTTAATGTTCTTTATGCTACTGTGACAAAAATGCTATAGCAGTATAAATTTATCTCATTTCAATTTAGACCCGATCTCATAGATTCTGGATTGCCACCACGTCATATGGAAGTTGAAAAATCCCCATAACAGCGTCGTGCTAAATAGGGATGTCGTGAACCACCCTAGGTTCAAATTCGAAAAGGTTTCGATACTTTCGAACCGAACGGAGGTTTGAAATTATTTTCGAACCGTACCGAGGTTCGAATTCGAAAAGTTCGCAACTTTCAAACACAGTGAGTTTCGAATTCGAAAAGCTTGAAGCTTTCACGGTTTCTAGAAGTTCGGGTTTGAATATTTTTTTACTTGAGGTTCGAGAAATTCAAAGATGTTGAACTTTCCCAACTTGAAGTTCGGGAGATTCGAAGATTTCGAATTTCTTTGGATCTGAAATTTGAAAAATTTGAATGTTTCAAATTTTTGAAGACATAAAGTTCGAAGATTTCGAATTCCTTTCTACATAAAGTTCGAAAAGTTTGATTCTCTTTTAGGGCTAAATTCGAAAAAAAAACTTAGAAGATTTCGAATTTCTTTCAAGTCCAAGTTCGCAAGTTTCAGTTTCAAATAACGTTTTCACGCCTCACTGAGTTTCACGAAATCGGGTTTAGAAAAGTTTGGGTGTGATATTTTAACTGCACAAAATTGGTCAGGCAATTAAATGAGACAATGAGTTTCCCGGATGTGCTGGAATATTTGCCAGTGCAGAGCGACGTGTGACCATAAATCAGTAATTGTGACCGCCAGCCCGGGGGGAAAGGGGGTCTTTAATGTGCATCAAGCAGTAGTGATCCCACGAACGCACTGTTTTACGATACTCATCCAGTTCGAAACGGCCAGGGGCGGGCAGTAGGTTGAGGCTCAGAAAAATCTTGAAGCGATCTGGCAAACTGTCTCCCTACCCCCTTGCACGCTGGTAGTAATCCGATCGAACGCCGCCCGAGTGACGCTGGCATATACTTGCAAGTTTAGTTTGCGATTGTTCTGGAGGTTTATTTTCCAGGACGGAGGAAACGCCAAGCAAAAAGCACAGAAGCCGACACAACTCGAGGTCGAGGAGCGTTCTACCATACCAGTGGCGTCGGAAGAGGAACAACAGAGGGGGGGGGGGGGAAAGGCTCCAGCCTCCCCACCCCCCTTCCCCTAGATACTTCGCATTATTAAAGAAAACAATAAGGGGAAAGAGGGCAAGGTTGAGCTTATTTTAATCTGAAATTATTTATGCATATGTATAGCTACTGTCACTCTTCACTGCATGAAAGATAGTGTAGATGGTCATTGTAGGAAACTCGTTGTCAGAAGGCACTACTCATCACATGCTTAGTGGTTCGGAAGTTCAATGTTGTCTTTTCGACCTAAATAACAGTGCCATTGGTAAAAAATTAAACATAACAATAAATGCGGAAATGAAAATCTGGAGAGAAAAAAAAATATATATATCAAGAACCCGCTGGAAGTGTTGTATTCTTGCATATTCAGAGGCTCAGAACTTCGAAACAAGTTTCTCCTACCAAAGTGTGTGAAGGCTAAAAGAAACACGTCCCAGGAACGTGAAGCAAGAAAAAAATAATAAAAAATGGCTTTCTTTTTTTAATGACATGCTGAACTTGAACAATATTAGAAATCTTCCCCCATGAGTTAATTTATTCCTCAACCTGAAAAAACAATAAATACATTATTTTGTATTCTGCAGATGGCAATGATATGTACTGTCTGTGGTGTTTAAATGCGATACCTCAAACAATTTAGACAAAAAAGATTACCAAGTTTAGGACATAATTGCCAGTAGATACACGTTTGGACATTTCTTCGAAACTCATCTTGAGTAACAATAATCCTATCTTAAGATGACACTTACCTAGGCCATACATAAATCATTCTTAAAAAGTTTAACATCCCTACCATAAATAGCTTCGGCTATAGCGCGCTTCAAATATGGCACAAACGACAATCGTCAAAAACCCGTCGTCCTTCCTCGCTCCTTCGGGAATTTATTTCTTTAAAATTAAGCATGCCAGAACATTGATATAAATGGCATTGTCTTTTGCAAAGAATGCAACACTGCATGCAAAATTTCGAAAAAAAATAAAATAAATTACGAATGTACCTCACTGCTTGAATTCAAATGAAACCACCCGCCGGTTTTTCCAAGTTTGACGAACTTCAAACTTTTACCCTAAAAGTTTGAAGTTAGTTGAACTTTTGCCTCTTCAGAATTCAAAAGTTCAAAATTTTTCGAATTCTTTAGATACATAAGTTTGAAAGTTCGAAAATTTTTGAATTTCTTAACGTAGCAAGTTTAAAAAGCTTTTAACATTTTAGTGCAAAACATTGAAAGTTTGAAAATCATCTAATTTTTTAGTCTATCAAGTTCGAAAGTTTGACAAGCATTGAATCTTGCAGCGTAGTAAGTTCGAAAGTTTAAAAAGAATCAAATTTTTTAGCGTAACAAATTTGAAGGTTCGAAAAACATTGTGTTTCTGAACGAGCAAAGTTCGAAATTTCGAAAAGCGTCGAACTTCTTGGTTTAACAAGTTCAAAAATTCGACTTGTGTCGAATTGTTCGATATAGAAAGTTCGAAATATTTCTAACCTTTCGAACCGCTTGATTCGATCATCGAAACTTCAGTTCGTAAAAAGTTGGCGGCATCCCTAGTGCTTAACCATTTGTGAATGCTCGCCCAGTGCTTCCAAAAAGACGGGCAAGAGAATGACTATAGTATACGTTCTTGGGTTGACTGTACATACAGTGCACCAATCAGCGAAAAACCCCGAAAAGAGTGGCAAATGTGAGAGAAAAAAGCAAGAAGGCCAAGCCCTAGTCATATCCTTGTTTCTCCCACGCATGCTTCGAAATGTTTTGTCCCTTTCTTCCAGAGGTACGAATAAGGCAGCATTTGGACCACTGCTTGAGCGGCGTCAAGTGTTCCTTGTCCCGTGCTCATGGCTGGCCCAGAAGGAGGACACTT
Source organism: Ixodes persulcatus (assembly GCA_013358835.2). NCBI lineage: Eukaryota > Metazoa > Arthropoda > Arachnida > Ixodida > Ixodidae > Ixodes > Ixodes persulcatus. Next base: position 280,282 of record JABSTQ010010142.1, read on the forward strand.
CACCCATCGCCTCCTTATTTGAGGGAACACAGCTACTCTCTCGCATTTCCATAAGGAAAACCCACCAGTAAATAAAACACACCAGCCATTAAAATGTTACCTTTGTACATGCACAAGTTTGGCGGGTAATTTTACGGTGTGTCCGAGGATCGATGCCACGCTATTGGCCAAAAGGACCCGGAGGAGCAAAGAACTGTGTCCGACAGCCAGCCACACAAGGGCTTCCCCGAGAGAGCGAGCTGTCTCCTCTCCAGGGCCGCACCAATCCGAGAGGGTCCCCGTGGGAGCACTCACCGCCGGCCGCAGAAAGAGTGCTTCCGTCAGCAGGGCCATCCGAGAGGTCGGCAAGGGAGGCCGGAACAGAGGCCGGAACAGAGGCTGGAACAGTGGCTGGAACAGTGGCTGGAACAGAGGCTGGAACAGAGAGGGCATCCCAGGTCTATTATACATTACCCTATAAATAAAAATAAACTTGCAAAGCCGGATTAAACATTTTAAAATAATACTCGTAGTTTGTTTATAAACCTGTTTGGGATCCTTCCCATGCTCCAGCACTGTTACGGAGGGCCAGCTATCGCTCACGAGAGAAGACCACGCCTCGCCGAAGGGAGACGTGCGGCGAGCATACACTTTCAATGTTGCACGGCATGATGCAGCGTCGACACTCTTCCGGTGCCACCGGCAAGAGGACGCACCCTCCAATGCCAGTTTCTTTCAACTTGCAGTCTCAGCTCACCCGAATCTTGGCAACCATCTTACACGGAAAACCTAGCTTCAATGGAGAAGGATAAACTTCATTTAAAATATGTGAACTACATTTTTTATTTTGTGTGCATTCTAATTAAATTCCTCAACATGTTGTATCCACTTGTATCCTGGAGCTATGTTTATGAAACAATTTCCCAAGATTTGGCAACACAGAGGGGGACCTGGAACCAAAGCCTTTTCTATCCTTTATAGTACAATTAACCAACCAGTGAAATTTATTTACTCTACAATTGACTTTCGGTAATTCAAAGTCACCTCATATGAATTTTTGGTCAGTTCGAACCAGGGATGCGATCCCGGCAATTACGCTGTGGGAAAAAATGTGCATTAATTCCAGGTTTAACCTCTGGGACTGGTTATTTGGAAGGGTTTTCCTACATGCTGGAGCAGTCCGGCAACACTGGGAGCATAAAAAAGCTGTCATGCTGACCAAGCTTAAATCGCAACCGTGCACACTTGATTGCTTTTATCTACAGTGTGTGCAGTCGGGAAAAAGAGGGAATGAGCGTGGCGTGCGATTAAGTGGTCAGGCGGACAAGCCACACCCAGAGCCGTATATTGGGAGAGTCTGGCCAGTGGGGGCGGCGACAAAGGCGCTGGAGAGGAGAAAAGAGAAGGAAAGGGAGGAGAGTGCCGAAGGAGCGATAGAGCAAGAAGGGAGCAATGACGAGACAAACACCTTTTAATGCAACACGCTGTTGGCACAGATCACCGTTGAGGCTATGCGTCGTCTGCTGCGAGCTTATTTCTTTTTTGCGTGAATAAACATTTGCATTCACACGTGGAGAAACTTCATTTGTTAACTTTTTAAGCCACCGAGGAATAACACTATATAATTTTCTTGCCAGAGCCTGCCAAATGAAAGGAAAAAACCGAAATTCGGATGTCGATCCCATGCATTCCACCAGGAGAATGAATGAAAATGGCGCCCCTCCCCGCTCAGCTGGAAGCAGCCGGGAGTTTACGTGCATGCGCTCACGCCTCTCGCCCTGCGCCGCAGACTGATTGGCTCACCCGAGAGGGGGGCGCTACGGCGGCGAGATCATAGACTGGCCAAACTCTCCCAATATATGGCTCTGGCCACACCAAGCAAAGCCAAGTCAGCATGGCTGCAGGTGCACAGATCATGGCGTCGTTACGGCCAACAGTGTTTGGTTTGAGGCATTACAAAACATTGATGCCAACAAACATGTGGTGGTCTGTAGTCCGCTTTCAGAGAGTGACATTGTATAAGTGGTCAGGCCTAGGAACGATTGCGTCGCTTTTCTTCATGCCTGCCACTCCTGCGCTTGTGGCACCACGGAGCACAATTTTGCGTTTTCTTTGGAGAAAGGTTAGCAATTTGCAGAGCATAGTTGATACTAGGGACGCCACAAACCTCCCTAAGAAAATTTCAACCCTCGTTAACGTTCGAATTTGAAAAGTTTGCATCCTTCGAACCCCACTGAGGTTCTAATTCGAAAAAGTCAAGGGCTTGCAAAGTTAAATTTATAATTTCTGGACAAATCAAGCTTGAAAAATACTAAAATTTCGGACTTTAATTCAAGTTTGACGAGTTCAAATATTTTGAATTTCTTCAAAGTACAAGTCTGAAAGGTCTGAAAGTCTTGATTATAAGTTCGAAGTCTTCGAGCAGTTTCGAATAAAGTTTTCACGGATTCGTTGTACATTTTTTGTTTATGCCCTAAGCGTGGACGTTGGAAGGGGATGCAAAAGGGGCAGTTTCCACTCCCAAGTCAGACTGCTCCCCCCACCCAAGCAAGAAGGGTGACCTGTAGTTTGCTAACAAGCAAAGAAACTACCGAAGCCAATTAAAAAAAAAGTGAACTTAACTTTCAAAACATAAAAAAATGAAAGACGTTTACAACGCCCTGTAATGCCGAATTAGAGCGCAGCTCTTGAGGAGGAGGGAAGGGTACTGAGGGGAGGGTATACCCCTCCTCCTTCCTCCTCCTTCAAGCTCCTCCCCTCCTCATCCCTTCTCATCTGCCCCTCCTCATCCCTTCTCATCTGCTTCTCCTCCTCCTTCCCCTCATCCTCCTCCCCCTCCCCATGCGGTGCATTATGGGACATTTTCCATAACGCACCGCGCAATTACGCCGACGGCGACGCCGCTCAAGCCAGAAACGGGCGCCTGAGAGCTGCGCTCTAAAAATTGACCGCATCTCCACGTGGTGAATGATGTTGCTTGGGGCGAAGCTCTGGTGGTGCTTGTCTGCGTAGACGCAGAGCCGCAGCATGCCGAGCCTTTTCATTCATATCAGTAGGAGAATGTGTGGTTTTCTTCTTTTTCTTTTTTTAAGAAGACATGGGATGGCATCTCAGAACCCCCTACTCTTTTTTTAGAGCGCAGCTCTTAGGCGCCCGTTTCCGGCTTGAGCGGCGTCGGCGTCGCCGTCGGCGTAACCGCACGGTGCATGATGGGTAAATTTCCCCGCTAAATTTAGCGAAAAAATTTTCCCCGCTAAATTTAGCGAAAACTTTTCCCCGCTAAATCTAGCGAAAAATTTTCCCCGCTAAATTTAGCGGAAAATTTTCCCCGCTAAATTTAGCGGAAAATTTTCCCCGCTAGATTTAGCAGAAAATTTTCCCCGCTAAATTTAGCGGAAAATATTTCCCGCTAAATTTAGCGGAAACTGTTCCCCGCTAAATTTAGCGGAAAAATTTTTCCCCGCTCGGAAAATTGTCCCCGCTAAATTTTGCGGAAAATTTTTCCCCACTAGATTTGGCGGAAAAGTCTCCCCGCTAAATTTAGCGGAAAAACGTTCCCGCTAGATCTAGCGGAAAATTTTCCCCCCTAATGGTCAAGGTCATGTGACCCCCCCCCCCCCCCCCCCCCCCCTCCCGTGCCTTCCCCTCCTCCTCAAGAGCTGCACTCTAATTCGGCGTTACAGGGAGTTGTAAACGGCTTTCATTTTTTTTTTCCTTTTTCCTTTTTCTTTTTTTTTTCCAAATTTTTTTTTTGCCCTACACGAGCAGAAGCACGAGCACCCGACGCCGGCCTACGGCGGACGGCGGACGGACGTACGGACATGGCTAGCCCCTAAGGAGCTTCGCCCCTAAAATTGACCGCATCTCCAAGTGGTGAATGATGTTGATTGGGGCGAAGCTCTGGTGGTGCTTGTCTGCGTAGACGCTGAGCCGCAGCATGCCGAGCCTTTCGTTCATTTTCATCCATGTCAGAAAGAGAATGTGTGGTATGGAACGTGGTTATATATGCATTTGAGCATTTGACCGCAGCGCCCTCTCGTCTATAAACGTCTATAGCCCACCGACGAGAAAACCCACAGCTCGGCACAGTCGGGCAACAACGACACTCAAAACCAGGGATGCGCGCAATAATTCACTTTGTTCGAGACTGCCGCTGGAAAGGTCTATAGGACCGGCGGCTCTCGCCACAGCAATAAACTTTTTGGGCAAACTAGATTCCAATAACACAGAGAACATTTTATATGCAACTCAAAAATAAGTGGACAGTTTCAGCTCCTGGAGGCACGTCTCGGGGTAGGATACGTAAAGTAATATCGAAATACGGCGCATCACTGGATCCGAGGCTGGTTGATCCGAAGCTGGTTGACATTGCCCGACACGAGGGAAGGAATGGAACGAGATTCCCTTGCGGGCTCACCCTTCTTTCTGAAAGCTGGTGCAAATGTCCTCGGCCTAGCTGCGTCGCAAAGCCAGCCTCAATGCCATGGGCGGCACGGACCCTTTCGACGGCTCGTACGCGACCACACCCGAGAGCACTCACCGTCGGGCAAGTCCAGGCCCCCCAGCAGGTCCAGCAGGTCGCCGCCCCCCCCTGGCTCCCGGGTGGGGCCCCCGTTGGCCCCCAGCAGGTCCAGCAAGGCGCTCTGCAGGGTGCCTCCGTGTCAATCCCCGCAAGGAAACTCTTCCAAATCTTTTTCCATACAGCTAGAGGTGCCCATTTCCTAAGCAATTTTTCCTTTCTACGCAAGACAAACAAGACACTTAAAGGGACAATGAAGGGAATTTCGGACATCTTTTTGGCGATTGAACTTGGTTCCAGGCATGTCTCAGGCCACGCTGCCCGAATTGCAGCCGAAACCGGCGCTTGTGTGCCGCGCAAATCAATTAAACAGTCGCGGTAATAATCGTACCGGGATCGACTGGGGCGACGCCCCGAGAGTTGCGGGAGAAGCCAGGAGAAGCGGAGCTCACGTGACCGATGCGGGGCCAAGAAGCGCAACGTCACAAAAGACGCGTCAGCGATTGGTCGAAACGAGAAACGTGTTCTCGGTCACGTTTTGGTTCGCGATTTTTAGGAATACTCTTCTAATTTCCGCTTGAATAAGCATGAAAAGTATAAATCGGACCGGAAATGATTACTAAACCGTAAATAAAGCAGCATAATTGTTTTTTTCTTTGCTACGCTGGATGCGAAACGGGCAACGAGCAACTATGGGCAAACAAAATAAAATAAAAAAAGAACACGGTACTCGAAGGATTCTGCAAAATGGTAGATGTAGATGGCTGTTCTAACGGTCAACTGAAGACCAGTATTCGTTCGGGCGACGCTAGTTTTCACGTGTGGGTTGCTGTTCGTGTTCTTTGACGACGAAAAGAGGACGTCCGCGGAGGAATCGGATCCCGGAACGGCCGGATCGCTCTCGCTTTCCCCTCGGCATCTTCCCCTCGTCCGTCCTTCGGCATGCGGGCCGCTCGTTGCCGGCTGGCTGGGCGGTCTCCGTCGGGGGCCGCCACACACATACTCCCGTTCCGTTGGTGTTCGGTCACTGAACGGAAGACGGAAGCGCGAACTCGCTCGCGAGAGCGGCATTGCCGTCCATGTTGACAGCTTCGGCGAAACGACCGCGCCAACCGCGCTGCTATAATCCGCGGTAACCAGAGTCTCGATCTCCTAAATACTACCGATACCGACTATTCACACTTGACGTCACTCCCTACGTCACCTCCGTTTTCGGGGGCCCAGAAACGAGAATAGAGATTGTTCAGTTTCGGTTTCTTTACTTCTTTCGTAGGCACAGAAATACGCGTCACAAATGTCTACAAAAAATTGGGCAGCATGCTATGTTCCCAAGAAGCATAAAAACACCATTTAAAAAAATTAAATAAAATCGTCTTCATTGTCCCTTTAAGACTGCTTACGTGAAGGAATGCAAAACCATTTCTACGAGCAGCGTGCCACGTCTACACAGTGCACACGGCACTCCGAAGGTGACATCACGCTCCCCCACTGCACAGGCGCAGCGCTCCCGCCGTCGTCACGGCTTCTGCGACGAAGCATCTACATGCTGTGCTTTGCTTTGCGTTTTATTTCTGAGGTGCGTCCGCTTTGACCTTGAGCGGCGCGTGCTTGATGACGCATTTTTATGGCCATCTTTCGGGCACAACGCCGATGCTGCCTTTTCGCGTAATGGGACAGATAAGGCTTTCGCCTTAAAACCCGTTGTGCATCCCCTCTGTCTCGTGCTTTTCCCTAGCACTAGCGACCTCTGACAAATGGAGCGCGTTCCCGATGACCATTTGTCTCCACGTGTCCGTGGGCTTCGTCGGCTGCCATTTTCTCCTCGCAATTATTCAAAAATCACTTTTTATTCTCGAAATGGTCGGCTCCAACCTTGGGCATCTGGTCCGGAGCAATCGGACCACTCGTGTGGTCAAGAGCACCGCACGAGACACGCGAGAGTGTTGGTGCAAAGCAGAAAACGGAACTAATACAATGTGGAAATGATTGCCAATCATTGGCAATCATTTCTCGTTACCACCGATACACCCAAAGCTTTGTAACATAATTTCCTCGATAAGCAACCAGATGCTTGTTGCTGAAAGGACCTGAAGGGGTCATTAACCTTCAACTCGTTTATTTACACCATTTAGACCAAGTTAACACGAAGGTGCTTGCGCCCGGTGTTGGAATCCTTGTCCTGCTTGTGTCTCGCTGAGCGTGCCTGTCGCACGAGCCTTTCAGCTTCTTTTCTCCTCCAGGAGCCGCCTCATGGTTCCCCCCCAAACGAGGAACTGGTAGAGACAAGCGTTTCTCTCGGCCCGATGGCAAAACAATTTTTGGTTCTTCTAAGTCCCTGGGGGAAGATGGGCGGATTTGATGCGGTCGAGGGATATAACTTCCTTCCGGCCATTGACTGAAAGGGCGAGTTTTGTAATTATGTTGCAAGACTTCGTATGGCCTGTCATAGGGGCACTGCAGCGGACGTCTTCTTGTGTAGTTTTGTACAAAACCGTGCGTACAACGGTGGAGATCCGGGCTTAAGGAAACATTCTCTCGGTGCTGGTGGTAGTAGGTTCTGGAGCAAGGATTTTAACTGGCCTACATGGTTTTCGCAGTCCACGCGGCAAGGTTCTTCAGCCGTCTCAAAAACAAATGCGTGAGCATTTGTTTTCCACAGCTGCAGCAACTACTTTATGTTGTAGCTGAGTGATCAGAGGGTTTTTCACCATCTCAAGGGATCAAAGCACTTAGTGATTCAGTGTAGACTACAGAGTATGGATGCCCATTTTTGATGATGTGGTCTGCGGCCAATATTAAACCATACAGCTGGGCAGTCAAGATAGTTGCACTGGAATTAATCCTCGGCACACATTTAAGCTGATGATCCAATCACGGCCCACAGAGGAGTCGGTTTTAATGCGAAAGCATTAATTGTCCCATAAAGCAAACCGACATCATCAGCATTGAAACCACGCCAAACGTTGGCCAAAAGGCACCTAAAATCCCCTTTCCCAATGGAGCAAAGTGAAGCTGATTTCTGATGGATTATGCACCCATTGGCTGGCACGCGTCATCAAGGAATGAGACTCCCATTGGCTCTTGTGCGGCATAGTTCCAAAAAAAGCCACAAGAGAAGCCCTCTCCATGGTGGCACAGCGCACGCAGTGGCGCAGCCACCGGTAAGAGGAAGGAGCGGTGGCGGCAGAGCCAGAGCCTGTCCGGGCGAACTCCGGAGTGGCCGCAAATATTTTGATAAAGTTGCGGGATCTTCAAGTTCCGACCTTTGGGTCCCAATAACCGTTGCCCGCTCAACGAGTTCATATTTATTGAGACAGCACAAGACAAAGCTTCTCACTTTTTCCCGCACGCACACGCACTTCCTTCGCACTGGATCTCTCCATGGACTAAAGCAAGTTTGAGATTAGCACCAAGGGTGCCCCCGATCCCAGTTTGCGACATTAAGAATTGAGAGCGACCACGTTTTCAGATTGACCTTTACGGTGGGTAAAGGACAGCTCAATCAACTCGTCAGACCTCGACTCCAAATTTGGGCCAAAGGAAGACGAGGCGCAGGATGGACCCACGGCAAGCGACAAAAGCCAAGCTAGCGCCCGCCACTGCGAGGCCATCCGGAAAGGCGGCCAAGAGGAGCAACTCCAATGGGGTTCAACGTCCTACAGTGCCCGACGAGAATGGAGTTTGGCACGCACCGGATGGGGGGCGGGGGGCGGGGCGGGGGGCCCCTCGTCGTCCTGGCGGCCCGCTGAACCTGGGGCCCGGGCCTCCATGGGCGGCATGCGTTCCAGCAGGCTGCCCCGCAGCCGGTCGTGGCGGCAGAAGAGCGACGAGAACTCCACCGCCCGCTGCTGCAGCTCCACGTTCAGGCTGCCCCCGAAGGCGTCCACCAGCTTCTTCACCCGCCTGCGGGGAGGGCTCCCTCAGGGCCTTTTTCGGGCTCAAGCAAGCAATAAGTTCCAAACCTTCGCCCACCCCATCTAACCAATGCTCCCGGCAAGGAAAAAAAAGACAGGGTTCTGTCTGGGCACATCAAGAGGCAACCAACGAGACTGAGTGTACCTCATCTTTCGACGATCCAAACATAGTTCTAAATGCAATACAAATAGGTGAAACAAACAACTGCTACGAGGGAGCCCCCAACATTAATCGTGTTTGTCCCCCTTGTTCCCCTTCTCCGGGGATTATTATCGTCCTTCTTGACCAGCTCACTTGCACCTTTGCATTAATTGCATTATCATCGTAACCTTAAAATGCAGACCGTTCACCCTTGTCGGTATTAGACATGGTGGCAGCTGATAAAATCCATTTGCTCTGCTGACGTCTAGCTCCTGGTTAGCTCAGTCGGTAGAGTGCTCTACTGGAAATGGAGAGGTCCCTGGTTCGATACCAGGACCAGGCGCATCTTTTCTGTCGGTCGCGCGCCAGCCAACTACCTATTATGAGCAAGGCGTCGCTCATAATAACCACTTTAAATTCTTTTTCCCCCCCAAACCATTAACGAATGGAACCACCTGCCTCAAAATGTTGTTCATTCCTCTTCTAGAGAAATCTTTCTCAATTACTTAGATGTCCACATTTCATCATAAACTAATATTTTATGCTGTTTTTAAAAGAGCTATGTATCTATAGTATTGAAGTTATTTACTAATTTTTCATTCTTGACTTCTATATTTGCATTGAATATTGACCTGCTTATTGTTTTTGCTTATAATATTGCAAACTGTACCACCTTACAACAACCCCGAATGGGGTTAGTAGTAGTGGAAAATAAATAAAATTAAGTGATCTTGAGCAAACAAGTAACCTTACGAAAAAATCTTCCTATATGCACACTTTAATGGAATAGAATAAAAATATTTTGTTCATTTTAAGCTCAGAGACACAACAAAGGGCAAGGGGAGATTTTTGGCTTCTATACTCTGTTTCATACATAACGTGCAACGCTGTCAAAGCTACTGGCGCGAGCGTGGGGCTTGATCTCGTTGATCATTTGCACGCATTCTCGCGCAAACAAAGCCATAGATGAAGCCACGCGCTCGCACCAGTAGCTTTAACAGCGTTGCACGCTAAGTATAAAACAGAGTATAGGCTAGGTGGCGCAAGCTACTATAAATGCCGCCATTAGCATCCATTCATCCACCCATCCAGTAGAGGGATAGCCGGAACTGGGCAGAGCTAAACGGAACCTGTAAGCCACTGTAGTAGCAGGCTCGCTGTAGTCATCGCTCTCACTGGCAGACCCTACGAGCCAACACGTCATATCGCAACGAGTGATGTCACAATCCAACAGCCCGGTCGCCAGATGGCTATTGGGTGACGTGCGACGCGGCCAAGCCAAACTCCTCGAGCGCGGAGTTTCACAATCTTTCCAGGAGAAAGTCGCTCGGCGCTGGAGCGCACCGCGAGCAAAGTCAGCAAACACGTTTTATTTACTCTTGGGATTCTGGAACGCTATTTTCTAGTAAATTTCGCAAAACATAATCTCGGCACTTCGAGGTTGTTTTTTTTTGTTATATATGCAGCGCCGCCTCCACTTTGTTCGTTAGAAAGGGGATAAAATTACATCAAAAGTAGGGGTGTGCGAATACCGAATAGTAGTTTTCGAATCGAATACCAAATCGAATCAAGAAAAAAAAAGCCGAATATTGAATCGAATATCGAATAGTGATTTTATTTGTAGGAATTTTTCAAAGTGTGCTGCAAATGAGATTATAATATGTGCAGAGTATGCGCCTGGTGCAGAATGTGTATCGTGTGTGGAACAAAAGCTAAAACGTAAAACAGCTCTGGTGAAAAAAAAAAAAAAAAAAAAAGCAGTTGCAGTTGGACGTTGGGCACTAAAGATCTAATTTTATGGCGCAAACATAATCCATCTACCCTAAACGTCACAAAAAAACCAAAGTTACAGCCAAGCGTGCCTTTTTTTTTTTTCTCGTTAAAAGCACAACCTAACACCGCTACTTTTGTTTTAATATTTGTATATCTCAGAAAAGGGGCATTTTGCGATATTTGGTCTCCATTTTAAGGAAAAAAAAAGGGCACCCGGGATTTTATTTCACATGAATAAACAGATAGGTGTTAAATCTGAGTAAACAAGTAAGAAAACAAAATGGGGTTAGGTGGCGCAAGTCACCGTCCATCTGCAGCTATGCACCCATTTTTCCGTCTATCTATCCTGCTTTAGAGTGCCTAGATTTAAAAGAGAGAGCAAGCGAAACTGAAACCACGGAGACGGCTTCTGCGCAGATTGGTCGTAAGTGCCCATCTGTCGTATTGTCGCGTAGGAAGAAGGCGAGCGCGAGCAAACGTGAGAGCCTCGACGCCTGTCCGATCGACGCTTTCGTCTTTTCGTCACCTTCTCGCAGTTCGTAATTCAAACACGGCTATCAAACGGTTGGAAACCCTCACAAATCTAGGCACACTATTTTTTTGTTCCGTTTCGTTTCGAATCGGAATTCGCGGCTTGCGGTGCTTGCGGTTCTAAAAGAACGACGGTGATAACTCGGCTGGTTTCATCGGCGTGGTTAACGTGGTTTTCTTTCTGTGATTGTGCAGTCGCCGATTCCTGTGAGTGCGGCAAGTGTGTTTTACTTCGGCACTTCAATTTGAAACGAGGGGCTTTACTCGTGAAAAGAATTAGGCATGGAGCGGAATTCCGGCCACCCAACAATACCTTTCTGGAAGCGGCGCAAACGGGATGTTTCGGCTGTGATTCAAGGGTAGATTGTGTCACGATCGTGAGTAAATCTGCGTGCTATAAAGTTTGTGGCGTTCGTTACTTTTCTCTTTCCTAACCTGTGCGTTAGATTTTTGTGGAATGGTAGGACCAAGAGGTGTTTCTCGCATGGTCTGTCTAACATCACGGCGCTTACATCGGGAGAAAAAACGGCTTTTTTTGTCAGCTCCGCGCCGACCGCGCGTCTTTGGCCGAATATATCGAATATTCGAGTGGCCAAATACTAGGAATTTGATTCGTGAATCGAATTATTCGGGGACTTTCTATTCGATTTGAATTTGTATATTCGAGTATTCGCACGCCCCTAATCAAAAGTGTAGTAGCAGGAGCATGAAACAAGCATTTGCTCGTTATATCCTATGTTTCACTGTACCCGGGTTCGTTATAAGCGAGTGTGATCGTATTGCCGTCCAATTTCACCTCACTTAAAAAAGTCAGTGGCGTTTCTGTAATAATAACACAACTACAATAATGGTTAAGCATATCTTTTTTATATATTCAAAAAATGCATTTAAAGATGCTCGTTTTGATACGTTTTGGCACCATTTTATATAAAGTAGTTTGTTGGTAAATAACTTTTGAATGTCTCCCTAAAACGTGTTTATGCAACGGGTTTCGTAGCTTTTTTTTTTTTTTTGCATAGAAATCTTTTATTGTAATGTTTTATTATTCTTTGTATATGTTGTAAACTTTATGAAATATGGAGGAATAATTATTCCCATGTGCATGCTTTAATGTGAAATTGACGGCTGCGCGAAAATACCAGAGCCTTGGCAATCTCCACGCCTCGAAATTTCATATCTCCGGAAGAAAGTTAGCTACAGTGTTCATATATAGCTGAATGCTCCTCCCAAGAGCATGGCTTTCACATATATGTTTTCACATAAACACAAAAAATATGACCCAGACCATAATTGTACAATCTGACGAGGAAACACTCAGTCGCACTATACAGGGTTGTGTTTTTGAGGCTTTACAGATGTTCAAACAAATTGTGAAAGCTACACTAATAGTTCTATGGCCAGGGGGGCATTATAGGGGGCTAATCGTCGCATTAAGTCTGATAATTAAGAAAGAAACTACCCAGAAAAAAACAAATTTCTGCAAAAAAAGTTGTTCTTGAAGAATGACATATTTACATCCAGAAGGATTAATTAGTTTACACTGCATACTTAGTTTTTTATAAATTATTTTCTGTCCACCGAAGCTAAAGAAAAGGCATGGTTGGGAGCACCTTAAACACATTTTTCTCCGTTCCACTTTTTGGTATGAATTCCATTTTAGTCGATCTATCGTTTGATAATGGCAATACAGGGAAGGCTCGTTCTTCACTTTTCCTGACTGAAATTTAATAAGGAATGCGACTATGGAATTTCCTTGCCACTTTACGGATGTCTCTTATAAAAAATGACGACATTTTGTCGAAGACAGAGAAAATCAAAAAGGTGACCAATTTTGCAGAAAAAAAATTTGTAGAAATAAATTACTTTTTACAAAAAACTTTTCATAGCCGCACCCCCTAGGCATTCTGCTACATATCCAGCGAAATTTTTTTTTTTTAATATTGTGATAGTTTTCCGACGATAGACTAACTGAACAATGTAGGCGTGTTGCTGATAGAAGCTACTCTAATTTCCTTCCCATGTAACCGACAGACCTGAAATTTAGTTATACACCCTCTAGCATGACCAGCAGCCTACCCTGTAAATTTCATTAATTCTAAGCAAAGGGTTCAAAAGTTGACCCTCCCAGGGCGTGTGTCCCCTTAACTAAATTGTTAATTAGCCATTTAGTCAAAATAAAGATATGGTATCAATTAGACACTGGATGAGCGTCACATAAGACCACCAAATGAGCAACTTTTAGAAAGACTCAAAGCATGTGGGTGTGCTAAAGTTACCACCTGTGCAAAAGGTGCAAAGCTGGCGGAGCAAATGGAAAGATGATCACGCGCGTTTCTGCACCACTGCCACTAATAGAAATCACACAGGCTCGACCACACTGAAAAAGACCAGGGAATGTCACCAAGTCTGCTTTGTGCAGCACAATTCAATGTCTCTTTTCTTTTTGTTATTCAGTTTATTTTATTTACCTTCAAAACCTGCCGCTCTCGGCAGCAGACCTTTATATATAAACGTGTGGAACCCTCCCAGCGTGCCAGTTGTTTGTAATGCTCGTTCGTGACCGTTTTCTAAAAAAAAAAAAAAAAAAAAGACCCATAAAACACAGGGCATGCCTCACACTGCTGCCGCCACTGCCAACAGGGTGGCGCGCTGCCACCCAATGTAGTGATGCTTGTTCGCACGCAATAGTTATTCCAGCACGAAAGCTGAGGTTTGCTGCGACGGGTGGTCAATTCTTACCCAAGGTGTTTATTGCATCGTCAAGTTTCTTTGCCCAGAATGTGCAGGATCAGCTCCCGCGCATTCATTTCTTCTTTCTCAAATATGGGTATTTTCCGGTAGTTTGCAACCTTTCTGGTTCAGACTTTGGAGCAACTCTCGCTCTTGGGCGAGCGCAGAGACCCGGGCAGAAAGGCCACAACAGCGAAAGTGACTCACGGGGCCGACGAGGCGAGGCGCACGCTGAGCTTCATGAGCGAGGTCAGGGCGTACTCCTTGGTGACCAGCTGCACCTGATTGTTACTCAGCATCTTCTGGTACAGGTCCAGCACCTCGTCCTCCGTCACCTGCGACAGGGCAAGTGTACGACAGAACGGCCCCGCACATCGAGACGAGGCTCACCGTGCAGGGCTCCCAGTCCTCCTGGCCGGGGGGTGGGCTCTGGCTCAGGAGGTCGGCGTACTCGCCCAGGCACCAGGCCGCCACCTGGGCCAGGGGCTGGGTGGCGGCCCAGTCCGCCAGGGCCAGCTGGCGCCACAGCTGCTGGGCCGTGTAGGCGTGCAGGGCCTCCGTGTCCGAGATGAGCTGGATCAGGCTGCCCACCACGTCGTCCCGCACGTAGTTGCCCGCCTGCACCGCCCCACTGCCCTGAGCAGGCCGCCCCAAGAGGGCCCGGGTGGGCACTCACCGTCCTCAGCACCCGGATCATTGTGTCAATGTGCCACCGCTTGGTTGGAGCATACCTGCACACAAAGCGTGTTTTGGGGAGTTCCTCGGGCGGGGGGGGGGGGGGGGGGTCAGGGACGCACATTTCGGCCGCAATGAACAGGTTGGAGGAGCAGAGAGCCTTGAACTCTGGGTCTGCCTTCTCCAGGAACACCAGCAGCTCCTTGGTCATGGCCCGGATGTTGTGCGTGTTGATGAGTGCAAAGCACAGCTCCAGGGCCCTCCTGCGGATGGACACGTCGGGGTCCTTGAGGCAGTCCACGATGGTGTTGCGGTGGCGCTGCACCGCCGTGTAGTCGGCGTGCACCGTGCGCAGCAGCGTGTTGAGCGCCACGTAGCGGATGTTCTTGTCCGTGTTGAGCAGGAAGCGGCCCAGAATGTTGACTCCCAGCACTCGGAGCCCGCTCTCCGACCGGATGTCCATGATGGAGAGCACCGACTCGTACAGGATGGCGTTGCCCACGTTCTTGCTCGTCTCCGTGTTGGTCGCCACTTGGGCCAGGATGTCGTTCATTGCTTCGCTCGCGTCCGGGTCGTTGCGCCCTAGCAGCCGCAGCAGCCTCAGGATCTTCACCTGTGAGGGGCCAGGCGTGAGGGCCGTCCCTCCGGGAGGCCGCCCCACCCACCTGCAGGAAGGGGTCGCTCACGCCGCACACGTCGTGCTCCGGAGAGTAGCCCGCCATGATCAGGTTCTTGAGGATGCGCACCAGGTTGGGCACCAGCTGCGCACACAAGCCACCCGTGGGGAAACTCCATCACCCTCCTCCCGCCCCGCCCCGCCCCGCCCCCCCCCCCCCCCCCCCCCTCCCCGGTCCGTTCTCTCGGCTGCCGAGCGCTGCACCAGTTAGCTCTGACCAGGTTCAGTTGGCAGGCTTCCGGTCGTCATTGCTTACTGCCCTAAATGTAATCCGAATGTGTCTGAACAATGACCATCCGAGAGTAAATAATAGGCCATTCAAGACCAGAGAGGAAAATCAAGCAGCTAACAATTCATCCCTTCGAGCTCCAAGAGGTCTCATACGAGCAAAGACTTTCCACATGTATTCCTTGTGACACGAGCAGAATATCTATCTGGAAACAAAAGAAAGATCTCCCTCCTACGGATAAGGTTGGAATACACGGAATGCCTTTCCATTTGCATTATAGAGATGGAGGCTGAGCTCTGATCAGAATGAATATTGGGTACCTATTCACTGTTGGAATGCAAACACTGGCTTGCGTGTTCACACGTGTTGTTTTCCACTTCTTGAGTCTCCCCTCTGGCACAGTGGCAATGGGTTCGATACTGTCCGACTGCATTTAGGATTGGGTTGTTTCTTACCAATTATCAGTGCTTTTGTGCCCTCTAAAGTATGTGTTACTCTCTTCACACTTTCCACCCCAGCCCTAGCATACACATAGCATACATAACACACATACTAAGATCAGAGTGATCAACAAGTATGGCAAGTATCATGTGGGGAGACATTTCTAAGAACACCACCATCTAATAAACAAGTTGCGTGGCAGGATAAACCCACCACGAGTGTGGCAAAAAGTCTCAGACGGCTCGGAGAAACCTTCGTTTTCGTCCAGGCCATTTCACTAAGAAGAAACAATCTGCCTAAAAGGAGTGGCTAAAAGCCTGTGGTAAGCAGTCGCAAGTGTATCAACTAGCATTATTTCATTTTACGAGCAGCCGTTTCATTTTCTAAGAAAATCTGGCCCCATTAACCAAGCGCCAGATTAGCGAAAGCCAGCGCAGGGCAGATTAACGTTTTGGCAGTGGGCAGGGACCCAATCCGACCAGAAAGCCAGCCGAACGCCCGTCAGGCGTCCAATCTCCGTCTAGGCAAGCTAGGAAACCCCCCTGGATGCACACCCACCGACAGGCGAGCACCCTCCAAATCTAGCACGCAGCCCTCTCGCTAAGCGACGAGCGCTCTCGAGCAGCGGCCACCGACCACTGGCAAACCTCGCAGGTCGGCTGCCACTGCTCTGGAGTGCTCTCTCGAGAAGCTTCCCGTGCAACATGGACCATCGAGTGACCGGCACCCTAAAGGCCCAGGGAGTGGGCCAGGAGACGCCCGCGGGCGCTCGTCCCCCTGCCGGGGCCTCCCCAAACCAGGGTCCCTCGGACGAGGGACGGGCGGGCACCGCGCGGTGCCTCCCGCGAGGGCAAGGGGCAGGCAGGCGGCATGCCGAGCAGTGGAAGCAGGCAGTACCTCGTCGGACTGGCGCCGTCCAACGACAGCCGGGGGGAGAGAGAGAGAGAGAGACGGCATCAAAACCCAGGCTGCCTCCTCCGGTTGGCCCCTGGCAGCGGTGGTCCCCGCTCCTAAAGAGCCCTTGGCCACATTAGCCGCAAACGTAACCCCCGGTGTTTGCGTCCATGCTCTCCATTCCGCGAGTGCAATTACGTCGTCTTTTAGAACCCTAATCTCCTCCGTCGGAAGAGCCGTTTATATATTGTGACGTCCCCAGTCAAAATACGAGCTTCGCCAACTTCGCTTCGGGCGTCTGCTGCGCAATGTCCGACGATTCTTACGAAACGGCCTTTGGGCGTGGCACCAACCGTGAGAGTCGACACCGAGAGCAGGGTCACCGCCAATTACTCTCAATTGGCGAGCGAACAGTGGTCACCCCTCCAGCTCGGCCGCTTTGGGACGCTTCTTGCCCAAGCGTCTTTGGACAGAGCCTCCAAGCGTGCTCGGGACGTAGCCGCCGCGCTTCTTCTCGGTGCCCAGCCTCCCGAACACAAGAAAGCCAAGGCACTGTCAGTTCGTGTCCTCACTCACAATGGACGCACACGCCACTACATATGTTTCACAAGCTTTTCTGGCTAGCGGAAAGTGTGTTTTGAGAGCCCTCAACGAGCCACCAAAGCTGCACCAAACCATCCGGGGATGGAGCACACTGCAGCTCAATGCCACCCAGACACGAGCGGGCCTTGTGGAACACAACTCCACGGGAATCCTTGCCGCCTCGCTCTTAGAGGCGCAGCTTTACCCACCTTGCTTCGCTTCATCAAATAAATACATTTGACAACAAAATTTCAGAGTTCATTATGGACATGGGCTCGTTATATAGAGATCTTTGAAGCCAGTCAAAATACCTACCCCGAGACGCGTGTTCAATTTAAAATGAAACCACCCTAGGGCTATTCGTCCTTCGCAAATAAACCATCAAACGCGATAGTCCCATATTTAGCATTAGTTTCGGTGCGACCTTGTTTGAAGGAAAAGAAACTAGGGTTAATGCGAGCTGGAGCACAATCATACTGAAAAAATCCAGAGAGGGGGAAAAGAGGACATCACTTTTCTAAGTATGGAAGGCTACAGAGTGCCAAAATCTGCAACTATTTCAAGAAACAGTTTTTAGAGAAGAAAGAGGGCTTTAGTGGCTAGTGATAGAATAAAAGGATAGATGTTTATATAAATAATGTAGATGAAAAAGTTAAAAGTTGCAATGGAAATTTAAAGTCGGTGTAAATGTCCAGTGCTTTCTTGGAATTTAAAAACATGTATGAAAGGTTCATCGCTAAGCAGGAGAGCGAGGTATAAAGGCACGTGTGCTGAGTAAAACCGGGCCAAGTGGAATTGGCGGCATCTGTGATATGAGGGACACTCAAGAAGTATATGCACCACAGATAATGGTTCTGAACAGTGTTCGCACGTATACTCGTTTTCAGCTCAAGAACCATAGTAAAAAAAGTCCGGCTTCTCGCGGAACATTACTAATGTTCCTTTTAATATAAAGAATTAAGATATGTGTAAGTGCATTTTAGATTAGATATATGTTATCTTATCAAGACGTACACGTTTCAAACGCCAAAAGTATCGCTTCTTCCTCTAACAAGCAAATCTTGCAGGAACTACTTCGCGCGGCGTATGAACAATGCGCAAAACTTCCTTTTTTCTTGAGGTGAAAACGAGTATAGGTGGATCTTCTCGGCGAAGCAGATACCTATGTGTCAAATGCGTGTGGCCAATCCTTAACCGACAAAGGACGACCTGGAAAAAACGGTCCACGACGGGCATTCGCCCACTCCTCATTGGCTTCCCAACATGGAGTTTGTTGTTGGTTCGGCAGGCCCATTTCTCTTGCCACTTACACCCAACGATTTCTTTATGGTTGCTTTGTAGCAGGGATGGGCAAAATACAGGCAAATATGTATCGAAATTCAAATACAAAATACTTCGTCAAAAATGTATTTAATTACAAATCTAATTACACTTTCAAAAAAGCATTTGAGTACAAGATACAAATACAACCAAATGTATTTGGTGTCCTCCAAATACTTTTCCAAATACATTCCTCAAAATTTGCGTCCGCGGCTTCAGGGCACCTGCAATGGGTTTCTGGGTATCTCATTTTAATTTTGCGTCGCACACTCGGGAGTTAGTGTGCGAGGCTATAGTAACGTAATAGAAATATAATCACAAAAAAAAATAATCTGCTTGAAGAAGGTGAAAAAAGTACAGAACTTCAAGCAGCTTTTTTTGTCGATTACATTTTGGTATAGAGCAACAAAGAACCGAGACAACCAAGACGCGCAGAACTAGCTAGAGAATTTTTTATTGTTGCAACTCGCACCAGTTACGAAAATCTGGACGACGCGCGCATTTAGAATGTTCCAGGCGAAAATATGGATGGAAATCAGGCTGGAAAGCATCACAAGTTGTCACAGGCACTTATTTAGCCAGTCTGCCTGTGAACGTCGATTTCGTCACTATTCTTGCCCTGGACTAACACCGTAATCACAAAGTCACCAAACGCTTATGCTTGATTGAGAGACACTGCATTCGGTAAAAATAAATTTAAGGGATGTATTTTCGCCCACAAAATTGTATTTAATTACAATTGTATTTGAAATACGTATGTTTTAGTATTTAAATACACACGTCAAATACATTACCCAGTTTGTAATTAAATACAAATGCAAAATACACAAAGTATTTGAAATACGTATTTCAAATACTTGTATTTGAAATACTGCCCATCCCTGCTTTGTAGTCTTGGTACGGTATGTCGCGAGTCAACATTCCTTGTAGCAGATGCGGCACGATCAGCAGCTTCATTGTCAGGTACACCCATGTGGTGCCCAGCAAAAGATGCAATTTGTTTTTCTCAGCTGCAGCAACCACTTTATGTTGTAGCTGAGTGATTAGAGGGTGTTTCGCTATCTCAAGGGATCAGAGCACTTAGTGAATCAGTGTAGACTACAGAGCATGGATGCCCATTTTTCATGACGCGCTCCGCGGCCAATATTAAACCATACAGCTGGGGAGTCAAGATAGTAGTTGCGCCGGAATTAATCCTTGGCACACATTTAAGTGATGATCCGATCACGGAAGAGCCGACAGAGGAGTCAGTTTTTGTGCCATCAGCATAAAGGCTGCATCTTGAAGCTGAAATAATTCCGGTTTTAAGACTCGCGGTGTTTTCCTTAATGTACTCGGTGAGTGTCTGTGATGAGCAGACTATGCTCCCAAAGTGTTCCCAAAAGCTGAGCAACAGGTGGGTTGGTCCGAAGGCTAGCCGAGACAGCGGCGGTCTTGTTCCACAATACTTTGGAAGGTTTGTTCGTTCCCTCGACTAGTTCCCCACACGGATGTTGCGATACTTATCCCAAGGGAATACATAGGACAGATCGCCTCCGGCACATTTCATTAGCTTCAGCATAGACACAGGGGATGTACGAAACGCACCGGTGGCAAGTCCCTGCGTGATGGAATTTTCAGTGTTTATGCACTCGCTGATCCGTAGTACAGGCGTGACCGTACAATTGACCTCTTAGCAGGCACAAACCATCCAAACCCCGAGTCATGCGGGAGACAACTCTCAGAATATTAAGGGATTTATGGCATTTTAGTTTTCAAAAAGAGCTTAGAATCAAATATAAGCCCTCGAAACTTATACTCCCTTTTTATCTCAACTGGTGCATTGTCTTTGGCACACACATCACGTTTCCGTGAGAAACAAACAAGCAGTTTTCTCGGTGGAGAAGTTAAAACCATCGTTGTCCGCCTATCTTGTCACATTATTAATAGCTAGTTGGAACACGGCGCTCGCAGATTGAATAGTTACACGAGAAAACAGCCATCTGAAAGCATCTCCATACAGCAAGTAGTGGACTGATGGTGGTATAGCACGCGAGAGAAAATTGTTTTTTATAATAAACGAGGCAACATTTGGGCCCTGCGGAACACCATTTTCCTGCACAAACCATCGTGTGTGCAGACCCCAGCCTTACCCGGAAAGTGCGTCTACCTAAATGGCTTTCAATGGCATGGAACATGTGGCCCTGGATACCAATGTCAATCAAATGACTCAAAATTCCATGCCGCCAAGCACCGAGAGGCAGGCAGTATTGTCCAATCAAACCAATGGATCCTGTGTCAAGCGGAATGAGCGCAAATTGCACTGGCGTATCTTGGCGTTATCTTAACAGAAAAACTGGATTGGAAGGAACGCATAGACTTTATCGTTGGTAGGGCAAACCAATCGCTGGGATTCTTGAAAAGACACCTGTACTTAGCTCCTCCAGAAGTCCGCATCCTTGCATACACATCATTTGTTCGTTCTAAAGACTATTCACACTCATCCAGTGTAACTGCCCTGAAATCGAGAGCAGGCTTGCAATCACTGAGTAGCAGGCGTAAACAGGCGAGGCTTTTATTTTTACATAAAATCTACTACTTCAACCAGGAACTCAAGAAACTACTTTTGCTCCCTCCGCACCATATTTCTCCTAGGATTGATCATCCATTCAAGATAAGATTATCACCTAGTCGCACCAAACAATTTTCGGAATCGCCTTTGCAATTAGCCATTAAAGACTGGAACAGTCTACCTGAATCCGTTGCGGGTCTAGCGGACGTCGCTCTTTTCAGAGACGCCCGTGAAACTTTGTTCAGTGACTAATTATTATTTTTTGTTTCTGGGCGTACTGTGCGTGTACACCACCTGCATGTTTTACCTTTATTGGTATATGCGTTGTGTTACCACTGACTGTCGTCTGCTTGGTTAGTTGAAGCATACTGTATGCTTTCTTTTTTTCATTTAAGTACGTGCTGATGTTTTGTCTTTTTTTAGAATATAGTCACCTTGTCTCCTCCCCCCTCATGTAATGCCTTCAGGCGATTCGAGGTCAATAAATGAAATGAAATGAAATGAAATGGTATTTATCCAGGATGCACTGATTTTCCAGGTGCCCATCAATCACCTATTAATCATTTTTTGGAGGGTTTTACAAAAACAGCTTGTCAACGCTATTGGCCTGTAACTAGTAGCAGAATCTAAGTTCCTTCTTGGTTTAAGCAGAAGGATGATTGTAGCCGTTCTCCATGCTGATGGGGAATGTCCCTCGTCCCATATTCTCTTGAAGAGGTATTCACCACATTTGGTGGGAGTTGATATGACGAGGGCGCCACAGTATTTGGTGCCCCAGTAGACTTCCGGTAGTGTATTTATTTATTCTTCAGGAACGCACAGCGATCGAATAAGCCTTCAGAGAAGCACTGCGAAGGCTGGGGCGCGCGAGCGTCTTGAGACGCAGCTTGAGTCCCGCTCAGCTCGTGCGCTGGCTTTGGCAGTGCTTTCTTTTACCCAGTCTCAGCTGAGACGCTGGTTCTAGCTGTTCTAGCAAGCCGGCCTGTACGTTTGTAAGAACATTAGTGCATTGCACAAAGTAGTGCAAATAACAAAAGTAGGCGAGACAAATAGAAAAGAAGAGGAAAACCGGAAGCGCGCAGGGGTCCGCAGATAGGGGGTGGTAGTGAGCTTGTTTGCAAACAAACATCGGTGAATATAACCAGATTGAGTGTAGATGTGTGCAGATTATTCAGCATGTAGTAGTGGATAGTCAGGCCCAGCTGGAATTCTCCCATAGTCACAGGAATTCTCCCATAGTCAAGGAGATTGAGAAACCCTCTTGCTAGAATTCTTTCGTAAAGGGATACTTCAACGAAATTTAAAATATACCCGTCAAATTCACAAATAGGCTGAATATGATCCACAATATCCGTAAATGACAATCGCACGTTTGTATTTTGAGCCTGATGGTTGTAGTTTTCGTTATAAACGGCCCACTCTGGCAAACGCTCAGAGAGCAGCCAGCGAAGAGCCTGTCACGTCAGCCGCAATCGTGATGTAGTTTGTATCGGGACCTTACGTCCGGACGCAGCGGACGCTGCGAGCTATCCCAGCCAATCCCGCTCTGTGGACGTAGCCCGTGATATGTTTTCCGCGCGTTGCTGTGCCCCCTCTCCAAGGTCACGTGACATTCACACAGCCTTGGATAGGCCCCGATGGCTCGTAGCATCTGCTGAAAGCAGCCGAAGCACACCAGCGACCGGGCCACCGCAAGTAACCCCAACGCTGCCTTTGTACGAATTTTGAGTGACGGGTTAATCTTCTACAATCTTGTAGAGGGACAACACCGACTTTTGAAACACACAAAAGAGAGTCTCGGGGAGAGGGGAGTTCCTCTTTCAGCTTTTCTCTTGTCGTGGCCGGAGGCGAGACAGTGATCGTCACTACCTGTCAAGGCTCCTAGACGGGCATTACAAACGAGGCGTTAGCGACATCAACCAGGGGCTCTTTGCTAATCCTTTAATTTGTTTTAAAATTCCTTTTCCCCGTCTTTTTCAACGAGAGATTGGTGCGTCTGATGTGATAATGCTCCCTTGAACACGAATGACCAAGAAATAAGCGTCAAAATTTTGTTGTAGTATCCCTTTAAATCTAAGGCATAAAATAGGCATCTAGACTAATTACACGCGCAAGCCACCGGGACATTGCAGCCTAAAAAGCCTTCTTGTGCCTGCAGTTATAAAGACATTTTGCCGGGCGTTACTCGACGTGTGCACCATCCCGTTGGGAAGGACACAACTGGCCGTGCATGCAGTGCCAGAACAATGTCAGGGGGCATTGTTCTGGCACTGCATGCACGGGCCTTGCTGGCTCTGCTGCAGAGGGCTCACGTCCCGACTGCCCATATGCAACACAGCCTCCTGGTCAGGTCGCCAGATGCACAAGACGTCTGGGCACACATGTGGAAAGCACGGCGCCGTCCCTCACTGCTGCGGGACCTTCCACATCTCCCAGATGTCCCCACTGACTTCAGTCCATTTCGGGCACAGACCAAAGCATTCCAGGTTCGTAATGGCGATACCCCAGACTCGGGTAGAAAAGCAAAGTTTGCCCTCTTTTATGCAGCTCTACACATTTATTCTTTACCCCGTGTTCACCGACACAACTTATTGTCTAAAGAAGCCAACACTTGGGTTGCCACTGTGAAGGACAACTCCTCCCACCGACACGCAGGCTGCCTTCAGAATCCCACCGCACAATTTGGTTGTCTTGAGCGAGTCAGATCGCGCTGAGTTTGGCCTTCCTCGCACACTTCTTTCTGCCAGGATTTTTCTTCAGTGCCACACTTGACAAATAAACTGGGGCAAAAAAAAAAATGTGCAACCCAAGTTGCCAATGTCTGGCACGAGCTCCCTCCTCAAGAGCACACCTGATGTGGCGCATTCCCACCGGGGCCGTCCCCTCGAGCTTCATGCCGAGCGTAGCCCACTTTCGCTCGCGTGAGACTTTTTGCGAGCCACGTGTGTCAACTGTACCGTAAAATACCGCGGAAGCACCCACTTGGTTCGAGGGCCCGCTATTAACATGTTTCAAACATGGGAATTCTGCAAATTATACGTTAAGCGCCCGATTTGATCGAACAAGCGCCCCTGTCTAGATTAATCCAGTTTTCAGTGAAAGTCGGGCGGGCGCTACCCTGGTATTTTAGGGTAATCACTAATCCCCAAACCAAGCTGCAATAATCAGCCACATCCGAGAGCTTGGTTCACACATTTGGATTAGTCTGCGTCACAGCTGCCACCGGTGACACTGGCACCATCCATCGGTTAGCTTGTTTCCGTTATTACATTGGTGCATTTTCTCCAAACAATTCTTTGACATGTACAGGCGGGCTGGTGCATCTTCGACATCTTGGCAATCCAGGACTGGAAAAGACTGTTGTGTCCCTCTTTTCGTCCATGGGTTTCCAACATCTTCAGTGCCCTTCAAACCATTCTTACAATGCTATAAACAGCAATTTGGATCACAAGCCAAAGAGCACAAAAGCTTCAAACTGCAGTGCCGTTTCCAAACTGGCATCACCTCATTTAAACTCAGTGCACCACGTCGCAGTGGAATGCGAGAGGTCATCTCACTTCGAGACAAAGGTGCGAATCAGCCGTTCCTTCTTCCACATAAAGTCCCGTTCCTTCGGGGGCAAACTTGGCAATACGCGGAGCTGCTGAGGGCCCCAGGGTTTGGGCTCTAAGCACACTAATTCAGACAAAGGAATCGCAGACAGAACCCCGGAGAGAAGCAGAGAACAAAGGAGGCACTCATCGACGACAACAAAGAGATAACCACCAGACTCCTCCAAGTGTTGTTTGCGTTGTTAGGAAATGGGGATGTAGGAGAGAGTAAACTGTGTATACGCTCTTGGCGCTAAAGACGCCACCCTGACTGACGTGTTGATGCTGGACTCCATGGAGCGAAGAGGCCATAATTGAGCCACCAAGATTGTCTGGCGGCATTCGCTCTACACACAGAGTTAGGACAGGCGCTGGTGCTGTGCACAAAGCAAACATGCTGTCGGGCAAAGTCTGCGAGTTGTTTGCTGCATATTCGCTCACACATGCAGCCGGTTTATAGAGAGCTCTCGGCCCAAAGAAAGGACAAAGCTCACAGGAGATGGGGCAAACACGTGGGGCAAACACGCGACATATCAAGAACCCCAAGGTCACACTCCGAGCAGAGCTCCCCTGCCTTTCGACCGACAACCAACATGTTCCCAACATGCCACAGACCTCCAAGGAAGGTTTGCAAGTGGCACACAATCCTGCTTCAAAGTTTCCTGTACTTCCTTGCACTGGTCAAGTCTCTTTGGACAGGTCCTGCACATGTTGCACCGTTTACACTCCAAACCCATGCTCAGGTACTTGGTACTTCTCTGCACGAGTGCAGGCTGATACAGGTCCATCCAACGAACCCAGTGTCATGGACACGCGAGGGGAACCTGCTTTTGGCGGTTCTCAGCGTGCATTATGAAAGTGGCTTCGACGTGCTCCAAAATCCCCCTGGGAACCCAAGTGCTCAGATGTGCGTGCACGTTTCCGACCACCGGAGGGAAGGGGGTGGCACTTTCAAAGCGATGCTAATGAAAAACATTTTTTCGGTAATGCGTACAAGTTTGATCAAAACAAACAGGAGCCCAGAAAGAGAATTTTTATAACCACCGAAACACCAAAAATGTGTAGATTGAGAGGGCAAATTTCAAATAATTTTCAAAATGCTCAACGCAAACATTTGTACAAGTGCGGCAAATTAACAAAAAAAAAAAAAAAAAAGAGGAAGGAGAAATGTGGCATTGAGAGCAACGTGCGGGTTTGTTTTGGGTGCACGAGTGGATGTGGAGCCAAAGTGGCATTAATCTGGCTCGAAGGGGAGACCCACCTTTTTGAAGTGCTGCAGCGTGTCAGGGCTCCGCTCGCACATCTCCGTGATGAGGATCACCCCCGTGATAAGCACCCCTGCGAGGGAGAATCACTGTTCACCCTCCGAGCACCAGGAAGCAACTCGTGTCGGCCACGGGCGAGCAGTGCGCCACAAGCGGGCTGCGACAGCCGAGCTTCTGCCAACCCGTGACTAGAGAAAACGCGGCAGTCGAAGGAAAACGAAATACTCCCACCGACCGTACCCCGACGGAACAAAACTGCCGAGGGTAGCCAGAAGGGTATGTGGACGTACGTCAAGGACACACTTTAGTCCGGCATTTAGGGTCTCCCACATTGGGTGGCCTCACCGTGGTTCTTCTCCGTGAGCAGGGACCGGGTGGCCGGGATGAACATCTCCATGAGCTCGGGCACCTTGCGGATGATGCGGAAGGCGCCCAGGGCCGCCTTCTTGCGCACGTAGGCATTGGAGGTTTTGAGGAGGCGCTCCACCTCGCCCGCCAGGTCCCGGCTCATCTCGGGCGAGCAGATCGAGCCCAGGGCGCACAGGGCCAGGCCTACTACAAACTGGGTAGGCGAGCCCAGGTCGTTCTTGAGCGAGTTGGTGATGAGCAGGTGCACGTCCTGGCGCTCGTCCAGCAGCAGCATGGCCCCCAGGTAGCCAATGCGCTTGTCCGTAAACCGTCCCGAGGCAATCAGCTTGAGGCACTCGAGCTGCCCAAAGTGGGCCGGGTAGCCCAGCATGTGGATATAGAGCAGCTTGGCCACATTGCGGCAGCGCCACGTGTTGTCCTCCTCCCGGAAGGTCGACCGGATGTAGGCGCACTCCTTCTGCACCACCGCCCGCTCGTCCGCCGCCGTGCGCGCCGCCCGGATCTGCCGGATCAGGTCCCGCAGGCGCATGGGCGTCGGCATGCCCGTCGTCAGCCTGCACACGCTCCCCCTTTGACGCCTCCTTTGTACACCGCATTCAAGCACCACAGCAGTCTCCTATTAAGTCCGTCCACAACGGTTGGCACAGCAACCCAGTCTACAGTATTGACGCACGCACAAATGCCGCAAGTCCTTCCATTCACCAGCCTGCACCGGTGCAGACAACTGCAGGGCAATGTACTAAATCTCAGATAGGCTGCACTCGTCAATGGAATATCTCTGTGTGCAACGAGTGCAGCTCAAGAGCCCAGTCAAGTTCCAAATGGCGTCTGCTAAAGTCTTTGAAGCAACGCTAGCTTTAAACTCTAAGAAAATAGATTTTAATCTCATCCCCGAGCTAGTACTAGGCCTCGTTGGAAACAACAAGGGTTTTCCGGGAGGTTGCTTCCCACTCTCGGAGTTGTCCCCCCCAGCCGGCTTTGGCTAGCCTTCACTTTAGCAGACGCCATTTGGAATATGGCATCTACCGCTGCAACTTGAGACGTTGCATTTGTGCGTGCATCTATTCAATGGATGCTTCATTGCCACAATGGCACCGACCATAGCAGAAAAAATTCATTGTGGGAGACAGCGGTGTGGTAAGATCAGCTGCATGCTTGGGCCGTTTCTCTGTGCTTTTCAAAGGGCAGAATGTGGCCGAAATGAGTTTGAAATGAGGACCTAATGCAGATGGCACATTTTCTCCAGTGCCTAAACTGACTGAGCCTTACATGCAATTTGGCCAAAGTTTTTGCCCAATTTGGTGTGGCAACCAGAGTGTGTGCACAAACGCTGGCCAAACATACAACACAAACAAAGGCACAAGTAAAGAAAAAAGGCTCACTGAGACGAAGAAACAGACTGCAACGGCAAAGGGGGAACGCCGCTCCCAAGAGCCTCAGATGGTGCACTTGAGAAATTACTAGGGTGACCAGACGTCCCATTTTGGCCGGGACAGTCCCGTTTTTAAAGTCAGCTTCTGCTGTCCCGTCTTTTTGTCCAAATAAAGAATCATGTCCCGTTTTCGGGACATAATTTTTTTACCTATATATGTTAGCAGACTTTTACAGCCGAGTCTTGCAGGATAAAGTCCCGCTTGGCAAGCTTTAGTCGTCGGCAAAATATGTCACACCAACGAAGGATCCGAAGCAAGACCTTTCAAATGAGTGCATGCAATCGAACCGTGAGTGGGACTGTTTTCTAGGCCCTATGGCTCAGTGCAATATGGTAACGTTTTGAAATGAGGAGTTATTTCATCAAAGAGTTTCTCGCAATCTCAATCTTTAAACCCCCCCCCCCCGCGCTGGGATGTCCCGGTTTTTACCTTGAGGAATATGGTTACCCTAGAAATTACTGTCGGCTAGAACTATTTTGCCAATTTCACCTTCTGTAAAACACCTTTCTTCTGCAGTACACCTAACAGCAAGGCAACTATGCTCAAGTTTAAGTCGAAACAAAAAACTAATATTGCTTAGGGAACATGATGGGATGATATCCAGCATATGCATCCAAATGATTCCGCAGTTTCTAGGAAAGTCCGAACTGGAATGTGACTATCAACTGCTTAGTGGGGCGCCAGCAGGTCAACTGCTGCTAAAGATGTACTGGCTTTATATTTCTAGTTTTTGTGCAGCCTGTGCCCGAGCTGACGACTCGAGCTGTTTGTCGCATGCACACGACCGCTCAATTTCGTGGGAAATCGTGCAGTAGAGATTTGTGCAACTTAGCTCATGTCCAGTGGCCGAATAGTCTCGTTGTCGCCAAAGTCATAAGCCAATAAGGGCCGATTACTGCCGCTCCAGAGTTTCAGTTTCGACTGCCCAACCAATTGTTTCAACTGTCCAAAGAAAACTTTGAATACACAATACTAGGAAAAGAAAAGCACGCTGTGCAGTTTCTAGAAAATAGGGCATTAAAGTCAAAACATGAGCTAAATTGAATGCATCTACCATTCAGCCGGCCCGACTCAACTAGACTGCTCCCCTTGTCCGGAAGTGATGCCCCAAATGGGCCGCTGGAATGGCAAATCCGTCTAATGACCAATTGCAAAGCTCTAACCTAGCCAAAGCTGCAGATCCTGGTCCCTTGCAGGGCGTTTCCTTCCAGTAGACGACTCGGTTGCAGAGGGGGGCAAACACCCGGAGTCTAACCAGTCCCCGCAACCATAACATTACAAGGACCCAAGGCAGCCCTAGGCAAGGGACTCCTACCGACACCAGCTCGAGGATTCCTTGCAGCTCGAAGGATAAGCCACACCACCAGCAGGAGCTCAGTTTGGTTCACCTTGAAGCTGACAGCAAAGACTGCGCTGCCAGAGTACATTGCAAAGCCATCTCATACTGTTTCCTTCGCTGTCCTGCCAGCTTAAGGTTGAAACGGATACAGGTAGTATTCACTGGTGGCCACAGCTATGTGCTTTGCGCTTGAGTGCATGCCGGTAGCAAGCCCTCGCCAGGTTCGCTTTGCATCATCGATACTGTGCGCCTTGTGGATTATGTCGAGGTCGCGTCAGCCGCCAATGTGGCGACTGCTGAGCGGTGGCGATCGGTTCATCGAACGACGCTTCAACGACAGCTCAGATTTTTTTCTCTAGAGATACGGGTGGGCCAGGTGGTTTAACATTTTTGTAACGCGTCGCCCCAGACTCGCCGCAAAGCGGCGTGAACGGGTGGGCCGGCTAGGTTAACACGCGCCCCAGTGATACACGCGCGACGAAATGTCCGTGTACAATTCGTGTAACAAGTGTCGCTGAAACGTTGGTGTCGACGAAACGATAGGCACCCGCTGCTGAACGCCTCCCCCATGCATTTTGTAGCAACGATTTTGTTTTCCCTGGCCAGAACAGGTGGGAAGGCATGGTGTGATGCCGTCACCTCCAAGCCACGTATAACTTGAGCCCCAGCTTGTGCCCAGACATGAACAGCTCCCGTGGGAGCCCAAAGAGCCAAGAGGAGCCTTCGCTCGCTTGAGCACTCACGTCTTTCCACGCCTAAAACCCTGTCGAAGCGCCCCCAAAACGGTGTCCCAGATTATTCGGAAGAGCGGCCCCCTGCTGCCCAAGCGACGGACAGCAGACGACGGGAGGACGGGAGATCCTCCTCAGCAGCCGGTAGCATTGGCCGCCAAGTTTCGGAACCGCTGCCAGCGTACGGCTACGCCTAACCAGGGTCCAAGCAGCCGAAGATGGCGCCGGCCTGTGTGACGGCCTATCGACCGGCGACTGTTTGCCACCCGTTCAGAACAGCCTGCTCACGCCGGAGAAAAAACAAAGCCTGCCTTTACGCGCACCTCCTCTTATTCGGACAACCATCCGTGAAACACGAAAATTCGTCAGAAAAGTGACTTTGCAGAGCTGCGGACGTTACCTGGAAAAAAGGGCCGCCTGGAGGTCCATTGTGCTGCCATCTGGTGAAACAAAAACACTTTTCGGCTGTGTTCCAAAATTTACTCCATCCGACTCCGAGCAAAGGTTTTGTACCGCGGCGTTTCAAAACTTACTCGCGCTTACTCGATGACGTCAGAACTAGCGTTCCAGAAGCGGGTTCTTTACTCCGGAGTAATCACTCGCGCTACCCTCCTCGCTCGGTGGGTAACGTCGGATCAAATCGAGTAAATATGTCACGTGATCTGTTCGCCGTCTGCTCGTCGTCTGCTTTCTGCGCCCACAGCCGTCAAAGCTCGTTTGCTCCGTTGAGTTTGGTGGCAAACGTTCGAAATGACAGAGAATGAGGTGCAGCCATATCTGTGTGGTTATCGAGAATTGCTGTTTTTAATGCACGCACCACGTCCAGACAGCGCACCTTCCGCAGGAAGGTATCCCTGATGAAAATAATCCCTGGAGAAGGGGAACAAGAGGGACAAAGGACAAACACAAATCTCCAAACACAGCTAGGTGACTGGTGCGTGGACTGGTGCGCGACCGAAAAAATCCGCCTGGTCCGGTCCGGACCAGGCGGATTTTTTCGGTCGCGCACCAGTCACCTAGCTGTGTTTGTCCTTTGTCCCTCGGACCAGGCGGATTTTTTCGGTCGCGCACCAGTCACCTAGCTGTGTTTGGAGATTTGTGTTTGTCCTTTGTCCCTCTTGTTCCCCTTCTCCAGGGATTACCGGTCCGGATTGTTTTTATACGACCATGCCTCAGCGGCGCTTTCAGGTAGCACGTCCCGACCTAGGTGCATTTTAACTTCGGTTATTAAGACGCGGCGCGTCCGCTGGGGCGATAGAGTCGATTCGCCCAACCAGGGGGCGCTTCAAAATTGCGATGGTAGCGCCACCGCAGTACAACACATGGTCGTGTCGGTCGTGTCGCGTCGGTCGCGTTCGTAGCGTTGCATTGTGTTTCGAGCGTACGGTGAAAGATTTAGAGAAGGATAGAAAGCTTGCGAGAATTCTTTCTCATGGTGAGTCAAGAAACGATAGAAAAGCTTCAATAACACGCATCTTCCGCCGAGAAAGCGGTTGATTTCCCCGCCAACGAGTCGGGTCCGCCTCGCAAGTACGGCCGTGCGGCGTCTACGAGATAACTTTACAGGTGAGCGTCACTTGTTTAAATTTTGAGCTGTAATAACATTGTGCCTTCTCCTCTTAAAAGAAAGATTACTAATCACAATGAACCCCTGTTCTCGTGAGTCCTGTTAGACGACGTCGGGATACTATTTTTCGGTCGCTGAACCACCGGCAGACTACGTTCTCACACTAGAGGCTACGAGTGGGATAGCTTTTCGGGCTCGTCCACGTCGAAGAAATATTAACGTGTCGGGGATCGTGCGGGCATAGGGGGATAATTCCGGGAAGAGATAAGTCGCCCGCGTGCAGTTGCGACTACAGGTCCTCGCTGGGTTGGAGTCGCGGACCGGTGCGAGCATTGTGCCGACGATCTTAATTTTATTAGTATTGGTAGGTAGGTAGCACAACTTTATTGAGCGCAGTGCATACAGGGGCTAGGCTCATCTGCCCGCCTAACTATACAGCACAAGGGCTCGACAGTAGAAAGGGAAAAGGGGATGGGCATTTGTGGGAAGTAAAGATAAGCTTGCGGTTACAATTGGGCACGCCTCTTGCGGAGTTCATCTTGAAGGTCGCGAACAACTTGTTCGGTCCTGTCTATTAGGAGCAGCTGGATGCGCAGCTCATCTGACTGCAGAAGGGACGTCCAGTGAGGAACAATGTCTTCTCCTCGGTCATCGAGGTGCCTTTGGAGTTCCTGTGGGGGTTGAAACTTCGGGCATGACCAAAACATATGTCCGATCGTGCCATCCGGGGGTGGGTCTACGGAACCACAGCATCTCGTACAGGACCCATCGAAGAGTAGGGGGTGAACTCTACGGAGGAATCGTGGGGTCTGGATGGCGAGTGTCTGAAGTTGCCTCCATCGCCTGGCCTGCAGGTGGTTGAGCTCCGGGTGTGGTGGCGGAAGAACACGTCTCCTCTCCCTCTCAATTCGTGTGGCATCGCAGAAACGCGTGGGGGCTTCTTCCGTTGCCGGTGCCGCATAGCTGTGTTCCCCGAGTGAGAATTCTCTGCCTCCCTCCTCCTCACAATCCCGGCTTGTAGCTACTCGGGATGCGAGAGAGTGGGCAGCTTCGTTCCCCTCGTGGCCCGCGTGTGCGGGAACCCAGACCACGTGGTACCGGCTGTTCTTGTCCCTGGGGGTGCGGAAGCTCCGAAGGATCTTGCGCGCAGGAGATCCTATCCTCCCATACAGGAAGCTGGTTGCAGCCGTCTTGGAGTCTGTGGTGACGGTGCCACTGCTGCCTGTTCTACTGGCAGCAAGGAGCCCTATGGCAATGGCCGCCTCTTCTGCTTCGTGGATGTCGCATGCCTTGATTGTCGCTGTGTACGATCCGCTGATGTTGTGTACGGCTGCGACGTAACTCTTGGAGCGGTCCGGGTATGGACTGGCGTCCACGTGGAAAGCCCGCGGGTCGTCTTCCTGCAGTCTCTGCAGCGCTCGGGCCCTGGCTTCTCGTCTCTGCTTATGGTGCGTGGTAGACATGTTCCTTGGTAGGGGTCTGACCACCACGGCGCGTCTCCAGTCTGTCTGCATGTCCCACTTGGGCGGGGGTTTGTCCTTATAATCGATGCCAGCTCTGTGTAGAGTACGACGACCCGTTGGGGTGCGCGAGAGGCGGGAGATCTGTGCTGCTCTCTGCGCATCGCACAACTCTTGAAAGGTGTTGTGGATTCCCAACTGGTCGAACCTCGCGGTTGACGTGTGGTTGGGGAGCCCCAGCGCCACTTTGTATGCCTTGCGAATAATGGCATCTATCTGTTTGCGCGCTGTCTTGGGGAGGTGCATGTACGGGGCCGCGTATGTGACGCGACTGAGTACGAAAGCCTGCACCAGTCGACAGGTGTCTTGCTCACCGAGGCCATATTGCGCGCCTGAAACTCTACGAATCAACCTGGTGGTGTTGTCAGTGTTCTTGCGTAGAGTACGCACGATCTCCGACGATCTGCCTGTGTGGAGTGGCATACCGAGTACTCGGGTAGCTGGTACCTTGGGGATGGCTTGTCCGTCCATGAAGACTAATACTTTGGCCAGTGCGTCTTTGGCTCGAAGCCTGCTCGCAAGGAGCAGGGCAGACTTCTCAGGGGCGCATTCCAGCCCCACGCTTCGGGCGACTTCTACCACCACGTCTGCTCCTGCCTGGAGGGTCGGGGTCATGATGGACGGTGGGGCGTTGGTCCACAGGATGATGTCATCCGCATAAACGGCATGCTTGAGGTGCGGGATCTGTTCCAGCCGTCTTGATAGCGGGGCTATTGCCAGATTGAACAAGAATGGCGAGATGACTGCGCCCTGTGGAGTGCCCCTACCAAGGCATGTCGGGAAGGTATCAGACGCATAATCCCCGAGCTTAATCTCTGCCGTCCTTCCCGTTAGGAATGCTTCCACGTAAGTGTAGGCACGCCCACCGAGATTCAGGCGCGAGATCTGATCGAGGATCGACTCGTGGGAGACTCTATCGAAGGCCTTGCGTAGGTCAAGCGCCGCCAAGGCCCTCCACGGTCGTTGGTTGGAGAAAAAGTCCGTCGACAGCTGGAGGAAAACATCTTGCGTAGACAAGTGCTGTCTAAATCCGTACAGGTAGTGGGGGAGAAGACGGTGTTCCTCCACGTAATCTTGCAGCCTGCGTTGCACTATTCGCTCCAGGAGCTTCCCTACGCATGAGGTCAGGGAGATGGGCCTAAGGTTAGCAATATTCAGCGGTTTCCCCGGTTTGGAGATGAAACAGACCATAGCATGTTTCCAGCTAGACGGGAGCTGTCCGGTGTCCCATACCTTGTTGAAGTAATCTGTGAGGGCCGTAATCGATCCCTCATCTAGATTGCGTAGCATCTTGTTGCCGACGCCATCCGCACCGGGTGTCGACTGGGGTCGCAGGTCGTGCAGGACGGCCCTCACTTCAGCCTCTTCGATTGGACGGTCGATTGTCGGGTTGGGGTCCCCCTCGTATCGTTGACTAGGTGAGACCTGGAGTGGCGGTGCATCAAGGTACCGTTCTCTGAGTTCGCTGCATATCGAGGCTTCATCTCCCGGGAGCTCTCTGAGGAGTCTGATCAGCGCCTTGTTGTGTTCCAGCTTAGACTCGTCTGGGTTCAACAGGTGCCGAAACAGCGACCATGGACTGCGGGTGTGAAGCTGGCCCTTGAGTCCATCGCACATCTGTGTCCACTGTTGTTAAACCAAGTATGCCGCTTGTTGCTCTATATCTCGAAACAGGGGGGCCAGGCGCCGCCTCAGCTTCCTGTTGCTCTTGCCGGTCGTCTTCCATCTTCTGTGGAGGGATGCGTATGCTTCCAACATGTGGGCAAGCTTCGTGTCGACGCTCTTGGCCTGGGTGGGATTGGTGACCTCGCGCGTGACGGCCCTTTGGTCGTCGTTGAGCTGTTTTATCCACTCTCCTAGCGAGTCGATGGGGCCCCTGTCCCTCCTTCGGTCGCGGAACTTGTCCCAGTCCGTCAGGAGGCAGATGGTGACTCCTCTCGGTGCTGCTATGCAGGTATCTACTCGGATCTCCAGTATGTAATGGTCGCTACCCAGCGTCTCGAGGGTGTTGCTCCACGTCGCCCCCGAGACGCTGGCAGCGTACGTCAAGTCTGGGTTGGTATCCCTGGTGATGCTGTTGCCGCACCTCGTGGGGTGGTTCAGGTCATTCAGTAGCACCATCGAACATAGGGATGCCTGTCTTTCTATTGCTTTGCCCTTGCTTGTGTCGTGCCTGTAGCCCCATCCGATACAGGGAGAGAACAGCCTGCCTTAGCAGTAGCGAACTAAAACGCCAGGGCATGGCCTGAACAAAGGCCTCGTAGATTTATTATCAGGTATTTTTATCCCACTTCACTGAGGCAGTAGGTTGCAGTTACTGGGACCTGCTCCTGCTGATTAATGGTATTTTTTCTGCAAGTTTGAACAATAATGTGCCGCGAGATTCTGTCAGAAAGAGGGGCAAAACAGTTGAAAACGAAAAGAGGCTAGCCTAGACTAAATCTCCTGCATAAATGTCTCCTATGCAGATGACTGCACATAATTTTAGTCAAATTTTCATGACAATGTTCAGTTGCATGGATTTATAAAAATTTAATTTCTCTTTCAGGTTCAAGGTGTCCACTCCGCATGCAAGATCTTCAAATATTGGGTGGGGGCTTGATTCATACTTTCCTGTGTGGGACATTTTAGGAGGAAAATGTTGTGTAACAAAGAAAACACCAGGGACACATGATCGGTTGCCAATTTTAGAACAATTTTTATTTTCTGGAAAAATAATCCATGCCTGTCAGTGTTTAATTGCTGCTTCACTGAATAAAGTTTGTTTTGTTGCATGCTTTCAAGCGTTTCCAGGAATGTACTGTATTTTGCGGGCTATACTTTTAAAAGTTGAAATTTTTGGCTGTGCGGACTATGCGGGATATTTGTTTTCCGCTGGGGAGATGGGGGTGGCACCCCTGTAACCTCTTCCACTGTATCTGTTCTGGCCGATTATATTCAAAATGGTAGTAACGTGCGGTTCCTCGAGTGGCCGCTGCGGGAGAAATGGCGGCGTCGTGTTCGCCATTAGCTCGGTTCGCGAGGACAGATCGGGGACACTTTTTCAGGGCAGTCTCTATGGCAGTTTCCCAACTGAACGTTGGTTTCCGCCATCGCTGCTTTCTTTTTGCCGTAGCCCAAGACGAATCCAATCCGCGTGGTATTTTGGTACTATCCAGTAGGGGTGTTCGAGTTCGACCAGGTTCGACTTTTTCGAACTTTGAGTGGAAAATTCGACGAACCTTGTATTGAGGTTCGACTCGTGTGCGCATGCGCGACAGGCTGGCCAGTTGGCTTCGGATTGGGTGGTGATGGCTAAGGAATGAATTAAGGGCAGCGCTGATTGGTTATTTCAGTTAATACAGTACAAAAAATTAATTTATTAACTTTTTCAGTGATAAGAATTGGTTCCTTTTAATTGCAACTGTTTATAAAATAAAATAACCCTTTGAATAAAAAAAAATTCTCCAAACGTAGACATGCTTGTATCAAGGTCTGGCCACACTGTCCACAAAGTCGAACCGGTCGAATCTGGTGAAAAGTTCGAAGGTTCGTCGAACCGGTTCGACCCAGTCGAACTCCGAAAGTTCGACCTAAAAATCTGGTTCGACAAAAGTTCGCGACACCCCTACTATCCAGGTGATCATCCCGGCCGTTCCATCGAGTCGCGGATCGTTTACTCGTGATGTCACGTGGTATTACCCGCTGACGTAGGAGACAGGTTACTCGGGTAAGATTTGGAACATAGCCCAGGCAGCCCAGGTGATAATTAGGGATGTCGCAAATCGGTCGAGGTCGACCAGGTTCGATTTTTTCGAACTTCTTGTGAAAAGTTCGACTTAGGTTCGACTGCTATGCGCATGCGCAACAGGATGGCTAGTTGGCTTCGGATTGGATTGTGATGTTAAGAGATGAATTAAGGGCAGCACTGATTTTTAATTTCTGATAATACAGTACAAAAAAATTAAGTTTGTAAAAAAAATTCTCCAAACCAGAAATGCTTGTATCAAGGTCTGGTCACACTGTCCACTACGTCCACAAAGTCGAACCCACTGATCTCTATTTTAGTAGGCGATCAGTGGTCGAACCAGTCGAACCTGGTTAAAAGTGCGAAGGTTCGTCGAACCAGTCGAACCCCGAAAGTTCTAAAATTCTGGTCGACAAAAGTCTGCGACACCCCTATCTCCGCGACAACTTTTCTTGGCAATGCAGTGGAAGGTACAGGTCTGCGTTCCCTACCCCATTTTGAGTATGCGCGGGCTCTCCTCCTCTCCCGGAAATGGGAAGAGGAGGAGAGCCCGCGCGCAGCTTTACTTCTCTCAAAATGAGAGAGGGAACGCGTGCCTGTACCTTCCACTGTATTGCCAAGAAAAGTTGTTGCGGAGTATAGTGATAATCCCCGCCGTTCCAAAATCGAGTCGCGGATCATTTACTCCAACATTGGTTTACTCTTTACTCCATAGAGTTGTTTACTCGCGATGTCACGTGGTATTAGCCACCGTTCCGACGTTGGAGACAGGACTCGGGATTTGGAACACAGCCTTCGATGCGCCGGTCTTCCTGGCTAGTAGAAACTTCACCACAGTGCCTAGAGAAAATACCCCCACCCCCTTTTTTCTTTTTTTCAGTTTTGCTAGACGATTTATTATGGTGCCAGAAGTCTACCCAATAAATATTTTACTGCAGCGTCACATATATTTTTTAATAAAGTAAGGAAGCGTTACTGCTCGAAACCATAACTGGTCGGGGCAGGAAGAACGAATATAAAGGAAAGTCGCCGGAAGTCACGTGGTTACAACCAACTGCATCTTTTTTTGTGTGTTTTTCCGGTCTTGCGAAGCAGACAAAAAATGCACACATTAAACGATGCACAGAAAACGCAAAAGCCAAACACTTCGTGCTTGATGTTCTAGCATTTTGCAAACTCTTACCAATTCGTGTTCATAAGGCGAGCAATCTCTTCAGCCAGGAGACCAACTCAAAGACGTGTACGTGCGAATCGGCTTGGTGGTCGGGCGCGTCGTATGGAATAAATCCCAATTGTTTTGATAGGTAAAAGATTCCTCTTTCGAAGCTCGACAGATTCGCCAGTACCGCGAACAGCTCTGAAGTAGATGTCTCATGCCCGTCGTCCGCCACCATCACTTAATCCGCTTCGTCAGAAAGTTTGGCCATTCATTGGGAAGTATAGGAGGCGAATGAGGCGATGCCATTGTCCGAAAGCGGGCTGGGCGTGTTCCGGCGAGTCTTCACAAATTCAAATGTGGCCAACCAGAAGACAGTGAGCACGACTCAGACCGGCCAGCTCTCGACGGTTTTCGGGCAAAAAGAAAAGCAATTTCGAGCCGCAAATTATGTTCTGGGTAGTTGGGCTCTCATATGTCACATACAAATAAAAACCCTGGTGAGCATAAATACCGTCAGTGTCCCTGGTACCGTCGACATTTTACTGCACGACACGATCCCCAGACAAGCGTTGGCGGAAAGGCCGCCTGCATTTGTTGTTATTCAGAATCCACGTGCTCCGAACTATGCAGAGCTCTCCGATTGGTTATTCATGTTGCCAAAGCCGTTGCCGCCATAGCAACAGCCGGCTCTAGCATGCGAGAACTGCGCTTTCCTCCTCTCACTTGACAGCGTGCTCATGAATAGCAATTTCTTCACTTCTGCGTAACTTAGGAACTTCTTAGCTAAGTTGTCATAGCCTAAGAAGCTGTTGGTGAATCTGGCCTCTGGAATGCCTGGTCAAAGGCAACACAATGGCCTCTGCTCCTTCCCCTTCCTTCTCGCTTTTTTGCCATATTTAACCGCGAGGCCAGTGAGGCGTCGCCACCAGCCTGGGTATGGTGCTTGGGGCGTGTCTCCGACCTGTGTGTTTAGCGTCCTATCCCGCCCATACATCAAAAGAGGTCCCCAAGTGGCAACAACCGACGTCGCAAAAGCCAAAGTGTCGTCGGATGTGGTAGAAATGCCGGTGAAAAGCAGGAGAAAATCCGAGTGTCGCTGTCGTCCCAACTCGTGGCTACCGGAGCTCCCATGGACTGCCACACTGGAGAGCGACCTACTGCGAAACAAGCGTCTGCCAGTGCTGCTGCTGGGACACCACCAGGATCACAGCCGGCGACAACAGGCGGAAATCGAGGGACCACTTCTCGGGATGCAGTAAACAAGCCAGTCAGAGACACAGGCACCATAGCTCGGGAAACCGGGCGACAGTCAACTAGAGGAGGGGTAGCAAGATCAGGCGCCGACATGCACCATGCATTGCTGTGAAGTGTCAAGCGTGGAAAGGTCCCGGATGTACGCGGCGGCGCTGCGGTAGCATGGGCTGGATGATTCAAACGTTCGGAGGGCATTCGGCGAGCACGTTTGACTTTGCGGTTTGGCAGTGCTAGCAGCGCAAACTGGCTCCCATCACATCTTTCCCGTGTTTTTTGTCGCTTATGTCCAATAAAGTACAATGCCCAAACGACAACACCTGTATCGCAGCAAATGCAATGCAAAGCATGCGCTACTACAGCCTATGCTTCAGTGGTGCCCTCTCGCGCCGTCGACATCAAGTGTGGCAGCCGCGAGCGCTTGCCGAGCTCACTAGCCAACGTTGCTGGAACACTCAGTAGGGAAACCAAACGTTGAAACCTGGGCCGCTGGCGTGCAACGAGACCAAGCTAAATACGATAACAGCGCCACCCTTTAGCGACGAGTTGAAACATAAGTTTCCTTATATGGCTACTGCTAGAGTCACTGAATGTTCCCAAAGTACCGAAACTCCCAGGCTCGAGGTGCCAAGATGGTGGCTCAATCTTTTTTCTTTACAATGGTCACCTTGAGCTTTTAGAAAGCATGTTTTTGCATAAAAACAAACAGAATGAACTCTTTGAAGGAACTTCAAAGAGTTTATTCTGAACAGGCGTGTGATGTTTTCTAAAATCTTTAGTTTACAAGGTGTTGTGGCACAATATTGTTTTTATACAACCATGTCTCACCGGTGATTTCAGATAGCGCATCCCGACCTGGGCGCATCCTAACCTTGGTAGTAATTCGCGGCGCGTCCGCTTGGGAGACGTAAAGCCCCTTCATGTTTTAAAAGTAGCGCAAGGTGCGCCGATGCACGTGCAGCCCTTGGGAAGATCATGGTGGCACAGCGCAGCACTGAGCTAGATTTCAGACGCCACGTCCTTCCCAGGAGTGGCGCACAACACGTGTCTCGAGCATTTCGACAACAATGAATGCCGCCACTTTTCCCAGGATAGAAGGGGCTTTAGGGAAATGGCGGTTGGCATCCCTGAAACCCCTTCCACTGTATGTGTTTTGGCGTCAAAATGGCCGATTAAAGCCAAAATAGAACAGCCACAGCAGACGCTATCGCATGCGTTTCTCCCAAACCAATACAAGCAGCCGTGCAATTCCCCAAGTGGCCGCTGCGGGAGAAATGGTGGCGTTACATCGCCATTAGCTCGGTTCTCGAGTACGGAGCAATGCCACTTTTCCAGAGCAGGCTCTACGGCAGTTTCCCAACCGAATTGTTCTAGTAACGCTGTCACTAGCCTTCCTCTAGTTCACTTTACCCCAGCCACTGGGAGCTTTGGCTGGCTTGGCCTGGCTTGGCTGGGATGACAAGGCAGGCCAAGTATCCGTGAATTCAACCCAAATTGCTTCCGACACAAGCAATCGTGGTCCGACGATGTCTGGTTTTACCTTTTCATGGCAACTTCGACGTCCTCGGACGAACTGAACAGCAGAAAACACATGAAAACTGTTCTTCGCACCTTTCCCGGCTCTTTTGGTACAGCCTCAGTCACGGCGTTTTGACGAGAAGGCAGAGTCCAATTTCTTCCAAAAGAACACAGAAATGCCCGTCCCGCATGGGGACTTCCGCCCACAGCCCCAGACCGGAAGCGCGCCCGAAGCGCCACCACCGCGGCAAGACGTAACAGAGTTGAGTTGGTGTATATCATGGAGGTAGAATAAGAGGAGGCAACATACTGGCTCAAACCAGCCAAACGAGAAAATCCCAAGTAAAGCCGGAAGTAGGTGTCGCTGTCGGTGAGAACGCCCCCAAGGGTGCCCAAATCTGTCCAATAGCGTCTTGATTTTGGTCATAGTTGGGAGAGTGTCCCTCCAAACTGGAAGTCTCCTCTGGCTTCATTTCTGGTGGCGTCATGTCGCCTCCAGAAGCTTCCTACCTCCATAGTGTATATGCAGGTGCCCAGCAGATGCCCAATGTAGCCAATACAGCACCATGTTTTCTTTTTGGAATATGGTACCCATATAATCAGTGAATGGCATTTAATAACATTAAAATGTTGGGTGTGGTACGGTTTAAGGTTTATGCAATTCATCATCGGAATGATATTCATTCATGATGTTAAAGCAATTAATGCAAAGGTGCAGCGAGCTGGACAAGAATAACAATAATAATTTCTGTTGTGTTTGTCGCTTGTTCTCCTTCTCCAGGGGTTAGTCTTGCCCAGCTCGCTGCACCTTTGGATTGATTGCTTTAACATCATAACCTCAAAATGCAGGCCGTTCACCCTTGTTGCTTTTAGACTGGTGGCAGCTGTTAAAACCAGTTTGCTCTACTGACAGACACCTCCTGGTTAGTTCAGTTGGTAGAGCGTTCCACTGGAAATGGAGAGGTCCCGGATTCGAAACCAGGACCAGGCAGATTTTTCCAGTCACGCACCAGTCACTTAGCTGTGTTTGGAGATTTGTGTTTGTCCTTTGTCCCCAGGGATTAGTATTGTTATTCATTGATAATGACATTTTAAAATGAAAAGAATGACATTACCGCATGACATCGGTATTAGCCCGACACACAAGTCTAAAAGCCTCCCAAAATCCACGAGAGCAATGCAGGACGTGGACTAAATTGGCTCGAAAGTCAGAAACTAAGATATCTCAGTTCCAAGAAAGTCCCATAGGCTCAGAGCAAAATGCACTTTGTCTCCTAATGTTCATTGAACTGAAGCCGGGAGAGAAGGCCCAGCCGTTTCTCCCCCAAAACCAAAGGACTGGAGGAGAGCCACCTGGGCGTCTGGCGCCCCCTGCCCCTCGGCCGTGCCCAGATGGCAGAGACCATCTGGGCTCACTCTTCTAGGTCCAGGAAGGACATTGTCCATTCCAAATCCACTGCTGTGCACGAGGTGCTTCCTGCACGACCACCCAAAGCGTCATCCGTTTCTAGTTCTCCCCCAAACATTAATGGAGTTCAATTGTCATCATTTGCCAGAAAGCCTGAGCAATGAACCTGTCCC
Organism: Ixodes persulcatus; assembly: GCA_013358835.2. Lineage (NCBI taxonomy): Eukaryota > Metazoa > Arthropoda > Arachnida > Ixodida > Ixodidae > Ixodes > Ixodes persulcatus. Next base: position 322,288 of record JABSTQ010010142.1, read on the forward strand.
CTTCGTCAGCATAGATCTTTAACATGGAGCTGCACTGGCACTACAGGTCCCTTTAGAGTTCACTAGGCACCCCATTTGAGCACACGCTTAGAACAAGTTCCCACTTCTAAGTATGACAATCTTGCTGGCGTGGCTGCCAGGGAGTGTTTTATGGACCAGTCTGCGCTAGTCTGCAGGGGCAAATTTTAGCTCAAAAAGCTTCTTCCTTAGATAATCCAGATCTGCTGCAGACTGCACTAACTTGATTTGCGCCTTACTCCTGTTAAAAATAATAAGTGCACTCTATGCTCACTAACACAAATATACAATTAAATGTAAATTCTTTGTTTTCTTAACAAAAATGAAAATGAGCATGAACGCCTTTCATTTCGGAGGCGTCCAGAGTTCCAAGAAGACTCTAGTTATCTGCAGTAATGATCTCACAACTGCAAGCAGTGTGTCACTAAGATCAGGCTGGATCTGCAGTGTCCACTGGGGCGCAGTAGAGTTCCTGCATAGGCTCCCTACGGGAGCCAGAGTTGCGCGTTCATCCCCGTAGGGCCGTCTTTCCTGCATGGCATGTTAATCCAGCTCGTCACATGACTAAATTCGGCGAATAGCAGCGCCGCGCGCTCAAAAGCAGGGGAACGTTCAGTGGGGCGCGCGCAACGTCTACTTTCCTGCACGGCACTTGATCCGGCTCATCACGTGATCGGATCTCGGCGAATAGCGGCGCGGCGGCACGTGGAAAACAGACGCGCAACTCTGGCTCCCGTAGAGAGCCTATACAGGAACTCTAGGGCGCAGGTACCTTGTATCACCCTGGTGGGACACCGAGGGCGATAGCCACACAATAACCGTCTAAACTTTTCTGGGAAACTAATGCCCAGCAGGAAACAGCGTCACCTCGACAACTGCACTGGGCTACCACCGCTCCGACATTTTGAAAGCGTGGTTTTGAAAAATGGATTCTTGCACAGTCCGCAGTCAGATAGTCTGCGCAGCTTAGAACAGGGGTCAGCAACCGTGGGCCGCATCCGGCCAGCGGACCAATATTACACGGCCCCCAACACGCCACCAAAAATGAACCCACCCAACCCACACACAAGGAAAAGAGGCATGTTTGGTTGCAAGCCCGGTATAACCGAACGCATTAACTCTGAATAATTTCTAGAAATTTGCCAGGTTAAAATTCACTGATCAGCTGATCCCCAAACGGAGAATAAGCTGAAGAATGCATTTGTAGCAAACAACTTTGTTAAGGTTTCCGCTGGCCTCCCTCAATTAAAGTTTTTAAATCTACGAAATATAGCAGCGGCTTTGATCGAAGTGTTTGCTACAGCACGCATGTATCTGCAAGCAGAGTTTTTCAAGATGAAGACTGTGAAGTCAAACGTGGTTCTTGTGAATGACAGACGAGCACCTCCAAAATGTTTTGCGACTCGGTTAAGAGTTTAAAGGGGCCCTCCAACAGTATTTGAGCGTCTACTTTTTTTTGCGGTTTCTCCACGCTAGTGGTCCCGGAAACCCAGTGGACAACGAAAGAGTTTAAAAATATTAGCGCATCATATTTTAATTTGACAACTCGGAAACACCTCCTCCGACGGTGGCGCCGCGAGGTGCCGAATGCGCGCGCATAACGGTGCTCCCTTTCACTATACGTCACATTCACTGGGTTTCGTGATTGGCGAGAGCCGTCCCAGAATTTTTGAAGCGGAATAAAGTATATCACACGTTAACCGTCATTATTTCTCTAAAAAGTCGTTTTTATAGAGCTAATAAAGTTGCAAATTAAAGTTCAAAAAGGGCGAAAACAACGCCTCGTCGCTCGTCGCTCATGCGCGCCTCCCAGCGGCGGAGTACCTCCTACTCGCCGAGGTGGCTCCGGTGGCGGAGTTGCGGCGGGAGACAAGCCCTGACGAGCCTTCCGCGGCTGTCGAAGCGGACTGAGGCAGAGACGCGTCGCGGCGCTTGCGTGGTGTGTCCTCGTACTCCTTTTCAAGAATTCGGCGCTCAGAATCCGATAAGCCCGGTAAATTCATCGATGATGGCAACCCGATTCCAAAGCTACGATGGTTGCAGCGAGGCCTAATGGCCGACCGGGCCGACGGGCTATCAACCAAACTGGCGTCCAATTGGCCAACCGCTTTGCTCCAATCACTAAACTGTTTCATTTTACGTCATGAAGCGCAATGTTTTGCTTATTTAAAGTTGTTTTCTGCAATATTTAATTTGCTAATAACTCACAAAATATTGCGAATTTCTGTAATATTTTTTTTCCCTCGGTGTTCCTGCTTTCATGGAGCTCCGTTTCAGCGCGAACTTCAAACCAGTCAAAAAACTGTTGGTGGGCCCCTTTAAATGTGCATTTTGCATCTTGGCAAGCAATATTGAACACCCAAAATTTTGCTAAGAGGGAACTCGAGCAATCTTATGTTACGTGTGCCTGAATCAGGATAACATCTTTGCATATCACTTTTAATATGTGACCATTTTCTTCCTTTTTTTTTCTCCGTTTCTGTAAGTTGTTGCCCCCCCCCCCATCTCCATTTCTCCGCCCGGCCCGCTTCGCCTCCGCTTTGCGGCGATTTGGCCCACTGTAGCGAAAGGTTGCCGACCCCTGGCTTAGAACATCCACTTTTAACCGTGTATAATTATGTCACCATAGAGTTATTACGATAAACGCTAGAGGCTCAGCTGGCGCTAGTGTCTACAAGACTTCCGGTCGCTAACTGAAGCAGACAGCAACCAGTCTACTTTTCCAATCTTCCTGTGTATTCCTATGGGAAAACGTATGTGATATTTGTCTTTTCGCCAGGCAATAATAAAAATCAGCGTATTTTCTTTCTTGTAACGGGTACTATGTAGCTTTATTCACATTATAAAAGTGTAATTTATTTAGTTAATGTTTTCTTATTACTGAGCGATGTTTAAGTTAGCAAAATATGTTGTACAGCGTGATATGTCAATACAAGCTATCAATTCAAGCAAAAAGAACAATTAAAAAGTGTATAGGGTTTATTCAAGCTGTAATAGCATTCAGATGACAGATGACTGCTTTATTTCGCTTATTCGTGCACAGCTTGTTACTAATCCAGTATGTGCTCTTCGTTCCACAACTCCATGCTTCATTCTTGTCTGTTTTGATTGTTTGATTTGGCATATATTAGCATTCTTTTTTGGCGTTTTGTCAAGTTGATTCACTCTGAGCGCTTCATAGCATCGACTATATTCATAAATACGAGCCCTATAATAGCAGTCTGCAACATCAACATGCATTATACATGTGTATTGGGCTATTTCAGCGCAGTGTTCGACGCCATGAATTCTAAAGAAAAATGCTCCGACACATATTTTTGTACATCCGATTGTAAAACGTTCTAAACTTTTTATTCTGTCACAACGCTAAGCAATATTTGCTCTTATAATCGAGCGGGAAGAGAAAGCCCATTTGTGTTTTCCCATAGGAATGCATTACCGAAAGTTAAATTTAGACTGGTTGCTGTCTGCTTCAAAATGCAAGAGCACACTAGTGCCATCTCAACCTCTAGTGTTTATTGTAATAACTCTATGCTTGTTACCACAGCAGATTTTGTAATTGCACTAGACAGATGAGTGGGAGTTGGCACCATACTTGGGTAGTAATTGAATTACTAAATGTAATTGAATTACTCTTCTGAGCGGCTAGAGAAAATTTCTGCCCTTCATTATTTCAAGAATAATTAAAATTTTGAGCCTCCATTCGATTTTTTCAGCACCTACCACCACTAATAGGTGGCTTTAAGCTTCAACTGCCACAATATAAAGAACACATACAATCTTGATGGAGTTTGAAAATAATAAAGTGACTTTTCATGTTCAGAACTTGGCTCCCATATTGTACCATTAATGAAGTAGGTGAAACAAAGGCACCAAATGTGAGGAGTGTAAAATGCTGTGTAAGAACTCCTCCACAGTCATACAAAGAAGGAACAAATTCATCTTGGGGCAGAGAAATGCTACAGCATCAACATAAATGAACTCTAATAGCTCTAGAGGGAAAGTAACTGCAAAGTAATACATACTGTAAATGACCATTTTCGCGGGCTTAATATTTAGCAAATTTGGCGATGTGTGGTTCTTGGAAATATTTCGTGGGCACGTAATTTTGCGAATCAGGGTGATATGCTATGTAATTTCCTATCTTTTGCCATGTTATTAAAGTCGCAAAAAAATTAAGTCGTTTACAGTAATCGTAATTACGTTTGCTGCACTAGTAATTCTAATTGCAAGTAGCTACTTTTGGAGCAAACCAGCCGTAATTAATGACATTTCCAAAGCAATTCACATTAGTCGGGCACATGAACACTCATAAGCTCAACACCTGTGGAGAGCTTGGTGCCAAAGAGGAGCCGAGTTGAAATCGAAAGAACCCCAGGACGGCGCCGAAAGACAGCCGGGTCTACCACTGCCGCAAAAAGAGATCATTCAAACCTAGAACAGTTTTCCAAACACCGCAACAACAAATGCATAACCTCGGTGAAAGTTTAAAAAAATGCGCAATAATCTTTATTTTCATAGTGTTTGTACGAAAAAACAACGAAACAAAAAGGAACCACATTCGCACACATGCTATACAAGCAGTTACTTGCAATTTGCTATGGCAGCAATTTATACTGGCGTTTTTTCTTTCCACCCAAGCGTATCGTAGAAAGGTTTCAAACTTTACAAATTCCGCGATGCTCGAAAGCACAGACAATGCGAGAAACCAGCGTGTAAATATATCATCTGTCCTCCCATAAACTAAGATAACTCCGGATGGAGTAACAGAACTCGATTGCACTCTGGGAAAGCCCGACGCACTGGCCCAGCCTGGCGAGGCCCGCGGGAGACTGGCCCTCCCGGGCGGCCAGCCGAGAATATCACAGCGGCCCTCCTGGGGCCTCCCGCCGGCGCCCCACCCTGCTCCCAGGCACAAAGGCACGTGGCCCCAGGGTCAGTCCAGTGGGTGCTCGGGGCACGACCGGTTCACCTCAAACCAGGCGTCGATGCACCTGCGCGAGAGGTCACAGCTGCTGGGCACTTCCAGATGCGCCACAGTCAAGTGCTGTCGAAACACACCATCCTTATGCAATTGCTCCGGCACACTTGTTTGGACGAGGTACCCAATACCTTTTCTTTTAGGCTTTACAGATTCTTCTTACAAAGCCCCAAAAGTTAAGACTAATCCAGTCTGTGCAGGTAAGCTATACATTGGAAGCGTAGGACGAGACATCACGGTGCAGCTCCCAGCAGAAGCATTTCGCATAGACATTGCATGTAGCAGCAGTTTCTAACTAGTGTCAGCTTGTCTGAACACAACGTTATGCAAGACGTTCAAGGCCACAGTCGGCGCTTTCTTTTACGCAAGACCCGGAAAGTAACAACACATCCCCTCCACACGCTGGTGAAAACAGCCGCAATCATCTTAATCCCAGCATGTCTACTCGATAATAAGAGGAGTGCAAAATACTTCTCATGTACATTTTACCACTTAGTGGCAATTAGTTAGCGTGCTCCAGACTATGCTCGAGCGCGCCGGTTTGGAGCGTGGCTTAACCCTTTGTTGACGAGTGTTGCCTACAGGCAGGCACGTAGCCAGGATTTTGATTCGGGGGAGGCCGGCACATGACAAAATGCTGTATGAGGGGGAGGGGGCAGAAGAAGCCCCAGCAAAATGGAAGATTTCGGGGGGAGGGGGGGGGGGGGATATTTTAAGTTTATTTAATAGTTAAGGTTACATTTTTTTTTATCTCGTAGTCTGGCAACAGTCTTGGAAGATTGAAACTACAGTGCCATCTAGTGAAAAGATATGCAAATAGTTGACAAGAAAAAAGAAGTTTGGCGCAAAAATATGAGGCGACCGAGAACGGCGAACGGCGAAAAATATGAATAAGTTTTTTTCTCTTGCCTCTAATATTTTACGATAGGTGACCGTTTTACTTGGGGCTATCGTATGCGGAGATATTATTGACATTTTATAGTGAACCATAAGGGTTATGCAAGGGAGTCCCCTTCGGACTTTTGCCTGCTGTTGCCCGCAGGCAATAGAGCTATAACTTGCAAGTTTACCTTACAACCTTTTTTAATTTCAGCTCTGTTCTTTAATTTGATCTTGTTAAACATTAATATCTTAAAAAGCAAATGCTTTAAGCAATTTTTGTATATCTCGTCAATAAAGGGTTAAAGGAAACCAAAGCGCCTATTTTATTGTCAAAATGTCAACCACGTTCTGGCCGCACCATGCAGACACAAACTTTTTGATCCAAAAGACACCAAAACACTATTTAAAAGGAATACACGAACGTCATTACGTCACTCTGACCTTAAAAGCAGCGCCGCTTTGCGGAAGTATGACTGTAAGCAGCGTGCATGCGAGCCCTGTCGAACCGGATTTCCCTTCCGGCCTATTACTTCTGCGAGGAGCGGGGAGGGGCAACTACAACGGCCAGGTTGCAATGAGTTGACGACACCAAGTGGCGGAGCTCATAACCACGCCAGCCTCCAAGCAGCTTTGCCCGTGCTCGTACAACTCTTGTCACATCTCCCGTGATGCATCACACTCTACGATAGTTGATCTTCAAGCGTTTGCTGGAATCTTGTCCTTTGGAATGAAAAATATAGCCATCGTTCAAAATACAAGCGTGCGATTGTCATTAGCAGAGAGTTGATCAACTTATTTCTGGATGTGAGAAGTATATTTAAGTTTAGGGAAGCTGAAGCGGTTTTAAATATGAGAAAAAACACTTAAGCCCAGTTAATCAGACCTCAGCCATCACGAATATCGTATTGGTTTGGTCATTTTCTGCGCGGATTAACCGGAAAAGCGCCTTCAAAGTAGCGCCGAAGCCACGCCTCTCCGAAGCAGAGGGAAAGGGGAGAGAGGAGGAAGCCCGTCAGCCGGCGTCACAAAAGGACCGGCTGGGGGACCCCGCCGCGGTTGGCCGCGCTTTCCTCGTAGGCTGCTCTAGTGTCTTTTCGAGCCGACGTCGTTCTGCCGCTGCATAGCGCTTGCTTTCATCCGTTGACCGGTCATGCTATTGACTCAATCGCCTGACGTGTTGATTGTTCTCTTGTTTGTTCACGGGTTTGCAGAATTGCGCGATGCCGTACTCATGTGTAGCCGACAGCTTTTACGAACAGCGCTCGTCGCAGTTGTTCTTCCCGCTTACCGTCTTTTTCACTTCGTCACCGAGATTTTAAAGGAGTGGGTGGGTTTGAGCAAGTAAACCTTTTTTGTTCGAAACGTGTTTCGGACGGCGCATATGAAAACTGTGTGCGTATGGGTTTGGGTCTGAAGCGCCTGAACCCGACACTCTGCCGACCATCTTTGAAGGTAAGAAGGCAGTTCAGCGCATTAAAAATCAGAAACAAAGAGGAAACGTAACTAGGTTGGAATGGGTTTCCACTGGCTCTCTTGCGTTAACCGCCTTATATTAGTGTTTTAGTGTTGGTTTCTTATATTGTTGAAGTGACCATATTTTCCGGACCGACTCCGGTCCGGGAAATCTGGGAATCAAAAGAAAACAATCTTGGGTAGCCCAAGATCATTTTCTTTTGCTTTTAATCTACTCGGCTACCCAGCCATTTGGGAGAGAAGGGCTTGCTCTAATAAATGGTCATGCAATTCATAATGCGACTTTCACGGTGCAACTTGTTTTAGCATAAACTTTTTTTTTTTTTTTTTTATAGTGGCTGGCATTATTTGAGGTCACATATTTTTTAAGCGTAAGCATAAATTTTGTTAAATTTTCCTTCCAAAGGTTCATATTCTCTTCAGGAGAGGTTTTGGAAATACAAAGCATGTGACCTTCTGTTCTGAATTGAGTTCTTTTTTTACAAGTTACGCAGTGCTTTCCGTATAACGTTTGTGTCATGCAACAATTCTTTGTGCTGTAGAAATGCGATCGGACGATGATTATGCTTGGTGGTGGTGTGATGCAGTCAACAAATCTTGGTAGAAGTATGCAAATGTAGAGGCCCAGGAAGCTTTCACAATTTCGGTATCAAATTAAGGGCTGCCGGGCACACATCTCCGCTTTTTCTAAAACTATAATGGCGTAATAGTTTGTGGCAAACAAACTAAACGCAGCAGAGGGTACCGCTATCACAAGGTTGGACCTTCTGCGCAGTTATTCGCATAGTGCGCAAGGACATGGCGGTGGCAGAACGGCGACCCTGTCTTATCACCCGTCTCATCTCAGGGAAGCTCTCTCGTCGTCCGAAGCCGATTATACTATCCCTTCAAACCACTTCAGCCTTGATGAACAATGCAGCCTGCACGCTCACGCGTCCAGCAGCTGGCAAGCACGAAGGCCGATGTTTGCAGAATTCTTGTCCTCTGCTCTGACGACCGTTTTGGGGAGGGTCACGCTAATCCGGCTTGAGCCGTCCCGTCAATAACACTCCGTTTATTGTCAACGTTTTACGTTACAATAAATAGCAGTCAGTGCGTTCCTGAAGGTATGAAGTCGGCCATGTCGCGTCCGCGCAAGCAGTTCCTCGTATCTGCGTTTATTACTGCAGGGGGTCATTTCCCTACTTTGCCAACGGCTGGAACGCATACTTTGTCACGTCGAGGGTCGTCTGGACACATTCCTCTTTCGAATCCACCGAAAGATTTCGAAAAATCAGAAGCCGAACCCGATTTACAAGAGCAGAAGACCCGGCGCCCGGCTACTTCCGCAAGCGACGGAGCAAACGAGAATCGGGATGGTCCTTTTATGACGTAGTGGCGCGTCACGTGTCACTAGCCAATGGCGTGCCGCTGCGGCGATCGCTTCTGGTTTCTTCGCTTTTTTTCGCGTTTAGGGATTATTTTGTGTCAAACGGTTGTGATATTTGGACTCAGCAGGCACAGACGCGTCAGAATCAACCATTAACTCATTTTTTTCGAAAAGCTCTTCAGCTTCCCTTTAAGTTTCTATTCAATATCCTTTTAAAGGCCGCACTTGATTCGTACCAAGGCACCATCCGACGCCTATTTTCAATGTTCCCGGTTGCGGTGTTGTGGAAATAAAACACCAACAGTGTTTTCGTTCCCACGACGACTGAGCGACTGTGCAAGCTGTGAAGTCATTTTGCATGTCCAAGCAGGCGCAAGAGCAGAAATGCCTTATCGTACCAGAAGGCGAGTCGTTCAAGCTCCCACGGACCATTTCCGACGACAAAGCTCGCGGCGCGCGCTCTGCCACTGTGCACCGGAAGTGAGACAATGTAGTTTAGCTTAGCTGGAGTGCACTCCAACTGCTCGAGAGCACAGGAGTGCTGAACTTAACGTGCCCACCGGTGAATGTCGTCTTGCAGTGATTTTCGGACCGTCAAAGACATAAACGCTTTGAAGAGGCATGTTCCAGCGCAGATAAACGAAAAACATGGAGCTGTATTGCAGTCGCTGCCGCTTACAATTTGGGACAATTTGTGCTCAGAGCAACTCCTGCGGGTCCAATCACCTGAGAACACATACAGAGCAACGTTGAACATGGGATACCCTTTCCAATGTCAAGGTGCCAAAGCTTTACTCCGGATCGAGATCCAGAAATGCGGCCAAGACGCAGTGGGTCAAGGCCTGAGCGGGCAGACGCAATGCAAACGCCGTCGTTTGTGTGGCTGCCAATGTGGATCGGCGCGCCTCCTTTAGCTGTAGCATGCTCCCAATTGTCGCAATAAGTCGGTTAATTAACTAAACTTTGTTTACTAACTTTTAACCCTTTGATGGTCGAGTTTTGTATTTTCCCAAAAGATGTTTCCCAGTGGTCAGGTTTTGTTTCCAAAGGAATAGTATAAATAAAGGGTCAATGTGCAGGTTTTTTCTAAATTATCTAACGGGAGCACGTACAGTGCTTGCAAGCTGTTTAGGTTTGGAAGTATCAAATGAAAATATTGAAGGCGATGTTGTCAACTTTCTTCCACTCAGTTTCATTTTAGTGCATCCACTTTTGCAACATTCCAGCGGCTTCAGATTCCTAACTGGAGGTACTTTACAGAGCATCTCCTTCGGATAATGAGCTCCCATCCTCCGAATTTAAATATCGAAAAGCGTTGGAAGTCTGAATCGGAAGAGCCAGTGAAGTGAGCATCACGTGCGCGGAGCATCTAATTTGGAGACTATAAATAGCCCAGCAAATCGAAACACTGTGCAAACGTAATGTTCATAGTTTGCTAAAGATATAACAAATAGCAACACCTCCTGTGGTGCGCGCAGTTTCACGTTTAGGCGGCCACTTTCAAATGTGTAATCGCTGCCGTACATGAAGGATGACGACTGTCAAAGGGTGAACTAGCGAAGATAACCATACGGTTCCAATTACAAACTTGAGAGCGTCATCGAAAACCACTAAATCGGTAAATTTTCAAAAGACTCGCAGCACGTAGGAAGCGCAGTGGTGCGCAGGTGCATGGCTAGTGGTGCGAAAAACTCGCCCACACATTGTTTTTGTCTCTTATCATCCACATTTTCACATCACCAGTCTTCCGCATGTTGCACGAATTGAACAAGATCGATGAATTGTCAGTACGTAAAAGAAGCAGCGCTGTACGCTCCTACTGCTGAGCAAGCGAGCGTTTGGAAGGACCGGAGGAGAGCTTTGTGCGCCAAGCATCTCGGAGGTCATGGCTCATTTGACGCCTTGGCTGCATTTCCCATCTACACCATAGGTCTATTACCTGACAAGCTCCATGGAAGAGCGTCGTTCGAAAAAATGGTTCCTCTCAATTGCCCGCACGCAAACAGGTATGGGTGGATAGCAGTATTGGGAAGTACTTGAAGTACATTGTACTTAAAGTACTACTTCAAGTAGGTTTAGGAAACTTCTACCTTACTTGAAGTACATTCTCTGAGTATGTACTTGTACTTTACTTAAAGTATTTTTTTTCTGATACTTTCTGAGGAAAGTACAATGCCCGACTTCAAAGTACATTCCCTAGATTTGGTTTTCTTAAATTAGTATCACGAAATGATGCTTTGTTAACTCCAAAGAAATACTGGGAAGGATATTCTACTTTAATCAGAAACGTGATTAGACGACGCATCGCTCCGTTTGTTCTGGGGGAGGCTTTCCCGTAGCTTTTTGAACTCTCGCTACTTCTCGGTCGGTCAGTACAAGCGAGGAGGTTTAAAATATTAGGTGAGCAAAATTAATCATAATGTAGCACCTGAGACTGTGGTGCGGAAAAATTAAACTTTCGAGTCGAAGAAAAAGACAACAGAGGAGAACGTCGGAATGTTTTGAGACATTCTCTTTTGTCTTTTCCTTCGACTTGAAAGTTCCTTCATTTTTTCGCACCCTAATCTCAAGTGTCACATTATGATTAATTATCACCAGCTCGCTTGCACACTCTCTGTTTTTTTCATTAAGGAGAGGACACTCCTCTATGAGAGGATTGCTTGCGGAAGCTACAGGGCTGATGTCATGCTCTCTACTAGTATATTTAAGTCCCTCGTGTGCAACAATCCAGTGCAAGAAAATCACTATACAGTGATGTTCAGGAATTCGGCTCAATTCCTGAAAATACCTAAGTACTCTGTGGCCACTTTATCAAATATTCGCCGCTGTTTTTGAAAATAGGTCATGCAGCCCTGATTACTTCTGGGCAATGCATACCAGTTAAAAAATCACTGTATAGGGGAATTAAAGAGCATCATGAACGATTGTGTTAAAATACTTGTACTTTACTTTGAGAGTACATTGCACTTATAGTACTTTACTTCAAGTACATTGCACCCAGTGTACTTACTACTTTACTTAAAGTACATCACGTCTGCTTTACTTTTTACTTTACTTGAAGTACCTTTTAGATGTACTTTACCCTACACTAGTGGATAGCAATCCTAGTGCCACTAGCGGAACCGCAGGAGTTTTCAAACGACGCTCTTTTTGCGCACACATTTTGTTTTTTGTTTACTATAAAAACTCCAATAGAATCATTTTCCACCGCTTCTGTTCTTATGGGCTGGGCTGATAGCATAGTGAGCACCAGGCGTTCTAGGAAGCTTGACAAATGATCCAGTAACATGGGTTGAGAGTACACCCTGTAGCCCCAACCAGAGCCAAGAGGGTGCACGCATGCTCGGCCCGGTCACCCGAGCAGCAGGCCTCTCCCCCCCAAAGAGCCTCCCAGAGTTTCCCACTCCAACGCTCTAGCAAAGGGGACCGCGTGGTTCCAAAGCCTCACCTCTTGTGGTAGATGCAGAGACAGGGCAGGCGGGCAATGTTGTCACCCGTAGCCAGCTCCTCTAGGCAGATGACGCACTCACCCTTGTCTTCTAGAAGCACATCATCTGCATCAGGCAAGATGAAAAGGTTTCAGCCACAGGACACCCAAGCTCCGGTCAAGGGGAGAGCAAGAGCTTTCTTGCCTGCTGATTGGACGTGGCGACGCAGCTTTGTGCTAGCTGAATGTCATCAACCAATGAGAAATCTATGATCTGTTTCCGAGTACATGATTGGGCAGTATTTTGGTGAGACCTTTTCACCAACACACAAATGGCAAGAGGTCTTACATCTACAATGTGCTTGTCCCGAGTGCTCCTTCATCCACGAGTCAGTGGCAGGTTGTTTACGGCAGCAGAACTCAAGATTTGTGAAAGAAGCACGGGTTGTCAACCGCCTCCAGCATATAATTTACTTAATCTACTTATTTTTAGATTTGTTAGCAGATAATGTATGGTATTTTATTGTACCATTTTCGTCTACAAATTATGTTTCAAAGCAGACAAACCTTGTTCTTCTTTCATGATAGCAGACGAACCATCTGCAAACAATATCTTAGCTTGCTCTGCGAGAGGCAAATTAAACCCTACTCTCACGGTGACCAAAACTGGACTTAATTGTCGTTTTGAGAAATTAAACACACCACCAGCACATTCCAGCTTTTAGACTTCACATTAGAAGTTTACAAACTGCTTGGAGGTGCTCACCTTAATGAAACAATGACGTCCAAAAACCAATTAATTAAATTTGCATAAAACTCTAGAGTATGGTGCCAAGGCACCACTCAAAAGCATTTTTGCTCCAGAGGTGCAGATTTAGTGGCAAAGTGAAATTAACACCAAAGTGAAATTAACACCAGAGCAGGGTACTTGTAAATCACAGTGAACGGGAGTTATTTTTCTGTAGTCGTGGTGGTGCAGCATCGTCAAAACGCCAACTTGTCCTTCCCGTGCAAAGATGGCTCTCGTAGGCGAGAGACATCAGCGCCACAAACCGCGTCCCAAACGCAAGCAGTCCTGGCAACTTGGGGGCCCAAAGTGAGCCCTCTGTACCCACCATTGTAGCTGATGCGGGGCTTGGTCAAGCACATCACCAGGTGGCACTCCACGTCGTCGGGCAGGACAAACTTGGAGCAGACCGGGCACTTGATGCCTGCGGGGGAGAGCTGTCACGCCACGCCCCCCTTGCCCCGACAAGTGTCCCGCTGCCACGTGGCCGCCTCCTTGCACTTTCGCTAACTTTTATTGGCCAGGCTCGTAAATCGTGCACCCAATACATTGTTAGGTTGCCTTTCCTTCATGGGGATCACATCACGGGTGTATCACAAAACATGGGGCTCAAAGTTTCCTGCAAAAATTATGCGCTATATAGCAGACTTGGCATTTCGCCCCCCCCCCAGCACTTCTTGAAAGCTCCCCTTTGGTCAATGGAAACATGTCTGCATTCTGGTTTACAGGAAAGTTTTGGAGCGGGTTACCGAAAGCCACCTCTGCGAGGCCACTATGCAATATTTTGGGAATCGCAGGTGCAGGCTCACATGCGAGCACAAAATTACTAGGGTCAATGACACCGTCAAACAAGTGGCAAAGTATAAAAACAATGTTGAGCAGTGGAAGGGAGATGACTCGGTGCTCTGTCCCGCTATTCTTCATGCACTTCACGCCCAAGGAGGATTGTTTGCCACTGCAGTTCTTACAGGCGTGCAGGAGAACATGCCAAGTGCAATGCCAATGCTAGGGTAGAGCGTGGAGAGTTCCTGGATACTTCTCAAAAACCTGCACTTCTGATGGGACTCGCTTAGCTGAAAGGCTAACCAAGTGGGTGTGAGCCAATTTCCACTAAATACTGCATTCTGAAAAACACCATGTTTGAAAGCACCACCTTGCTTTCACCCACACGCCCAATAAGTGCTCCACAATGTGTCTTTGGCACATCGGAGTGCAGGCAGGAACACGCCAATGAAAGGGCAACATAGCGAATGCGCAGGGAGCGAGCTCAGTCATTGGTTGAGGTTGGGGGGAAACAAATGCACGCGGCACATTTGAGGGGTAAACAAACGCATGAGATGCGCAAAGACCAGACAAACTTGCATGGCGTACAGGAAACCAAAAACTCGGGCGTGCTTTCAAGCTGGGATGCGGATTTGGGATGCGGTTCAATGCTGTGCACACCTTCGAGTGTTTTATTTAGCCTTTTTCGATGATACCAAGAAAATTCCTTATTGAAACTAAATACTTTCTTTGCTAAATGAAAAGTTAATGGATTCACCCCTCACACCTCTCTATATAGGCGTCTCTAGCTTGGACCACGGTGCAAGATAGGTGTAGGCACCGCACGCATCACAGCTGCCAGATAAAGTTCTCTCCTCACCTTGGTTCAAGCACAAATGACTCTTCGATAATCGGCTAGTGATTGCTTGTCACAAACCGGGTTCCCATGCTTCTCTATGGGAGTCGTGCTTCTTTTTAAAGCCATTTTCTGAGTGAGCCACATGGTGCTTATACACAGCTTCATCATTTAGCCTAGTTTTGTACCTCACTGAGGGCAAGAACAGTTTCATGGACGCATTGAAGCGAAGGGATCTCTGGCGCAGTGTTCAAGCCAGCATCCGCTAAGATCAGGGCAGATGTGCCAAGCGAAAAACACACGAGCACAGGTGCCATGGCAACCAGACACTTTTTATGTTTGTTTCATTTCCTCAGTTGCGCCAACTGGCCGGCGGAGACGACGTTGGAATAGGCTTCCCGGGCACACTACCCGGGCACGCGCAAATAGGATCTGGTCGATTGCATCGCAGCGTTCGCCGTGCTCCATGTCTGCACCTATGGTATCGAATCAGGTGGCGTCTACACTTTTTCTGTGTGACACATAGTTTCTGCCTGAATGCCTGTAAACAGAAATTTCTATGGCCACGACAGCTGACAGCTTAAGAAAAGAATGGATTCCCTGGTGATGAGAACAAATGACATGAATGTCCAACAATCACTAAAATTAGAAGCTGGGCATTATCTCGTCAGGCAAAGATGAAAATGCCAACTTCCGGGAAGTGGGCAGTGACTTTTTCTCCCAGATTTAGTCCCCCGCAGTGGCCTCAAACAGGCCCCAGAACATATCTTCCTAACGGCAGCACACCCCTCATTAGTCCCCCCTCATCCCCCAAGCACTTCGGATGCCCCTGGTCCCACATACACGCCTTTAATAATTCCAATAGCAATAAACCCACGAGAGACCGTTAAATGGGCGGTGCAACGATATTCAGTTGGAATGTTTTTCACTTTACGCGAGCTTACGGCACTAGTGGTACCCAGGTACACTCGCATGCAATGCCATTGACCAAGAAACCTCCTTGTTGTGGTGAGATTTCAAGAATAAAAGCCAGCTTTTTCTTGCAATCTCACATTCGCAAAACTTGATGACATAGTTTAGAGGTCGCAGTGTCCCCCAGTGACAATTTCGGAACGCGGCTCAAAGATTGGACCTGAGCATTGCGTGAGCCCTGGACTTGGACTCGCGATAATCAATAGCTCGAAAACCATTCGGGTAGTGCCTCGTGTCCAATCGCTTCGACGACAACAGTAGCTGAACCCTAACAATGTCTGGCACTCAGCATGTGTCCTGTCCTGTGCTTTGCCAACCCCAGCACATGGCTATGACAAACATTGGTGGCATATAATAGGCTCCAGATCACGTGGTCGCTTGTTCTGGCTGCGAGCAAAGAGAAAAAACTCTGCACGTTTTTTTGTTGTTTTTTTTCATTATTTTTTTGCGATTATCACTGCACAAGGAGAAAGACTAAGGCCAGCTTCAGGCGGGGCAATTTCTCCCAGCAACTTGACATCGCAACACCAGCAACACAGGCCGCCCGCGTTCACACGTAGCAACCAATTGCTACGATTTGCCATCATCATCATTAAATTTAATTTTGCTTGCACTATTTAGAGACACAGTTACACGCTATAAATGTGTTTTTATACATTTAAATGGCGTTGAGAATACTAACTCATCTTTCTGAAACGGTTTATTTTCAAAAACGATCAATTTCAAACTGGAACCAAGTCTTTAGTTGTCAACATCACCGGCATGGGGCATCACATGAAAATATTGCATTCCTGATTGGCTGCTGCCACCTCAAACGTCTTCGAGTTGCTCAGTGTTTCGAGCCGGACCCGATCTCATCAATTCCTGTCGAACTAGGGAAAGCTAGGGAACAACCCACCAGCAACCCCCAAATTGCTGAGAAAGTTGCCTCGTCTGAAGCGGGCGTAATGCATTTCATGGGTTATAAACGTCACCGACTCATTTTAAGTGGGAATTACACAAAGTACAAAAATTGTTTCACCGCCCCAGTCAACTTTATAGTGTTATTGCACCCACTGACTGAACACAGGCTAGCCCCTTCCCTAGAGTAACCGTATATGCTCCACTTGCGGAGCAGAGTATTGCGACGGTTTCAAATTTTGTTGCTCCAAGTATAGTGGGAAGCGACCGTCGACCTTGCAGGAGACGTCCACCTTCCGAACTGCGGAGACGGCGTCTTCCGCCGCGCGGAAGCTGTCTGCTCCTGTCGTTTGCTGCGTCGGTGTTCTATACCATTGCTTGTGTTATAACAAATGCAATGGCACGGTATAAAGAGGCTTCCTGCTTGTCGAACTACAGTGCAAGGTGTACCTTTTGCAAGTCAACTTTGGTCTGGCATGTGTGCCGGCGGTGGCCTTGTCCCCCAAAAGCACCCAAGCTACGTCATCTACTTGTTTGTGGTTATATTGAAACCCTCTCACATTATAAAAACAATCCAATTACACATATCTAAATGGCGCACCATGACCAAAGGTTCAAGAAACTTTCTGTTCATCATACTGGAGTGTATGATCTACATTTCACGAACGTGAAGCGAAACATATGCCTTGCCCCAAACTCGGCGCTCCGCAAGGCCACTCTCCCGCAAGTGCTTTGGACTCATTTGGCGCATATGACCTTTTCTCCACCAATGAGGAGCTGAGGGCTAAAGGAAAAAGGAGGGATGTTTTCATTTCTCTAGCCTTGGCAGCACTGCCCCCTGGCGTCACTTTGGGATCACCCGCCAACTGCATGACCTCTCTGGGTGACGGCTGGTCGAAGCCAAGAGCGAGAGGCAGGGCGCGAGCGACTGCGGCAATGCATGACCGTGTCGCCCAGTCGGGCACAAGTGGCGGTCCGACGGAGACCCACTGAAGAGGTCTCGCAGGCCGCACACCCGCAGGCGGACGAGAGACGGGGTTCCGCGCACTCGGGGAGGGCTCACCGTTGAAGGAGACCAAGTGCACGGGCAGAGAGTGGGCTGCGAACACACGTCCAAACGGCGTGCCGTCCGGCGTGCTGGAGCCCGACTCGACCGGCGACTCGGGACTCTGCGAGGGGGCCGGGATGCTGAGCACGCTGGACAGGCTACGCGCACGTAGCCGGGGGTCGCCGCTGCTGGTCGACACCGGAGACAGCAGGGATGCCAAGGGGCCTGCCGCCGCTCGACTGTCGCCAGCTCCCGGCTGGGATGGCCGGCCGCTCGACGACGTGCTCTGTTTACCGCCCATGCTGCGGCTAGCGGACACTGCGCTCGCGTGCTGCCGCCCACGCGGCCAGTCGGAGGTGCATTGTACGACACAAGGCTGACAAGGCTCGCTTCGCAACCCCCATACCCCGACTACGCGCCGCTTCCCTCAGCTGCCACCGCCATTTTGCTCGGTGCACACAAATGCACACAAACTGCTCGAGCGGCATCAGCCAAAAAGCAAACGATTACGTCACAGAGCCACTAGAGCTGACAGAGGCCGTGTTCCAAAATTTACTCAATCTTACGAATGGATAAATGTTACAGACTATACCGTCTGTAATAGGTGGTAGCTTGCGCCACCTAGCCTACGTCTATAATGACAAACATATGATTCCTTCAATATTCTCCCCCTAACTGATCACCAGGAAGTGTGGGATATCACCTGAATGACCTTTGGGGCATCGGGCAAAAAAAAATTAAAAACATCACTCCCCGCCTCAGTGGCGTCACGAGGGTCAGCGGCACCTGAGGCAGTAGCCCGCTCGACACCCCCCCCCCCCCCCTCCCCGTCCGCTCTCGCGTGGCCCGCCGCGACTCCCCCCCCCCCCCCCCCCCCCCCCCGGCTCGTGGCCCGCCGCGACACCCCCCGAGCGCTGCACCCGGGGCGGTCCGCCCGCCCCCCCCCCCCCCCCCCCCCCCTTGTGACGCCACTGCCCCGCCTTTTCCCCCCGGAGTCGTCGGAGCCACGCAGGAGGCAGTCCCAATTTTTCTCTGTCCCCAACTGTGCTAGTTAGTTGTACATCATTCAATTTTCCCCATATAATTTCCACCAATCTTCTAATCACCTCTTTTTGACTATAACCCTTTTATCTTCCGTCCTTCTAATGTCGCATGCAAAACCCAGGGCCCCGGCCAAATCCGTTACCAGGGCAGGGCGAAGCCCCGTGCACTTCAAAACCAAGTGCTCTAGTGTCTCGCTCTCATGATGGCAGGCGGCACAGAATGCGTGTCTTTCTCCTGAAATTTAGCCCAACGTCCTTGTCCCCAAAACTCCGGTTCTCGCCTCAAACAGTAAAGAACTTCTCAGTGAATTGTCAAACACATTTTCCTTTCTTATGTTCAGTTTTTGAGACCTGTACATTGTTAGAGCTGATTTTTCCTGCATCCTTACCTCCCACGTTTTTCTTTCTGCCTCTTTCACTCCCTTTTCAACTGAAGTAGTGTGCTCAGCCCCATCACTGTGTGTAGGTATTTAAATGTAAGCTTTCGGGTTCGGTTTGTCCATTTTGTGTTTAAACTTTTCATGTATAAATACTTGGATACCTTTCGTGCCCACCACGTATCATCCATTTCAGTCAACCTTTCTTCAAATTTCAACTAACTAACTGCATCCGTGCTCTCAAAAGACGACCAGTCCATGTTCCCCTGTACTCCCTCATTTGGTGTCTGTCCATGTGCTCCCAGTGCCAATCTGCCTACGCTTTGTCGCATTTTTAATCCCGATTGAACTTTTGATTTCATGCCCCCCCCCCCCCCAATAGGCGCCGACAATGGGGGGGGGGGGGGGGAGCTCGGGGCTCACCCCCCCCCCCCCCCACTCCCTTCACTCTCCCAAGCTCTTTGGAAAAGCAAGTACTAGTGCCACTAAATAAGCTAAATAATAAATAAGCGCAGCTCATTTAGTGGCTCTAGCAAGTACCATCGGGTGGTTCACGTTTCGCCTCATGCCCATTTCAGCCTTCACACTTGTATACCTTCCCGTCTCGACCCGGCTCAAGACGACTTTCTCGTTTCGTCTTTTCCCATCTCGCCCTATCCCGAAACAACCTTCCTACTTCGACTATTGTTCGTCATCAGCAGTAATGTTTGGAAATGGGCTAGTCGGTGTTGCATAGTAAACATATAATTAAAACAGCGCAAACGAACACAAGGACAAGTAGAAGAAGAGACCCAGACATAGCGCTGACTGACAACTTACTCTCTTTTTCGTCTTCTTAAAACACATCAACATAAGAAGACAAAGAAAGGAAAGAAAGAAGAATCCCAGATGTAGGACATCATCACAGTCATGTGCCATCCGAAAAATTTCTACCAGAAAACACCATTACAAATAAAAAAAAAAAAGGAAATTAAATAGTAGAGAAATATATAACTATACATGGTTCCACCTCAGGTCTGAGCGAAGCCAAAACTACGGCGCGAGCCCTAATGCTCTGTGCGTACCTGTCTCGCACGCGGCCTCTTGGAGTGTGGGCACCGTTTTTTTTAGGCTGCATGTACGCATGTAGCCATGGGATCACTTCCACGGAAGCTGAAATAAGTATTAAACAAACGTGCCCAAACTCCGAACAAATTCGAACCGTAACGGACTCTGAACTTATGCATAGATCGGGACCGTTTCAATGTGACATTGAAAATTTGGCTAAACATTCACAAAAAATGGCTAGGGAAATCATGAAGCATTTTACATTCGGCAACACGGTCCCGATTCATGCGTACGCTACAAGCGCATACATGAAGCCTAGAAAAACGGTGCCCAAACACCACGAGGCCGCGTGCGAGACAGGCACGCACAGAGCATTAGGGCTCGCGCCGTAGTTTTGGCTTCGCTCAGACCTGAGGTGGAACGATGTATAGTTATATATTTCTCTACTATTTAATTTCCTTTGTTTTTTTGTAATGGTATTTTCTGTTAGAAATTTTTCGGATGGCACATGACTGTGAAGATGTCCTACATATGGGATTCTTCTTTCTTTCTTTTTTGTTTGTCTTATGTTGATGTGTTTTAAGAAGACGAAAAAGAGAGTAATTCGTGAATCAGCGCTGTGTCTGTGCATCTTCTTCTACTTGTCCTTGCGTTTGTTTGCGCTGTTTAGTTATATGTTTACTATGTTCGGGGGGGATCGGTGGCCGAGTGGTCTAGCGCACACCAGCTCGGAGCACGTGGAGCGAAAGCTCGCGCTGCAGAACCCAGGGATCCTGGGTTCAATCCCCACCCCTGCCCGTTTCGATCTGGATGAGCATCGTACCGGCGTGCGGTCGTGTATCACTACTGCGTGGTGCACGTTAAAGACCCCAGGCTAGCGGTTGTACCGCACTGGCTAAATTGCTTATCTACAGTGGGTAACAATGTCGCCATGTTCTGGCAGACTAAACTCCTGCTGTATAAACAACTAACGACTAATTTGTTTTGTTTTGTTTACTATGTTCGTCATCAGTTGGGTCAGCTTAGAAGTCCGCAATCTCTGTCGTCTTTCGTGACCTCATTTCGCCCACTCCCGAAACAACCTTAAATATTTGATCACCAGCAGTCACTCTTTATACGCTTTTCTGGTGATTATGGTGCCTGCAGGGCTACAAGCGGACATAGCAGTTATCGCTACCACCAGCGCAGGATGTCTTCGTTTTTCATCTTACAAAAACAGAAAAGGAAGCAGTTATATACTTAGATGAGTATAAGTTTTATAAGAAACGTTCGAATGCGAACAGAACTGTCGCGTGGCGGTGTGCCAACCATGGTTCTTCCCCGCATCAATCCCACGGTCGGATCCAAGGGGGGGGGGGGGGGTGATGGGGGCGGCTGCCCCCCCCCCCCCCCCCAAACAAAGTCGACCCCCTCCCCTCCCCCCTTCTCGGAGGCCAATTTGACATGGGTGGACCCCCCGGTGCACAAGAAAGAATGGGAGAATAGTATCTTTTAAAATTTTCCGCCCCCCCCCCCCCCCCAAAAAAAAAAAAAAAAAAAAAAAAAAGCGAGTTCTGGATCCGCCCCTTATCAATTCTGACAGAAGCTCGTGGCGGAGCGCCAACGTCGTGTCTGCGGTAACAGTGTCGCGCAATGTGCATAGTCCGTTTAGCGGTTGTCTGAAATGTATTTTTTTAAGAATACGCTGATATGTAAAAATATTTCAGAACATACTCTTCAGCAGAAAATGTGCGCAGGCCAGGGTTAGAACGATGTAGATCTTTCGCGAAGAGGTTGAGACATCCAGAGCCTTGTACCAATGTGTTGAAAGGGGGCGGGTTCAAATGAAAATGGCGTTTCGGGAAAAGATCGAAACGGGACGGGTTCAACGGGAAGGTCGTTTCGGGAATGGGTCGAAATGGGACGGGTTAAAACGGGAATGGGTTGTCTCGGGCTACACCCGGGATCGCCTCTGGAAACTCCGAGTGCACCTCAAATCTCATCTGTGCGCCCTGGTGCCCGCATATATCGATAGTTGGAGCCCAGTGGAAAAATAAAAAAAAAGTGATAAATATTAGATAAGTATAGAGTGTTTGTTGTCCGCAGTGTTTTGTGTTATTACTCTTTACCGATGATGTTACATAGTGCATCGGCCGCTTAGTAATGCAGCTGAAGCAGTTGGCGTTTGTGTTCTGTATGTTCTCAAGTTCCTGTTTGTATAAATGTATTTATTAATTTACCTGAGTTTATATCATTCTATCTGTTTCTGATTAATTGCCCAGAAAGATAAATGCAAAACTTTTGCAGGTAGACAAAGTATGCCGGTGTATTACTTTATTTTATATTATTACTTCTACTCATAAATTACACCGCCGTGCAACGTAAAAGGATGACCCATACATTGGGCTAAGAAAGTGTGATATATTCTGCAATTTGTGTATATATGTGATGTCAATTTGTGACTGTAATCTTCCTCCGAAAAAGGTTCCATATGATCTGTATTCAATCTATATAAGGCCTTCACTGTTGAAGAAATAAGAGCTCCCCCATATACCCAAAGCAATGGTAAGTCGGTTAGGCTGTTTAATTACTTTGTCTGTTTTCTCGACGAAAGATGAAAAAAACATTCTTTTTGCAAAAGTGTTCAACAGGGCGCACTTAAGGCGGCGGTCCCACGGCCCCAACCATAATACCGGTGGCAGCTGTGCTAACGCTCCTGTTTGCGGTGCAAATGTCGCGTCTGTGCGCGTGTTACGTATTTCGTTCTTATTGCAAATAAACTGCCGATTCATCATTACTCTTTTAGTGCAAAATATGATACGCATGCTTTAAAACTTAACGCACAATAAGAAAACAAAAAGTGCCAGTTTTGATATTTTCAAAGACATACCTCTATGCATTCCAAGTTTCTAGACTTGTAATGCATCCGAGACGCGTTCTTATTTTTTTTTATTAAAAGATAAAGGACTCGTCTAGTTCCCTGTATACGTGTTTTTTTTTTTTTAATTAGCACACTCACATTTTTTAATAGTTATTCAAAAAGAGCCTTTTTTATGCAATTTTGAAGTCTCGTAACTCAGTTTAACATTATAACGCAGCAACGACATTTAAGGGCATGTTCCTGAGTACTGGTAAATATAGGAACTCCGCATACAAAATATTAGAAGTGCAACGCCACCCATTTTTTTGTAAACACAACTTGATTGTGATAAAATTTTAAAGAATTCCCTTAACGCGTTCTTGGTTTTCTCAGACAGCGTTCTGGTATCTGATCTAAGTTTTTTTTTTAAATTGAATGCTAGAGGAACTGAGCTGGTTCACCTGAAGCGTAATTTTTTTGTATTCATATTCAAATTTGTTTAAAATAATTTTAAATCATGGGACTATTTTGAAGCTCGACTCTGTACGCAAGAAACCGGTTTCAAAGAAGAGGGCAGCTATTTAAATAACGATTCTTTAATTAGAGCTTTTATCGTTCTAATTAAAATCACTGTCTATGATTGTAATTATTTTAAAGCATACTAATTGTCCTAAATAATCAAAAGAACCTATGTTGTAGCAGACGACGCGCACTCGCGCCATCTTTTGAAAGGTGGCTGAAATTCGAGAAGTTCAGGCAAAGTGGCGCTGATTCTGTCCCTGACGCAGAGGATTCTTTTCTCAAATATTCCCTCGCGCTACTTCCTCGTTCTTGCAGTGAGTCAGTTAATCTTGCAAGAAAAAAAGAAAGAAAACGAGAAGCTCGTCACAAGGGTCGGGAGCAAGTTCTCGAAAACACCTAGTGCACATACATAAGCTATTCAATGCTCCCCGCCATGTTCCGACACCACGAAAGGTGCAAATATTGAACTCCATCTAATGATGACGACGAAGGGAAATTTCTTTCCCTTCACTCCAAGATTTTTAACAAACAATTTTTTTTTTAAGGTTCCAGCTTTCCAACCGCGCTGGTTCTGTTTTGTTCGCCATCGTGAAGAGATTTGAGATTTTCAGTTTTCATGTTACTCTACTCGTAGACAACTTACAGAGAGCGTTATGTGCAAACCGCAGTGACTGGTAAGGAAACAAACAGCCAGTCATCGTGACTCAAATCTGAGGCTCGGGAAAAGGGTCTAATAAACCCCTTTCCACGAAGTGCTCTATCAAAAGCGTTGCAGATGTGCGAAACCCTCGCTAAATCGTCTTTCTATGGATTAATTTTTATTACATTTATTCAAATAAGAACAGTGTCAGACGATCAACGTTCATGGTGTTGGTTTAACAATGCAACAACTCCTAGCTTCCACTTTGCGCTTTACACCAACCACGACCCTTGTCCTTTGCAACTAGTGATAAGCAGCCAGGTCCGACTTGCTAGAAACAGCGTCTCAACTGAGACTGTGGGAAAGAAAGCAATGCCAAAGGCAGCGCTCGAGCTGAGCGGGACTCAAGCCACGTCTCAAGACAGTCGCGTCTGAGCAGAGACGCTGTTCTAGCAAGCCGGCCTTGGATCCCAACTCGTGAAGTTTCCTCGCGCTTTTCTTTCGTTTTTCGGGGTCCCCGCAATGAGTGATGCGAAATAAAATCAAGCAAGTTGCTCAGTGCTGCCCTGCCATGTTCTTCCATGACAGGGCTAGAGAGCGGTTTCCTTGTGGCCTTCACTCTCGTCGAGGAGCAATGGGACTTCTTTAGCCGCGTAGGAATGCGACCACACAACCACGCCCAACGCCGCCTGAGCCATCCTGAACAACTGTTCCCCGACTACTGCGATTAAAAATGTGTGCAATTATACCTGCTTGAAATAACTGTGAGCCGATTGAAATAAGTTTCGGCTTACAATAATACAATGATTGTCTATACTAAGGAGACGAAGAGAAAGACGTGTTCCGCATAAGTCCCTGAAGGCAGCCGGCCTCACAACCTGTAGGTCTAATTACTCTATAAACTTATCCAACTCAACCCCGGAGCAAAAAGGACAACACGGTGAGGAGGACGTGACTCTCAGAAGGAATTAAAGTGTTGTAGGAGCGGTAAGGCATAGCCTCGGTAAGATTACAGCGACCCATCCAAGCTGCCGCCGCAGGGAACAACTATACTCCCGGTGCAAAGGCCGTAAGAGATCGCGCCTGTTCACTCTAGCCCGGCCATTGCTCTTCAAACTGCTGAACGAGGCAATGTCTACTCACACATGGGCGTTTGCTTATGTTTTCCAACGTTGCGCTATAACTAGGTCTGGGCACTTGATCTAATAACCTACCGATGAATCAATTAATGATTTAATCGTGATTAAATTTTTAACCAGTTAATCCGTTAAATTTTGGCAAAGGAAAAATTTAAAATTTAACGCTTTCACCACGCACGTGTACGAGTACACCTGTATGAAAGCAAACTTTAGGTGAAATTTTGACCTAAAGTCAACTGTAGGGGCGAGATGTGTGACTCGAAAGAAGTGGAGAAGGTTATATGTGCCCCCAGTCACTTCAACGCCATGTGATTGCCCGTTTAGCGCAGCTGAACCTATAGGCCTATTACTAAATTACGCAACCATCAAGGAGAATGCAGGGAATGGTGTTCCACGCGCCGCACGTGCTGGCGTCTGCAGCAGTAACTGTCCCAACGTTGAACTGTCCTAAAGAAAAGGCCTAAAACAAATGGCATCTTGCACGTGCGTTCGTCAACGCTTTAGTTTGGTTATTTACTTCGAATCTTTTATGCGGGGAAGGCGTGCGCGTGTGGCCCGTGGAACACCAATCCCAGCATTCTCCTTCATGCTTGGGTAATATAGCAATAGGTCCATTGAATAATTATTCGATTAAAATTGACGCCCAGTCCTAGTTATAACTTAGTCCGCAGGACATCTGTGCTTCATATGTCGCATGCAAATCTACTCTTTGAATTGGATTTCATGCCTCATTCGAACCACGAATGTCCCGTAAACTTTGAACTTTGCACGTGTTCTCGCGCAAACGAAACTATAAATGAAGCCACGTGCCCGCGCCAGTAACGGAGTATTAGCCCCGTGCGCGACCGAAAGCGTCGCTGTGGTCGGCCTTCTACGATTGGCCGAACGCTGACTATGACGTCGGAAAGGGGATTTATCATCGACGGAAATAAGAGGAATGAAAGAACTTTAATTTTGACGGTGTTGGCAGTGTTCCTTTGAGAGCGCAGTGATTTCAAGCTTCCACCATGCTAATAACAAACACCATCGAACTTGTTGTTTGCAAGGTAATGACGTCACAAGGGGGAACCACAGGAGGGCGCCACCAAAACTTCTCGCCGCTAATAGACCTTTCCAAAAACGAGCTTGTGGCCGGTGCCATTTTGAGCGTTCGTGCGTATGGCGCGTGCTTTGCTCGCTTTCCGAAGCGACGAACACGCACGTGCTGGGCTGTGAAGATCGCACGCTGGACTGTGATTTTGTAAACATTGGAAAGGTCTATAGACCTTTCCAATGTTTACAAATCCACAGCCCAGCGTGCGATCTCCACAGCTCAGCACGCGCGTGTGCGTCGCTCCGGAAAACGAGCAAAGCACGCGCCATACGCACGAACACTGGAAATGGCACCGGCCATACGCTCTTTCTTGGAAAGGTCTATAGACGTTTCCACTGTTTACAAAAATCACAGTCCACACGTGTTAAATCACAGTCCACACGTGTTAAATCACAGTCCAGAACGCGCACGTTCGTCGCTTCGGAAACCGAGCAAATCACGCGCCATACGCACGAAGACTGAAAATGGAACCTGCCAAGCATGGGCGTCGGCAGGATTTTGTCTTGGGGGCAGGGGCGGATTTAGGGGGGGGGGGGGCGGGGGGGGGGGGGGCGACCGCCCCCCCTGAGCTCCCCAAGGTCAACGTTTTTTTAAAATAAAATCATTGATATACACCAGCCAGAAGTTTAGTTTTTGGCGACCGATAGCAAATATTTGGTCAACAAAATAGACCTGGGCAACGTTTGGACCGTGTCATATCTCAGCAGACTCCCGACTCCCCCCCGCCGAAAGCCTACCGCCCCCCCCAGGCCTGACCCATAAATCCGCCCCTGCTTGGGGGGGGGGGGGGGGGGGCAAACTGACAGCCCTTTTTGGGCGTGTGCGCTCAAGGGGGAAAAGGGGGGGGGGGCTGAATATGAAAGAGCTGAATACAGCTTGCAAGATGCGCATAGTCTTTATGAAACAATTATTTTAAAAAGTTAAATGAATCAGTAATTTCAAAGTAAAAATTGTTTTTCATCAATATGTACAGGCACAGTAAAAAAAAAAAAAGGAATTTAGTCTACGACGCTGCAAAACAACAAAACAGTCCACTTAGTCCACTTAGTTATAGTATTGGCATTATATATGTAAAGTACAAAATAAAATAGCAAGACAGTGCACGTAAGTCACGCGCTCACATAATAAATTGTCGCAGCAAAGAACAATACCCTATTTCCATATTTAACAATATTTGATGTTTATACAAGTTTTTAAAAGCTACCCCAAGTTGGCCTATGTTCCAATTTACAACTCTAATTTTCTGCACAAAATTGTCTTCGCTCGTAATATTAATTCGAAGCATTTCCCGGATTGTGGTTCGTGGAAGACACCTGAAAGCTGCGTTAGCTGTGCTGGAAAGCTAGCACGGCAGGGCTACCGCTGGAGGGTTAGTTGCCATTCTAACTTTCCGTATTTCCTCGACGCGGGTTCCCTTAGCTTGCCATGCTCGCTCTGTCTCATTTCAGAACTGGGGTAAAACTTTAGCCCTCTTATCTTTATATTGGTTGTTATATATATGATCAAGCTCAGCTTTGCATGAATACTTCCACAGTTAAAGACGAGTCTGACATACCTGTGAGAGTCGAGGGCAAAGCCAATGTTCAGCTGGCTCTTTAAAGCCGGAGAATGCTCAGGAGTGACGGAGACAGCAGGTACATTGATAGATTGCAGGTAATGACACAGCACTGAGGTCACATGCTTCGTTGCACAAGATGGATTGTCATTATCACAGTCAGCTTTCCGTTTAAAAAAAGCTTCTGATGTCCATTTTCACTCCTGACCCATATCAGCCCACGGTTATATAAAAGTGGGATTGGGTGTGGAATGTGGCCCTTTCAAGCAACTGGGCGAGGAAGAGAGAGCCAGCAACAGCAAAGTGTGCCACCCTGTCACAGATATTCGACGGTTTCACGTGTGTGAACACGATGGTCCGACACGTCTCTCCCGCGTGAGTTATGGCTCGGGGGAGTATCGTCGTTGACATGGTGCGAACAGAGTTTCGCAGAACTGCATTGTCCAAAAGAGGACGCCTTGCCCCGATTTTGACGCCCCTCTTCTCCTTTCCCGTGACCGCAACATGCTACGGGCAAAGGAGAAGAAAAACCCAAAGGCACATATACAAAACAGAGCACTGGCATGAGCATTGGCATAGACGGGGGTGGTTTGGGGGATCGAAACCTCCTCAAAACGCCAAAGCACCCCCCCCCCCCCCCCCCATCTCTCTCTTCCTCTTGGGGCCCGCTCTGGTTTTACGATGTGAACGGAGCGAAGGGGGAGCGCGGACAATCTTCACGTTTCTCCTTACGATGGACCGCGGAGGATGCTACGAGCCATCAGAGCCAATCCAATGCCGCATGAGCGTCACGTCACCTTTGAGATACACGCAGCGAAGCGCGTGGTCACGTGATACGTTCACATGCGCTGGATTGGCTGGTATGACTTGTAACGTCCGTTGCGGTCCACTGTTCGAGGCGGGGCTTAGGCCGCACGTCCGGGAGCTTCCTGGCTCGTGACGACGACCATTCCCCGAAGTGAAGAACCCAGGGGTCCCGTGGAGGTGGGAGAATTGGTAACGTAACGAACGGTTTAATTACATGGTAGCGATACAGTCGTCAAATCCAAGAGAACAAATGGAGCTCTCACGCCCCGCCTTATATAGGGGTCCGTTTTCTCCCTCTCTCTCCGCCAGGGCAGCAGGTGCGACAGCCACGTGCTTTGCAGCTGGGTCCGTCGCGACGTAGTCAGAAATGAGTCATAGCCAAGGTTCTCCGCAGTTAGGCCAGGCCTCTCTCCCCTTCCGGAGCGCACGAACCCACACGCACACACACACACGTCCCGTTGACGTCACGGACGCGTTGAGACACGTTTTGGGCAGCCTTCGACAGGTGGGCGTCAGTCCTGAACACGTCGGGACTCGTTTTGGGACTCGTTTCCGCAGCGTTGAAACTCGGAAGAAGGTTGCCGAAGGTTCCATTCTTAACAGCCCCTCCGGGGCCAGGGAAACCTCGAATGGCCGGTGGTACAATCGCTGGCCTGAAGAGGTGGGCTTGGAGTAGGCCTTGAGAAGACGCTGCAAGCACCAAACAAACTCCCAAACCTCTCACAACGGAGGCATCAGCGGAAACGTCCCCCACAACACCACGCCACACCGCAGTCAAACGCTCGGAATTCGCCAAAGACCCGCCAGACTGGATTACGGATTACCAAAATTTGGTACAATTCCGGGTATCGAGACCCCCTGTCGCCAAAAAAACTCACTTTTCCAACGAGGTCACTAAGAACAAAATACAAAAGACAAAAACTCTTCGCAATTTGTGAGGTCAATTTGGGGTTTCAACGAAGTGCCCCCACTTAGATCCTCATTCCCGTGGATGACGAAAACCTCTGAGATCAACCCTACTGTTTTGGTGATATCAGAAAAATCTGCTCAACCCATCGGCATTGCCGTTAAATTTGCCTTTCCTTTTTCTTACGCTGAAGTCATAGTGATCGATTTTCACGTGATTTCTAGACGTGAAAATACGGTCCTTATAGCGCCGATAAAACAATCCGCCTTTTTCATGCCCCGTCACATTGGTCCTAGCAATCTCCTGAGCTGTATCGCGAAACCCTGACACACTAGGGTCGCTCTTCTGCTCGACTCTGTCTACTCGTAGCAGAGGACCAAAGTTACGCGACGCCGGAGCTACGAGAGATCTTTCACTGATCCCCTCTTCCTCCGCCTTTTCCGCCGGCGCGTTGGGACGGCGTACGCTTCCTAGTGCTACGAGATCAGGCTGTTCTACAACCTGGTTCCTCTCATCCCGGTTTTCTGCCTCCAACTCTGGGAGTGCTTGCTCCCCGTCAGCTGCCTCTGGCTCTGGATCCCTCGTCAACAAAGGGGCGACCTGACGCGATTTGGACCTCGTACACGACTGTACTAGCCCTTTTCCCAGTTGTTGACCCCTTTCGCGCAGCAGGAAATCTGACCGGTTAGAAAACAAATAAGGATATTCCAACGGGACTGTCTGCGAGACAGCCGCCTCTGTCACTAGCTCTCCGAACGGGCCAGTTATCCTTACTCTCGCCATAGGCAGACAGACACTGTGCTTTTCGAGCAGCTGCTTGATCCAAACTACCTTTCCAGTAAAATCGGATGGCGTTACATACGACGGATGAACAACGTCCATCGTCGCTGCACTGTCACGAAGCACCCTGCACGGCTTTCCGTTTACCTGGAGCTCGTGAAGATAGGGACGAAGGAGCTTCAGGTCCTCGTCACTACCGTTCACGTACGAGAACACCACCCGCGGTTTCTTACATCTGGCCGCTGTGTGTCCCGGCTCCTGACAGTTGTAGCACAGGAACGGCTTCCTTGCCTCGAACTGCCCTGTTGGGCTTTTCCGCGCCTCGTCTCCGTTCGAGTGTTCTGCGCTCTTTTCTGGGACCTTTTGTCCTGCTTCGGGCTTCTCGGGCCCGTTTTCTCGCGAGCCGTTACCCTGTCGGAAGGTCTTGCGCTGATCGCTTCGGCCGGATTCGCTTTCCTCTCCGCTCAGCTTTCTACGCGTTGCGTACTCTTCGGCTAGCTCAGCGGCCCTTTCGACAGAGTCGACTCCCACCCTGTCCTGCACCCAGAGCTTGACTGACTGCGGAATGCTACGAAAGAACTGTTCGAGGCACACACACTCGACTACCTTGTCTCGGCTTTCGTACACTTCCTCGCTCTTCAACCATTCTATCAGGTTGGTTTTAAGCCCGTACGCGAATTCCGAGTAGCCCTCGCTGCTCTTTTTGGATGCGTTTCTAAACCTTTGACGGAACGCCTCGGCAGAAAGGCGGTACCGCTTCAAAAGGCTGGACTTCACCTTGTCGTAGTCGTCCGCGTCTCCAGCACTAAGGCGCGCGACAACCTCTGCAGCCTCACAGGGCAACAGAGTCAAAAGCCGTTGCGGCCACGTTTCTGGGGCGAAGCTCAACTTCTCACATGTCCTCTCAAAGTTAACTAAGAATAGGCCCACGTCTTCCCCAACTTTAAACGGCTGCATGAGCTTCTTCATTTGATACGACTCGGTCTCACTTGCTCGTACCGGAGCCCCAACTCTACTGTTCTGCGAGTTTAATCGCTGTTGTTCAATTTCGAGCTCTAGCCTTTTCAGCGCTCGCTCCTGGTCTCGTTCCTCTTTCGCTGCAGTCTGTGCTCGTTCCTCTCTAGCTGCAGCCTGTTCCTCTTTCGCTGCAGCCTGTTCTCGTTCCTCTCTTGCTGCAGCTTCACTCTTAGCGTTCTGAAGCAGTTCCCACGTAATTTTAATTTCCTCTGCTTCCGCGCTCTCTGAAATCGCTTTACTGATCTCAGATTTCTTCATCTTTTGCTCCACCTCCACACCCAATTCTTCACATAAACAGAGTAAATCTGTTCTCAGTAACCTCATCAGATCCATGATCGCTGCTTTTAGCTTTGGCTTTGTTCTAAAACTTGTCGCGAGGTTGTACACAAACCTAGCGCACGAGTCAAACACTAAGGATTCCCAGCAGTTCAAAATTAATTACCCATAATCTGAAGCCTGGCGAATCCCAAAGCAAAGTCCAAACGCTCACCCGCAGATGTAGCACGATGTCGCATGGTCCGATCCCAACCGCTGCCAACCAGTTGTTCGAGGCGGGGCTTAGGCCGCACGTCCGGGAGCTTCCTGGCTCGTGACGACGACCATTCCCCGAAGTGAAGAACCCAGGGGTCCAGTGGAGGTGGGAGAATTGGTAACGTAACGAACGGTTTAATTACATGGTAGCGATACAGTCGTCAAATCCAAGAGAACAAATGGAGCTCTCACGCCCCGCCTTATATAGGGGTCCGTTTTCTCCCTCTCTCTCCGCCAGGGCAGCAGGTGCGACAGCCACGTGCTTTGCAGCTGGGTCCGTCGCGACGTAGTCAGAAATGAGTCATAGCCAAGGTTCTCCGCAGTTAGGCCAGGCCTCTCTCCCCTTCCGGAGCGCACGAACCCACACGCACACACACACACGTCCCGTTGACGTCACGGACGCGTTGAGACACGTTTTGGGCAGCCTTCGACAGGTGGGCGTCAGTCCTGAACACGTCGGGACTCGTTTTGGGACTCGTTTCCGCAGCGTTGAAACTCGGAAGAAGGTTGCCGAAGGTTCCATTCTTAACACCACCGTAAGCTGAAACGGAGTATAGTAGCTACGCCGATTTGTTCTGTTTGGCATTTTGGAAGAATCCCGCTATGTGTAGAAGACGCTCTGTTTTGGGGGCATTTTACTGACTTTCACTCGAATGCCTGTGATTCATCCCAACACAGGACTGCGGTGTTCTCGGAAGTAAATGCCCCTCCCTATGGTTTTTTTTTTTTTTTTTTTTTTTGCCAGCTGGGCGCGGTTGATTGCAACTGACCGAGGGGAGACCTTATTCTTTTTTGTGTTTATTGCTGAAGGATCCAAGGAGACAAAAGTGCGTGGATTTTATTTTTAGGATTGCTTTCGGTTTCTCCGCTTTCTGGAAAAGCTATGGCGCGACGTCATTCGATCCCCCGTACCCGAGAGAGCTGGGGAAGGGAGGGGGTGGGGGGGGGGGGGGGGGAGGCACACTGGCTTGGGGGGTGCAACTGCCCCTTTTGCACCCCCCTGCCGCCGCCCATGCTGCCAAGTGCCCTTTTTTGGAAAGGTCTATACATCTTTCCATAAAAGCGTACGAGGGCGCGTTCATTGCTGTGTTTGTGCCATTTGCTTCCAAGGGCCGCTCGAGACACAGGTCTCGTGCACTGGCTCATTTAACGCTACTTGCAAGACAAACGCAAACACATCGAGGGGCTTCATGCCTCTGGCCACCGCTAAAGACACGTGCCACGGGAGGGTGCTCCGCCACCATTCGTTTCCAAGGAAGGGCCGCTCATTTCTGTGCTGCGCATCAATTGCTTCCAAGGGTCTTTCGTGAAACGGGCCTCGCGCTCTGGCGTGCTTTACGCTACTTGGAAAACAAACGCAAACACATCCAGGGGCTTTAGGCAGATGTAAATCCCCTTGATAAAGGCGTTTTTATTTTTTTGGTCAAATACCGCCAATCATTGGGGTGGAAACACACCAGACACGTGCCACGAGCGGCCATTCGCTCCAAAGGGCCGCTCAATTCAGCGCTGCGCCGCCATTACCTTCCAAGGGCCGCACCAGACACGGGCCTTGTGCACTGGCGCATTTGACGCTACTTGCATGACAAACGTAAACATATTGAGCGGCTTTAGTAGTGTGAACATAGCATTAGCTATACTCTGTTTCACCTTGTGTTGTACCGTAGGAAAGGCTACAAGCACGAGCCCATCCATGGCTCGGCGGCACAAGCTCTCGTGCACCAAGGGCAGCTGCCAACGCTATGAGCTCGCGCTTCTAGCCTTCGCTGCGGTACAACATGCTTCGATCGTGATCACGATCATGAGCAGATTATGGGAGCGGCTTGCACGAGAAGCTGGCGCGAGAGGCACTCCGGCGCCTCGTCACTTCGTCACAAAACTGCGTCCCAATTCGACACGCTCGAGCGTTTTTGTTTTGTTTCTTGTACGTTTCCGAACCACCCACCTTGCGCACGTTATTTGAGTGGTAACTTTAGCGCACCACGCGCTTTAAATCCTTCGGATATTCACTTATACGGTTGTTTTCAATGACGTTCATCAAGTTTATTAGTCAAACTATACGTTTATTTGCAATAAATAAAAAGAGTGTCATTTTTCGGAAGTCGCAGGTTCGCTATACTCGCACATACCTTCTGGAAGGAGTGGCTAGGTAACGTGAATGCTTTGGCCTGCCGGTTTTTTTTTTTTTTTTTTAATGCGAAAGCATTAACTGTTTCATTGAGCCAACCGGCGTTATCAGCTTTTGAAGCGGCGCCAAACGGCACCTAAATTTCCCTGTCCTATGGAGCAAAGCCAGTAGTCTGTAACAGCGATTTGATGAATGCATTCCTATTGGCTGGCGCGCGCCATAGTTTCAAGGAACGCCACCCTACAGAGAATCCCTCTCCATGACTCAGCGGCCCGGCCACCGGTAAGAGGGAGAGGGTGGCCGGGCTCTGCAGAGCGGTCGGCCGCTCCAGCTCCACCTGGTTCCTGCTACCATCGCATAGCTTTTGTGAATGGCCTAAAGATTCCTAATGAGATTCTGCTCGCTATTTTTAGTTGCGAGGTCCCATGTGCTGCAAAATAATTGTAGAAGGAAACTGCGGTGCTTGATGTCGAAACTGATCATTTCAAGCAGAAGCGGATCGTGTAAATCGGACATAGCAAGTCGGCGTTTTCTACCAGTTACAATGTTCAGCACCACCTTGTATTCAGCCAGATGCTGAATCGCCTCAGTCAGATGGTTGCGACGTGACGTGTACGGTGTGCAGTGACGCACACTTAGTCAGCCAGGACCGTGGAGTCGCCGTGGAGTCGGTGAAGCGTGCCAGTGCACGGAAGCGTGCCCGTCTCGCACCCCGGAGGCCCGGGTTCGATTCCCATCCAGACCGAAATGTACTAAAGTTTCTTCCCAAAGCCATTCATTTACTTTGTTTACAGGAACCTTCGTGAAAATTGTAACGTCAATCTGAGCATTTCTAACGTGTTTTTACTCTTTGCACCGTCGGCCATTTTTGGTACCATCGCTCTCGGTCATGCCGCGGACGCCGACGACGGATTTTCGCGTAGTGGGGCAAATAATCTTTTCGCATTAAAAAGTCTTCTGACCAGGCCATCAGCCCCTTTTTACAGCATTCAACGGTGTACAGGACTAGTGTAAGCATAAAAAGCAATTATACATAAAATAATCAAATTGACATTAGCTAAGCATCGTAGTCACAATAATTAATATCAACGTCATCAAAAGTTTCAAATACAAATAATTCACATCGACATCATTGAGATCACATTCATTAACATACAATGCCAGCGTTACTGTAAAATTCTCCATTTCTGTTGCATTCAAACAGAAAATATATGCCTATGGGTGATTTCATCTCAACTCAGGCACGGATTTAGGGTCGAATTTTTAATTTTGACGAAAAAAATATATGTTTTGGGGCAGTTCCTATAATAAAAGAAGACGCAAACGGCGATTTCGCCGGATTTTTTGTTCTCAAGTTATGGACCGTTGAAGCGGCCAAGGTGGAAACTAACGTTTTTCCAGCTGATCGGAGGTGCCATATTTCACTCCATCCCATTTCCCTACTTTTTACGCTACATCAATATGACTTTTTGGGAACACTCTAGACATAGACTTTTTCATGCTAATTAAGCGTCTAGGTCACAACATTCTTAATGATTTTTTTTTTTTATTTGTCGAACCGCACCTCTGCGACGATATTTGACGAAGTTCAGCAAGCTGTGCTGTGTGACCTAATCAACCTATTTTTATAATCTTTATATCAACGTAAAGCGCCAATTAAGCTCTTTCTTTTGAGTATAATTTCAATATTTTGCAATAAGTATATAATGCGCTACATGTGCCTGAAAAACGAAAATTTCGAAAAACTGGCAAGTTTGGAGTCGATTTTCTAAAAAAACCCAACTTTTATTTATTTTATTTTTTATTCACACTTAGGTAATATAGTAGTCTATCAGAAACTACCAACAGAAATTGTAATATATTGTTTGTATGGCCGCTATTAGGACTCGAATCTCGTGCTATGAGAGTTTTAAACAAAACTTCGCACAGGCGCTCTGCTGAGCAGAATTTTGGCCTATCTAAGGTTTTCTATTTATAGTTAGCAGTTACATCAATATCCAACCATAAACATTAATAAAATTTGGAGTAGTGTACTTAAAAAAATTTACTTCGAAGTCCGTATCCACAAGTGCGGGCACAAGCGCTTACTTCATCCCAATACGGGGGAATGCAGATCGTTAGAGAATTCCTCTAAGGCCTTTTGCTTTCGGCTTTGAGTTTGAAATACCGAACTTGAGATGTAATTGTCATATTTTCTTATGTCAAACAGATATGCAGTGCATATACATATGTACGATTTAGTATCCGACGCTTAGGAAGCACGGTTTATTTTGTGCGCGTACGGACTCTTTCGTAAAATAAGAAGCATTTCGTAGCGTGTAAGGTTTCAAACGTGTTAGTCATGTGTTTATGTTTCATTTCTATTTTCAGTGATTCATGCCGGGTTACTTTGACTTTTTCCTCTTGACTTAAGTTTGTCCGGGAGTCTAGATGTTAATATCTTCTCCGTCCATACATAGGGCGAAGCTCACACACCTTGCAAATCACGCCAGTGCCAAGTAAATACATATTGTTAGGATAAATATTGTTGCTTCACTGGCTTTTACGCTCAGATATTGAGGTAACTGCTAACTATAAATAGAAAACCTTAGATAGGCCAAAATTCTGCTCAGCAGAGCGCCTGTGCGAAGTCCCATTCAAAACGCTCATAGTACGAGATTAGAGTCCTAATATCGGCCATACAAACAATATATTACAATTTCTGTTGGTAGTTTCTGATAGCCTACTATATTAACTAACTGTGAATAAAAAATAAAAGAAATAAAAAGTGGGTTTTTTTAGAAAATCGACTCCAAACTTGCCAGTTTTTCGAAATTTTCGTTTTTCAGGCACATGTAGTGCATTATATACTTATTGCAAAATATTGAAATTATACTAAAAACGAATAGCTTAATTTGAGCTTCACGTTGATATAAAGATTATAAAAATATGTTGATTAAGTCACACAGCACAGCTTGCTGAACTTCGTCAAATATCGTCGCAGAGAGGCGGTTTGACAAATAAAAAAAAATATTTAAGAATGTTATGACCTAGACGCTTAATTAGTATGAAAAAGCCTATGTCTAGAGTGATCCCAAAAAGTTATATTGATGTAGCGTAAAAAGTAGGGAAATGGGATGGAGTGAAATATGGCACCTCCGATCAGCTGGAAAAACGTCAGTTTCCACCTTGGCCGCTTCAACGGTCCATAACTTGAGAACAAAAAATCTGGCGAAATTGCCGTTTGCGTCTTCTTTTATTATAGGGATTGCCCCAAAACATATATTTTTTTTGTCAAAATTAAAAATTCGACCCTAAATCCGTGCCTGAGTTCAGATGAAATCACCCATATAAAGATACATGTAAGACGCTGGTATATTTTTTTTTCAACATCAAATTATCAATAGACTTAATTAATATTGAAAAAAAAATATCAAAAGCACCATAAAAAGCACTTAGAAATCTGCTACCCACTCGCCTAACAAATTTTAAGTTTAGGTTACTGGGGCTAAAAAATACACTTTTATTCTTTTCTTCAACATGCAGAATCTTCGACCTCGGCGTACTATTTCAACAATAATGAGGTGGTTATTTATAATGTCAAATAATTGGTAATCAAGTTGAATCAAACTACCATCCAAATGATGAGTTATATTGAGCGCCCTTCTGAACACCCGTCTTGAAAAAAAAAACTGCTATTGCTTGTTTTATCATAGATCAAAATGCACAAACACGCATACTAGAAGCGCAAGGCCATGGTGCATGGTTTGCGCTTGATTGCTTTGACCGGGGACAAAAAACGCGCTATATAAGACGTTGACCTCCGTGACGTACGGTTTTCTGACTCTGCTTGATTGGCCTCATCTACCTGTTATGTCGGCTGCGCTCTGACTTACAGCAAAATGAATTTAAACGTTTATGTCGTGAAAAAGCTGTTTCATTCACGAAATTCTGACAGGGCATGTCTTATATATGTTCTTGAACGTTTGATAACATTCTTCACTGATTGATTGACTATATTTTTAATTCTTGAATAGTTAAAACGATAGCTCCTGGCTTGTGAGCCTCTAACGAAATCGCTTTGCCAACCCTGCAGCGCGGAACAAAGCCAGTATCAAAGAACAAATTTTGCCCAGCTAGGCACTCTCGATCGGGTCGATGAGCTAGCTGGGCTCCGCTTCTGTGCGAACTGGGCACTGCTAGCACCACTGGCACGTTTGCTGGCATT
This sequence comes from Ixodes persulcatus, assembly GCA_013358835.2. Lineage (NCBI taxonomy): Eukaryota > Metazoa > Arthropoda > Arachnida > Ixodida > Ixodidae > Ixodes > Ixodes persulcatus. The sequence goes on from JABSTQ010010142.1 coordinate 360,395, forward strand.
TGTGTCAGCGGGAGCACGCGCTGAGCGACGAACGTGCACGGGCGTGCAGCAGAAAGGAGGAAATTAAGAGCAGAGGAGGAACATCACTGTCACGAGCTTGTTTTCTGGCCACATGGATGAGTGCCGCCATCTAGTGGTTGAACTAATGGCTTGTTCAAGATGGCCGCCGTGGGACCGCCGCCTTAAGTCAGAAACCTTCTCTTTTTAGCAACTTTACCTACCTAACAGGAATTCGCGACCATCTTATCATCGACATAACACTCTTTCTATCTGTTCCTCGGAAATCACATCATTGCAAATACATTCGCGACTACGCTATAGGGCCGACAACGTGTCTATCAACTTATGCCTCGAAGGCTTTCAACATTCATTCTCTGTTAATCTCGAGGAAAGAACCGTCGATGAATATTGGACGCTCTATAAAAATAAGCTAACCCACTTAATTGAGCGCTTCATGCCACTTACCCGCATCATATCTGCTAACTGTCACCCATATGGTATAACAAAACAGTGCATAGTCATGCTAACAAGAAAAAGCGACTTTATAAACGAGCGAAGTCTGTCAACAATTCAGCCTCGTGGGATGCATATCATGCGTGTGCTAGAACATACCAAACCGTCATTACTGATGTTAAAACCAAGTTTTATACTCACGACCTCCCCAACATTTTAACAAATAAACCCAAAGAGTTCTGGAAAGTGGTCGACCCAGCCCTGTCTCTTCCTTTGCAGTTCATAAACAACAACAGCATCCCACTTTCAGATGAAGATAACGCTCTTTACCTTAACCATTTCTTCACATCAATCTTTACTAAAGAAGACTTGCTAAGCGTTCCCGACTCATGCCCATTATCTCACCCTCAGATGAATCCTATCATAATTGACCACGCAGGCATATTGAAAGCATTAGACAACCTAAAAGTCTCCTTGAGCTCTGGAGACAACGAAATGAATTCGAAGGTATTAATGAAAACTAAACACATTTCCTCTGTGACATATTCTCACAATCGCTCACGCTTTCCATAGTTCCGCGGGACAGGAAAATAGCTACCTGTTCACAAAACAGGTGGTCACCAACTCATAAGTAATTACCGTCACATCTTTCTCACCATTGTTCCATCTAAGCTCATGGAGCATATACTTTAATCAAATATAATAAACTTTCTTGACTCTCATAACCTTCTCTTTGAACACCAGCACGGATTTCGTAAAGTTTACTCGTGTGAAACCCAGCTAACCGCCTTCCTTACTGATATTTATTCAAGCTTCGATTCGAATATTCAGACCGACGCAATTTTCATTGACTTCTCCGAAGCATTCGACAAAGTTCCACACGAACGTCTTTTAACAAAGCTTAACAATATTAATATTCACCCCTCTGTTGTTAAGTGGATTTCTGAATTCCTAATTAACCGCAAGCAATATTCCTCCGTTAACAACGTAAAATCTCCCACCTCTACCGTGTCCCCCAGGGAGCCGTACTTGGCCCCCTATATAGCTTATTTGCTCCTGTTCACCGACGATTGTGTCATTTACCAACCCATTCTTTCATACCATGATCATCATGCTCTCCGGGAAGACACTGAGTCTGTAATTCATTGGTGTGAAAAATGACAGACGTTAAACTTTAATAAATGTAGATCCCTATAATTTTCCCGCAGTTCGCGTGCCACACCATTTTCGTATTACCTCAGTAACACTCAAGTAATAGCATACTCATCTTATAAATACCTGGGTGCTCATCTCACCTCTGACCTATCACATAACTTGTGTTATTTCTGATACTAACCGTTCTCTCGGATATTTGCGCCGTAACCTCAAACTTGCTACACCCTCCGTAAAAGGACTATACTTCGTCTCAACGTATACGATGGACTAAAGGCAAAAGCTACGGACCACCAGATCCAATCACGAGCCACATAGAAATTGCGTGGTATTTCGCTTCAATGCACGTGTCGGTGCCTGCGTCTAATGGGGATGGGCGGACAGTGGTTCGATTTGAATAGTGACTCACCAATTTTACATCGCAAAGAAAGCCACTACATACAGGTCTTTGCAGTGTCAAAGCTACAGAAATGATGCAGCACTCTTTGATTCGGAACATTATTCGTCCACCCCTAATCAATGTCAAGCATGTCATAGTTTAACATGTAACGCAGTGGTCTCAAACTCATTTGAGGGTGGGGGCCAGGGGCCAGATAGCCTACACTGGGAAGGTCGAGGGCCAACGTTAGACCGGGAAGGGGGGGGGTATCAATTCGACTTGAAACAGAAGAGACGTCGTGCTCTATGCTTTTTGTAAACTCAGTTTTGCGCTACGAGGTTGGTTTTGACAGTGACATCTTTAGCTTTGATTTCTTTATGACTACTTTGGGCCCTGACCTGATGTGATAATAATTATAAAAAATGTGCTCACATTTTTAATAGAACAAGAGAGCAAGTACACTGTCGTTCCCGTTGCTCAATTCGCTCTGGAATTAACTAAGCTAAACATGTCTCTTAGAAAGAATCAGAATTTGGCAGTTTCTTGCTTTACTGACGTTTTCCTTTACAACACTCATACTTGGACTTTTAAGGGTGATATATTTTTTAAGGTGAGAATCTCGAGCTCGTAGCTTTATCTTCGGCACTTGCTCCTGCTGATTGAGAGTTCGCGCAGTCGAGATGCATCCTTCAACAAGGAGTTCGCGCTTGCAGCCTTAGCGGAATTGTTGTACATTACAAAAAAACTGGGAATCAAGGCATGAAGCGAAAGAAAGGGCAAATAAACACAGAAAAGTAATAACTATACGCATACGTTTAAAAAAGGGGGGAGCTACATTTCGAGCGAAAATGAATCGGAGAGTTGAGATCACGATGGCGCACGGCCATTTCTAGTGCTCGAGACATGGGAACCGGGACTCGTAGCCGGTTTCCTGCGGGCCGCGTCCCAGCGATTCGCGGGCCGCATGCGGCCCGCGGGCCGCGTGTTTGAGACCCCTGGTAATTGCACCTGGCGGCCTGTGGCTTTGACCTTTAGTCCATATCGTAGGATGAGACAAAGTAGCGTATAGTACTCTGATAAGATCGAAGTTAGAAAAGGCAGTCCTACCTCGCAAATAATCTAGAATCCGTCCAAAACAGAGCAGTTAAGTATATAGAAGTCATGCTTATTTATTAAGGTGTTTTCTTTGGTTAGAACTTCTCAGAGTTGCGTGGGCATTGTGTTTTTTTTTTTGGCTTTCTAGGCTGGTATCGGCATTTTGGAGGGAGCATTTCGGGGGGGCAGAGCGGCCGAGCGGACGAAGCGGGTCCCCCGCGGTCGTTAGGAAACGTCTCGGGTTTCGGGAGTCTGCTCGGGCAGACCACGGGACGGCCCGTTCTTGGGGATGCTTGTGGATGTTAACCGAGTGTGCCTGTGTGTAGAGGGTTTTGCCGCTTAGTGTAAAAACTTCGCTCTTTGCCCGATGCAATAATTTAGCGGTTGGCGCCAGCCAGACTGGAAAAATTGCACAGAACAACTCTACACGGAATTTGGGTTTGGCGGTTGCAGCGCCAGGTTGACAACTCGCCGACCATTGGAGGAGAGTGTACCACGTGTGAGTGGTGGAATTTGAAGAGATTGGTCGGCTCCTGAGGGGAGAGGGGGTCCCTACGGGCCTACAAAAGGAGTGCGGAGAGGAGTTTGGAGAGATTCGGACTTGGGATTTGATTGAGAGAAATTGGGGACGGGGGTCGAGACTTTAGACGAGGCAGGATGGTCTCCCAAGTTAGGACTTGTAACTAGAGTGTAAATAAATGCACATAGTTCTATTCAAGCAGTGAGTCGACCCGTCACTCAGTGACGTTCGTGCCACCACGCTCCAGACCATCGGAGCGGAACCTGCCTCCCAGACCACCGGGAGGACCAACAACAACAAACTTTAACTAGAGCCCTTCGTTTTATTTAAAACAACTACTCACCAGCATATCAGGATTACGCCAATCAGCTAACCTTCATTCACTTTCCCTTCGCCGCCAAGTATCACGCCTTTCTCTCCTCCATCAATTTTTTTTTATCACAATAGCCACCTCAAAGAATCACTGCTATCACCTCCCCATCGTATTTTCCCGCGTCTAGATCAACTATGTAAATTACGTCCAGTTGGATCATCAACTGTTTCTCACCAGACTTCCACAATACCATTGGCCATCGAGGATTGGAATTGACTACCTCAAAACATCGTTTCTATTAATGATACTACTAAATTTGCTGAAGCCATTATCCTCTCTTTCTCTAACCTGTCTAGCTAGCTTACAGTGTTATAATTGTGTTTACTGTTCTATCTTTTTTTTTTTTTGTTCTATTGCCGCCCCCGTGTATAATGCCCCACGGGCCCTCAAGGAAAATGAATGATGATGAACTCTTAGTCTGTGGCATTACGCAACGCTCCCAATGCAAGCGTGACTCTGTGCATTGCGAAATGCCGCCACGCAGACTTCATGTTTAGGTCTCAACGGATATTCCGCCTCATCATTCGCTGAGCCGATTTCGTAGATCGCAGAGATGGGCTCTTTGATTGTGTTTTGAGGGTAACTAGACGCGCAGGCGTTTCTTAGAGTGTAGTTTTCATTCTGAAGATGGGGTGGGGTCGTCAGTAGCCCCACCGCTTGCAACCCCCTTGATGTGAATGGTTTGTTTGTAAGCACGGCTGTTTCCTTTTTTATTGTCTGTTCAACTGAGCGATCACTTGTGGTTGTTGTTGCCTCGGAGTTTTAATAGACCGATCTGCAACCTTTCGCCCAAAATATTTGTGCTGTGGCTTCGCATCGAACAGCTTCCCATCGAGGGCCTTTATGTACCTCTATTGAATGGACTTCTGAGCGGCATTCCCAACAGATAAGAGATGTGGCCTAAACTGTCCGGAGGAACGTGTTCTATTTATTTATTTTTTCTCTCTCTTTTTACATATTTAGTTTTTTTTTTCTTCAATCTTTTAAATAGCTTATGTTCAGAGTGTTAGCACCATTCTTGGTAACATATGTTAACAATGTTTTTATGTCTTGATTTATATTACAAAGCGTGCGACGCGTGACGAATGGGAAGAACTTTAATTTCTCCTGTCAGGAGTGCTAAGCAATCGATGCTAACGATGTCACGTGGATGCACATTTCAAGACATTAGGGAGTTTTCGTAGATGGTTTTCGCCGTCCCGCAAAGCTCTCCGCAACCCGCTACCATACCCGGAACTCTACAGTCAAGGCCATCGGCGCGCAGGCGCAGTAGCGGCTTCTTCGTTGCGGAGGACTTAGCGGAGGGGGAAACGCGGTCTACGAAAACTACCTATTCCAAATTGTTCTGAGTTATCATACAAAAACAACTTCAAAGGCTTAAGAAAAAACAATTTCTAGGGCTTAAGAAAAAACAACTTCTAAGGCTTAAGAAAAAACAACTTCTAAGGCTTAAAAAAAAACAAAAAAACTTCTAAGGCTTAAGAAAAAAAAAAACGGTGAGTGTGCAGGCGTACTGGTGGATGTTGATCATGTTGAAAATTACCCGAGACTGTGGTAAAAGATGGGAAACGTTGTGGAAGAAAAAGGGCACACAGGAAGAAAGACGTCTCAAAGTTCCACGACGTTTCTAATCTTTTACTCGGATAATTTTCAACATTCTCAAACTTCTTGCTGTTGGGGCCTTTCCTACACGGATTACCAATAACAAAGCCCATACCCTTTCAGAAGACGCCGAGAACACCTCTATCGACCCAACGCGTAAACACTATGTGATGCGTCTAGTCAGTACGTTGGAAAAGAGACACCGGCAAACGAAACATAATGTTCAACGTCTTCAGTCCTCCCGCAGAATGGTGCTGTGCCTAACAAAGTACTTCGATCGGTCGTATAGTATTAGTAAGTGACCATAAATGGATGACGAAGACTAGAAAATTGTAAATTGCGAAAAAATAAATTTCTAGCTAAAATAGCGCTCATTACGTTTAGAGAAAACTAAAAAAAAAACTCGTGATTTTGATTGGCCGCGCACCAAAATGTATGTGCACCAAAATTCCGTGCACCGAAAAGTTCGTGCACCGAGAAGTCCGTACACCGAAAAGTCTGTGAACAGCAAGTGACTGTCAATCTCAGCTTGCTTTCCTTTTTTTTCCGTTTTGGACATTGACAGGCAGCTTGGATACAACAGGACAAGCCGCTTGTCATGTTCGGAGACATTTTTGTTTAATTTTTTTTTTTGTCGATTTGGGAAAGGCTAGCACCGAAAAAAAAGAAAAAAAGTAAATCAGCCAGATTAAAGGGATGCTGAACCAAACATTTCATTGGCTGGGTTTCCATGAATGCGATCATAGCGCATCGAATCGAACAGGGACCAATCACACGCACCCTTTCTTCCTACTTTTTCCTCTTCTACCCATCTACTACCAATTAAAATATTCACATCTCGATTCGATGCGCTACGGTCGCATCCATGTAAATGCCACCATTGTCTATAATAAGTGGCGCACGATCTTTCCACGCCGGTGTGCGCGAGCACACACAGCGAAATTGACGTCATAGTCCCCCATTCACGCTTAAAATGACAGTGAAATGCGTGGGCTCCAAGGAAAGTTTCATCTCCACGGTAGGGTCTGGTGTAGAAGGTAAGCGATTAATTGGTCTAACAAGCACCTAGCTTTTACTTGTGGTGATGAAAAGCCTGTCTTTATTCTCCTTTGCCCCGAAGCCGATACATTTTACTGTCATCTCAAGCGTGAATGGGGTATTATGACGCCAATTTCGTTGCATGTGCTTGCGCACACCGGCTGCTGCTGGCTCCTGGAAAGAACGTGCGCCACTTATTACGCACACTAAATGGTTTGGTTTAGTATCCAGAGCTAAAGCCTCTTCATGTTTCAAAAGTAGCGCAAGGTGCGTCGATGCACGAGCCACGTGCAACGTGCAGCCCTTGGGAAGATCTTGGCGGCACAGCGCAGCAGTGAGCTAGATTTCAGACGCCATGTTCTTTCCAGAAGTGGCGCGCGGCACGTGTCTCGAGCATTTCCACAACAATGAATGGCGCTACTTTTCCCAGGATAGAGGGGCTTTATTCAAAGCTGGAACGATGCCCCATCACCCGGGGGGCCAAGTCTTCAGCACGCAAGCGAACAACCGAAAAGCAAAAACAATACTGGACAAACGAAAAAAAAAAAAAAAAAAAAGGCAAATCGATGGGTGGGTTTGCAAACGCCGTACGGGCTAGAGCGGCGGTCTTTCTAAAGACGCCGCCGAAAGCCACGGACACCTCCCAGGGCGCAGATTGCTATCTGGGGGTGGTCTCTTCCCCACACTGCCTCCGGGGCTCACACTCACGTGCGGCTGCGTCTTTCCGTTTCCCTGTTTATCTTTTTCACTTTCTTTTTAGGCGGGAAGCTCTTTCCCTTCCCCATTCACTTCCTCATCGATGCCGTACGGCAGTGGTTCTCAAATGGGGGTCCGCGAAGGCATTCTAGGGGTCCGCTAAGCCCAACCTCATCAGTCAAGACCGGAAATAAAAGTTGTATTTCCTCAGATTGAGAAGAAACCTTCCCATTTTCGGGTGAGCTTTCTCGTGCATATATCAATAAGGGAAGTCTACCTCACACTCTTTTGTTGTATCTATTTATTAAAATATTATCATAATTAACCTTTACCTCTCCCTTCCCCTCACCACGAACGGGGTCCTCCACCATCTCCGCCGATCCACAAGGGGTCCGCGAAACATCGGGGGTTGAGAACCACTGCCGTACGGCATATTTCATTCATTAATTCATTCATTCTTTAGGAAACGGTCGAGCCATCGCATTTCTTTTGAGATGTCTGTATTGCGTTGTTTCGCTTTTAACAATATTATATCAATCCCGGTAAGGATTGCTGAATTGTTTGGCCTAGCTTACTGTACGAAAGGTCAAATCCAAGCCCACTCTTCTCTAGTCTATCCTCCAATCCTCTCAGATACAACATAAACAGCAAAGGCGATAACGGGCACCCCTGCCTAAGGCCTCGTCCTATCTCTATTTTCCCCGTTGCCTTTCCTTCCCATGTTATAATCACCTTATTATCTTTGTAAATGTACCTTAATATTGCTGTTAGTCCTTCATCTAGGTTTAAGCTCTCCACTATGTCCCACAGAGTTTTTTGGTTCACATTGTCATAGGCACCCTTGATATCCAGAAATGCCAGCTAGAGCTGTCTGTTTTCTTTTTGCGCTATTTCTATACACTGTGTTAGAGAAAATATATTGTCTTCCCACCTTCTTTGTTTCCGAAACCCGTTATGTAACTCGCCCAGTATGCCCTCGCAATCTACCCATTCCTCCAGTCTGTTCTTTATAATCTGCATTACCAACCTGTAAATAACTGGTGTCACGGTTATGGGACGATAATTCCTAATGTCAGACTTATCTCCATTTCCCTTATATATCATACTCATCCTACTAAGCCTCCATTCATCTGGAATATTTCCTTTTGTTACCATAGTGCTCACTACCTCCCTTAGTTTTGCCTTAGATTTAGGACCTAAATTCTTCACCAGCTTGATTGGGATACCATCTGTGCCTGTCGACGTGCCACTAGGGACTCTTCGTTCCGCCTTTTCCCATTCTCTTTGTCCAAAATCCGCGATGTCAAAAGCTGGACTGATACTGCCTTTGGTTCTCCCATCTTCCACATGTACCCGTTCCCGAAATTTCTCCTTCAATCACTGCTCCTACATATCGTATCGCATCATCTCCCTCTAATTGATCTCCCTGATGCGAGAGTATGAACCTCTGTCTAGCTTGCGTCGTTTCACCGAGTGAGTTCAAGTGCTCCCCAAAACTTCTTGGCTGCGTTTCTATCTTTCTTGCTTACATTACTCATCCATTCTTCACCCTTTCTCTGAATTTTCGCATTGATCAAACTGGATGCCTCTCGGCGACATGTTATAAAAGTGTCCCATCTTCTTTTTACTTCCGTTTCCGACTCCCCACTACGCTTGGAATGCCTGTGTTCTCTAGAAGCTTCCTGACGTTTTTGTATCGCTTGCTTCACTTTTTTGTCCTACCAGCTTTTTGGTCTATGTCTTTGCTTCCCCTTTCGTTTACTCTGAACTTTGTCTAGTTCCAGAACAAAAAGCCCAGTTAGGCTCTCATAGGTCCAATCTGTATACCGTTGCCCTGAAACTGCTTCCTCTATTCTTTCAGCAACTATTTCCAACTCTTTGTCGCTGCAGAAAGTCTGCTTTGAATTATGTTGTCTAGTTTCATCATTTACTTCTCTGGCAAAATTCAGCTTAATACGTTTGTGATCACTACCAACACTTTTGGAACCTTCTTCATCTATTTTCATTACTTGTAACTTACCATATATTTTGTGTGACATAAGTACGTAATCTATAGTTGAATGTAGATTGCCAGTTTCCCACGTTATGTGCCCGTCACACTTCTGACTGGTATTACATAAAACTAAGTCATGCTTTTCCACCAGTTCTAGTAATATGCTTCCAGTTGAGTCCGTATACCCGTCCAGACCCTCGATATGGGCATTCATGTCTCCCATAATAATTATTTCAGAGCCTTCCCCTAGCTCACTAATGTCTCTTGATATGCAATCAATCATTTTTCTGTTTTCCTCTTTAGCACCTTTCCCTGTCCATAAGTAAACAACTCCAAGGAGTGTTGATTCCCCAGCGACTTTTCCTTTCAGCCACAAGTGTTCGGCACACTCCTTTCTGATCCTTTGAAAGTTCATGTTCTTCTTAATAAATGCTCCAATTCCACCTCCCTTCCTCGTTCCCTCCGTTCTGTTGCATTCTTCCCACACATAGTCAGGGTTGCAAGGTGGCTGCTCCATGTCTCTGAGATGTGTTTCCACAAACCCATACACCACTAAATCCTCCTTTCTTAGTTGCTCCTCTACCTCTTCCCATTTTAACCGATTTCTACCACCCTGCATGTTAATATATCCAATGTCTGATTGTGTTGTTTGTTTATACCTGTTCTTACGTTTTCTCCTCTTTTTAACCCTGGGTGCCTCTCCTGACTTTGTTGGGAGAGGCACCCAGCAACAAAGCAACAAAGACGCGCGCCATCTATGAACAGAGGTGACAACTCATGCGCCTAAACATGGCCTCCGAGATCCCAAAGCGCGCGTGCGAAGGCTTCTCCGGCCGTCCCATTCGTCTCGCTCCCCAGCAGAAGTGTGTAATTGCGCTAACTCCGTCGCTCGCCGCGAGGAGGCGCTGTCTGCCCAGTCATAACAGAGGGGCGAGCCGTCAGCGTGGCAGGTAGAGATCTGCACTGGTACGGGCCAGACCGCGGGGGCTCGGATTTCACGTGTACATTCATGAAGGGCCCGGGCCGGGTACGGGCCTTGCATTCAAGTCTTCAAGGGGGGCCAAGGCGGGCCAAACCGGCCATTAATTTTTTTTTTTTTTTTAGCGGCATGCTCTTTTGAAGAGCGTTCGGGGGTTTTGAGAGGAACCACAGTTTGGGGGGGGGGGGGGGGAGGGGGGAGGGGGGGGATAAACAGATGCTGAAGCATGTGTGTGTGGGTATATGTTTTTGTATGGTTCGGTGTGTGCAGCGAATGCTCTTCCAGAGGACTAGCGGCGCGGCGCTCCTTTTCGTACCCGGCGGCGCCGCCGCCATCATACAATCGCTTCTCACCACAAACACGCACATACACGTGCCTACACAATGCGTACCCTCGCCGACATAAACCATCTGTACGCACGAGTGCTTGCATCCCCAATAGGGGTGAAGAGGTTCCCCTGAGGGGTACTTTTCCTTAACAATTTCTCGCAGACCACCGCGAAAAACGACGACATTGCGTTTTTTTTTCTTTCTTTTTACGGTTGTGCGCAGCGAGAGTGGCTAATTTAGAACTTGGAATGAAGAGCGTGCTGGTACGGGTAAAATATAAATAAGGGAAGGACATAAAAGACGAGGACGGACACGACGTTTCCCAACTGGCAGCGAACGTTTATTGACGACTTCGACGGGCCGGGCTCTCCTCTCCTGAGGAAGGGGGAGGAGGGGTGCGTTATCAGAAAAGAGGGGGGGGGGATACAATACATCGGCCAGTCTGGCCGATGTATCAACGACAGAGTTCGGGAGCATGTCACTGAAGTAAAAAACGCCGCCCTCAACCCCTCTGTCCCTAGTCATCACCCTATCGCCGCACACGTCGCGACCTGTGCTCCGTGTTCCCCCGACTTTGACGCAACTTCCGTATTAGCTTCGCACAGGTCGAGGTACGGACGGGAAATTTTGGAGGCGTTTAAAATGCGCCACAGCCGTACAAACATCGGTTCTCCTTCCCTAGCCCTTTCCGAAGCCGACATTGCCTTTCTCCGACCCGAACTTCAGCCTTGAACCACCCTCAGTTTCCTTCACCAGTTCGTTAGCCCCGTCCGTTCCCCTTTTCCCTCCTCTTGCTATTCCAGGCCCTTCCTTCTTCTCCTCCCCCCCCCCCCCCCTCCCTCTTTTCTGATAACGCACCCCTCCTCCCCCTTCCTCAGGAGAGGAGAGCCCGGCCCGTCGAAGTCGTCAATAAACGTTCGCTGCCAGTTGGGAAACGTCGTGTCCGTCCTCGTCTTTTATGTCCTTCCCTTATTTATATTTTAATTTAGAAATTTGCCCGTCCTTTGTACCAAAAAGTCGCGATGTGTCCCTTCCTTTCCAACTGTGACACATGGTTTTGTTTAGGTACTTCTGCATGACATTTTTGTTTTTCCGTTCTTTGCGCGCGTGTTTGGTCGCAGAAAAGGAAGATCGGGTGATTTTTCTTAACCAGCTGCCTAGGCCTGCAGATTGGTCCAACTAATAATAGCAGCAAAAAAAAATGCTTACAGTATTTACTGTTGGGTGTCGTAATCAACTTATGTGTAGCAGTTGCAAGCGAGCTGGCCCGTGACTTCGGGCCGGGCCGGGCCGGCTGTTGGAAATGGATGGCGGGCCGCGGGCAAGTGGGCGGGCTTCGACATATCGGCCCGTGCAGACTTTTAGTCGCAGGCATCGCGGGTGGGTGGTGTCAGTCGCGTCGTCGTGCTCCGGGCTCCCCGGACGCCCCACCTTTTCAATCAGTAAAAAAACAAAAAAAATGAATGGAGAAATCGTTGCGAGGTGGTTGTACCTCACCGCCATAGGTTTTTTCCCAAAAGCCGGGGTCACGCTGCTTGTACATCATACAGAAGACAGTCTGCAAACAGACCCAAACTCGAGTCACCACGAGATCTGAGCTTCGAATGCCGCAAGGCAACGAGTTCAAGGAGACACTTGGCACGCGGCATTTGAACAACGGATATCGTGGTGACTGATATCTGCAGACTGTTTTATGTATAATGTATAAGCAGTGTGACCAAGGTGCTTCTAGTAGAATTAAACACCGCAATACGACCCGCAAAAATTACGTAATGAATATTGTGAGGCTCAAAAAGCTACGCCAAACAACGTGCGAAGGTAAAAAAGAAAAATATTGCAGCGTGAATATTTTTATTTAGGGAAATACGTATTATTTTTTTATGTACGGAGCTAATTTTTTTATACGTGTTACAGATTGCAATCAAATATATCAAAAGGCGCTTGCAGCGCTAGCCGCAACATGTCCAGATGAATATCTCAAATTAAATAATTAAATAAGCATCACAACTTTTCTATCTACATCCCCAGAGCAGCGGTTCACCGTTCTACCACAATACACAAAAATGTGTACCTAAGTATAAGTTGCAGTAACTCGACGTAACAAGACTTTTTCTTGAACTCTTCAGCCGCGCGCCATGCTGTCGATGACTGGGTTGGGAGCGCCTCCCCGCGGAGACACGCCGCCTCCTTCTCTTTTTTCGATTACGCCCTCTCCGCACGAATGGGACGGCCTGAGAAGCGTTCGCGCGCGCGCTTCGAGATCTCGGAGGCCATGGCCTAAAACATGGCCTTCGAGATCCCGAAGCGCGCGAACGCTTCGGGATCGCAGTCAAACGCAACTGTGTGAACCGGGCTTTACACTTAAGTTGATTACGATACCCAATAGTAAACACTAAGCATTTTTTTTTTTGCTGCTATTATTAGTTGAACTAATCTGCAGGCCTAGACAGCTTGTTAAGAAAAATCACCCGATCTTCCTTTTCTGCGACCAAACATGCGCAGAAAGGACGGAAAAACAAAAATAACAAGCAGAAGTAAACAATACCACGTGTCACAGTTGGAAAGGAAGGGACACATCGCGACGGGTTTGGACAAAAGACGGGCAAAGTTCTAAATTAGCCACTTTCGCTGCGCACAACCGTAAAAAAATTAATAAAAACAGCAATGTCGTTGTCTTTTGCGGTGGTCTGCGAGAAATTGTTTAGAAAAAGTACCCTTCAGGCAAACCTCTTCACCCCTATTGAGGATGCAAGCACTCGTGCGTATAGATTTTTTACGGCGGCGAGGGTACGCATTGTATAGGCGTGTGTATGTGCGTGCTTGTGGTGAGAAGCGATTGTATGATGGCGGCGGCGCCGCCGGGGACGAAAAGGAACGCCGCGCCGCTAGTCCTCTGGAAGAGCATTCGCTGGACACACCAAACCATACAAAAACATATACCGACGCACACATGCTTCAGCATCTGTTTATCCCTCACTGTGGTTCCTCTCCCAACCCCCGAACACAATTCCAAAGAACAAGCCGTTAAAAAAAAAGTAATGGCCGGTTTGGCTTGCTTTGGCCCCTCTTGTAGACGTGAATGCAAGGCCCGTACCCGGCCCGGGCCTTTCATGAATGTTGACGTGAAGCCCGAGCCCGGCCCGAGTTCCGGGCCGGCCCGTGGCCCGTGGTCTGGCCCCTACCAGTATAGATCTCTACCTTCGACGCTGACGGCTCGCCCTCTGTTATGACTGGGCAGACAGCACCGCCTCGCGGCGAGCGACGGAGTTACCGCAATTACACTCTTTTGCTGGGGAGCGAGACGAATGGGACGGCCGGAGAAGCCTTCGCGTGCGCGCTTCGGGATCTCGGAGGCCATGGTGCAGACCGTGCAGTTCCCGGAGTGGACGCTGCAGGAGAAATGGCGGCGTTGCGATCGCCATTAGCTCGGTTCTCGAGTACGGATCGGAGCCACTTTTTTAAAAGCAGGCTCTATGGCAGTTTCCCAACTGAGGGGTTCTATACTCCGCGACAACTTTTCTTGGCAATGCAGTGGAAGCACTGATCTCAATGACAATTGCTGGATCGCGTTTGCCCGCTCCGCGAATGCGGTCACTGGCGGCCATCTTTAGGTAGAGTTTATTACCTCTAGCCAAGATACAGCTGCTGCAGCCACTTGGCAGCCACCATCATCCATCCATGGCAGACGGCGTTTTGGCAGTTGTGGTGGCAGGCTGCCATCAAAATAGCGTGGGTGATATTCCGTGATTGATTGAAATTGTTTGACGAAACATGTTTTTGAAAGCCGGCGTGAACGGTAGCCCGGTCTTTGAGGACCCGGTGAAAGTTTCACGAAATCGCCTAGCACCGGGGAAAAGCAGCACAACATGCATCGAAAGTCGCATCGAAAGAAGCATCGAAAGCAGACGCCGGTACGTAGTCTGCTTTCGATGCGAGCTGCGCTGCTTTCCCCCGGTGCTGCGCTTTCGTAGAACTTTCGCCGGGTCCTCAAAGATGAGGCTACCGTTCACGCCGGGTTTCAAGAATTTGCTTCGTCGAACAACTTCAATCAAACACGAAATATCACCCACGGTACAGTGTACTAGATCTACGGCTATTTTATGGCAGCCTGCCGCCATTGCGCAGTCCGCCATATTGGTCATATTACTATGATGGCTAGAGATGATATAACTAGATGGCCGACCGTGGCCGCATTCCGGTCTATAGGCAGAGCTGGTAAAACGCGATCCAGCAATTGTCATTGAGATCAGTGAGTGGAAGGTACAGGCACGCGTTCCCTCTCTCAGTTTGAGCGCAGCAAAGCTGTGCGCGGGCTCTCCTCCTCTCTCCATTTCCGGGGAGAGGAGGAGAAACCGCGCACACTCAAAATGGGAGGGAACGCAGGCCTCTACCTTCCACTGCGGTTGCACTCAACGTTACTAAAACCCTCAGTTGGGAAACTCGCCCTTGAGACCTGGGCTGCTGGCGTCCACAGAGACCAAGCTAAATACGATAACAGCGCCACCCTTTAGCGACGGGTTGAAACATCAAAATTGCTTTACATAGCTACTGCCAAATGGCCCTCCGAGATGGCGCCACCTGCCCTTGCCCGACTCGACGTGCAGTTCCTGGGGTGGACGCTGCGGGAGAAATGGCGGCGTTGCGATCGACATTAGCTCGGTTGTCGAGGACGGATCGGAGCCACTTTTTTAAAGCAGGCTCTATGGCAGTTTCTCAACTGAGTGGTTCTAGTAACGTTGGTTGCACTGTTCTAACCTTTTTTCCATCTCACTGAGGTATATCATAAAGAGCAGGGGAGACAATGGGCAACCCTGTCTAAGACCTCTTTTTATTGCTGCTGGTCTTGTAGTTTCGGCTTCCCATGTTATAACCACCCTATTCTCCGTATAAACCCGTTCTAGAAACTTAACCATGGTTCCCTCTAGTCCATATCCCTTCAGTTGGTTCCAGATTTTGGCGGCCCGAGGACAATGTTGCCGGACGGAGACGAAGTTTCGGTTTCGATTTCCGCTAGTGTTTAAAATTAATTTAAAAATATATATCCCATTTTTCGAGAAGCAAACGACGTAGTGTCTTTTACTGGGTCTTTTTAATGCAAAATCACTCATTATCTCGAAATCTTTAGAATTGATTGATTTCAGGTGTCAAGCAATGGCCGCCGGTGGCAACACCGACGGGCTCCCGATCCGCGATCTAGTGGAGAGAGTAGAATCAGCTCTTAAAGGGGTAGGGAAACGAAATTACAGCGCTCCTTTTCTAGCTTGAATGTGTTGCATGTTACACCCTAACCTCAAAAACACCAGTCTTCCGTTGAAAGGCACAAGAAAACTAATTTTAAAGCTAAATAAACAATCTTTCATTGTGCACCTGGTGGATGCATGCGTAGCCTATTTGGGAGGTAATCTAGCAACGTTGGGGAACTTGCTACGTAGTCGTGACGTAGCAGATTCCTTCGGAGCAGCGCCGCTCTTTGGCATTTCAACATTTTCCTTCTTAGCTTTCCTCCTCAACTCACAAATCACGCATTGAACCAAACAGTCCAAGAAGACGGAAAGGGTGGACTCCCCTCTTTCTCGGACCCTCGTTTGTGCACCCGGATACAGCCATTCTCCCCCTAGAAGATTATCCAGTCGCTCAAAACTCGGACAAAAGTTGCTTTCCCCACCCCGTTCACCTCTAAGCTGACAGTGCTGTGGAAGCTACGTGCTCCTTGGGCCAGCCACACGCTCGTAACCCCACGGGTACTTCGAACGGCTCGGTTGTAACGCGTTTACGCTGACAACGCCACCAAGGGCAAAGCTCATAACCCCGCTAGGGTGCCTTCAAGCGCACATGAAGGCTCCCTAAACCCCGCCAGCCTTGCTACGTCACGAATGCTTTCTGTTTTTGTTTGCGCCGGATATCCCATGACGCATCGTGCTCTACGTTCGCTTCTCTTCGAGCGTTTGCTCGAGTGCACCGTTTGGAACGAAAAATATAGCCAATCGTTCAAAATACAAACGTGCTATTATCATTTACGGTTATTATCCGTCATGCTTGACTCATTTCCGAACGAAATTTGAATATTTAAATTTTTGTTTCCGTACCCCTTTAAAAATATCGCCTTGAATGCCAGGAAAATACAAAGATGACAAAGAACCTAAAAAAAATAAAAAATTGCAGAACACGATAAACTGCATTACGGAGGAGCCGCAGTTAGAACACGTACAGGTCCCCTCAAAGTAAAACGGAGCGCCGGAGCGGCAACCGAACTGCATCACCGCGCTATCTAGCAGCGCCGGCTGCAACTCATAGGCTACACTGCACATGCGCACGTGTCTTCAGCGGGGGGCCTCCGTTTATTCATCCAACCCATACGTTATCGGTGGCTCGAGCGGCGCAACGCTCTTCCTAAAAACGCCGCCTGATAGACTCGCCCCTCTCTCTCAATTGCGCTCAGCGTTATCTCCCCGTGCGAGCCGAAAACCTAGCGGTGTTTATCGGAACAGGGTTTTACAGCTCGAGACGCCAATAATGCGAGGATCAAACAAGAAAGACGGAGGACACCGCGAACGCACGCGCGCATGCGCAGACGGCGCCTATCAGTTCCAGCCGGCCCTACTAGATAGCGCGGCGATGCAGTTCGGTCGCCGCTCCGGCGCTCCGTTTTACTTTGAGGGGACCTGTACCTGGCAGGTCATAGATGGAGAGCAATCGACGAAGAGGTACCTTAATGACGAGAGAATATGTAAAGAAGCGAATTGACACATTACAAGGAAATGGTAGATTTTTGACCGATGTAAAGGAAATTCGAGAAACATTTGAAGCCTACTACGAAAATATATTTGCTTCCAAGCCACTTACTGTAACCATGCAAATGAAGAGGCGCCCCCATCGATGTAAGCGAAGTTGAATTAAATATTAGAGATGAAAAACGGGAAGGCCCCAGGCCGATGGTGTACCAGAAAAATAGCGCGGGCACTTACCGCAACCGCTAGCTTGTACCTGCTCCACGAGTGGTAACTTTAGTGCACTACTATGCTTCACATGCGCTCATAGTCTTTCTGAAAATTACTGATTTTCCATGACGATCAACAAGTTTCTAGTTGGAACCATGTCTATTTTCAGTAATTAAAAAGTTGTTCATTTTCAATTAATTTGCAAATTAGTAAGCATAGAGAATTTTCTGACGTCTGCCACCAGAAGTAATGGGGTCCCGAGAAAATAATCTTTTTACCTGGAATACATTAATTGTAAGAACTTTTGTCGCTCTGACGTGAAACACCCTGTATATATGTATAAATTTATATAAACATAAAAAAATGCGACAAAAATAATATATGTTATAGCTTATTTGAGTGCACTTGGTCTTGACTACTTCCTTGTGCCTGTGTATTCGGTGCTTTTTTGTTTAGCACGTGCGACTATTTGTACCGAAGTGATGTATTACAACACCTCGCTTATACCGACAGCTGAATGCTAATACACCCTCGTCGGTTCAAAATCGCAATTTTCGTCCGGTGCGTTACTCGGTTTAATACAAAACGCCTATGCAGGCTCTACGGTGTGAGCAGGCACTTGTCCATCTGTTCCGAAATGACACCTTAGCGGCTCCGACAGCTGTCGGTGTTTCACCTTACATAAGTGTTTACAATTTTTTTCTCTGTGTCCAATTTGCAGCAAGCGCAAACAATCAACCAACCCCGGAAGAACAAACTATTCCTCAAAATTTGCCTGGGACCATTTTACCTGGGTTTGTCCTTGGGACCATTTTGTCCGGGGCCATTTTGTCACGGACAATTTTGTCCGGTTCCTGGAGTGATCCCGTGGCAAAAGAGAGAGGTATGACTGGTCCAATGAGGACATAGCTTCCACTGCAGTCTCAGCTTAGGGCTGAATGGAGTATAGAAATATTGCTCCCCATGTTGTGATCTAATTGATGGATAGTGAGATGCAAAGAAAAATTTTGCTCTGTTTCCCATAACTAAATCCTAGGTACCATATTCCTTTGTGTATTTACACCCAATAAAGTTTTAAACTTGACAGTGAGAAACTTTCACAATGTCTCGGCTCACATAACAAAAGACATTACAACTCTCAAACATTAAACCTTAATTTATTCCATACTCCATGGCTATTTTTGCCCATACACAGATCTTGTGTAAGCAGAAAACTCCAATAATACCAAGCAGCCTTACCACTTTCAACAAAGGTGTGGAGAAAATTTTTAACATATTGTGCCTCTTAAGGCCCGTTCACACTCTTGCAACCGAGTACGACCGAGAGAGACGAGACTTGGTGAAACCTCTTAAAATTTCTTGGGACGAGGGAACACACTGGCACTCTGGCGCCATCTATGCGGCGACCCTGGAACTGCATTTCACAAGAGTGAAGGTTTTGCGGGATTTCAGAGATCTAATGTGCGTACCACCTATAAGAAAGGCTCGTTTATAACGTTGACAAAAGTTTTTCGAGCGAAGAAAGAAAAAATAATGCGAGAGAGAAATAGAAAATATGCCGGACCGCCAATTTTACACTGCTACCCAATAGATGGCGCCAGTGCGTCCTCTCGTTGTAAGAGGTTTCAAGGCACCAAGTTCTAAGAGGTCGCAAGAGTGTGAATGGGCCTTTATGCATGCAACAGACTTTGCACAGTGGTTCCACAGGATTCAACTTTCAAACTTAAAATTTATACAGTGGTTAAGCAGTAAAAAAAAATTATGCACAGAACTCTAGACACCACTGCTCTTTGTTCCTGCTAGACTTGAAACACTATGAACTTGTTAGAAATCTGATATGCAGTCCTGGTACCTCAACCTTTTGGTACCCCTTAACACCTGCACACTTTCATCCAAAACACCTAGCATGTTTGGCAAGTGAAGCACGAACTCTTTACATTACAGAGCGGCCGGTCAAATATCCCGTGCAATTGCTCCTGGAAAGCTTTTAGTTGAATAAGCTAACACTCGACAGAGGAAACAAGAGCATAAATGACACAGTAGGACTAGACTCCACATTTACGGCTTGTTAGCAAAATCAAACATACATATTCGTTTCTCTTTTATTGGCAAAAAGCTGTATGTTTTTCGTCCAAGCCGAATAACTGGGACGAAACCAATTTGAGCTCAATCAACAAAAAGAGAGTAATGGGCCTGCCTCTTCACAAGAGCTACATACAGCCTTTGCTGAATCTTGGGGCAACTTTAGCAATTACAACATCCCTCAAGTGTTCACAACTGTTACATATATGCAAGGCCTAGGGAAGTTCCTCACAAAATGAAAATGGGATGGTACAAATGAACACACAGCAGATTAAACGCACCATTGTGCTTGGCTTTATAGTAAAATACAAGGGGGTGCACTATTTCTTCACAACTCAGTTGACAAGTACATGACATCAGAAACGGCAGAGATCCCACCGACAATTCGCCATGCACATACAATGTCACCCAAAATTATTTAAAATTACAACACACACGGGGAGGAACCGTTCAAGGAGCCACTCCAAGCATAAAACCAGACCAATAATGGGGAAAACAAAAAATATTGCAGTCAAGGTGCATTTGTTCCTTTCTAAACTATGCAATTAGTACATACCAACCTCGAAGACATCCCGATTTGCCTAGAGCGTCTCAACGTAGGATAGTCTAACGATTGGTCCACTAACCACACATCCGTAATATGGCGCCTGTCTGCTCGCCCAAACGGTCTATCACAACGTGGTAAACAAAATACACCCTTCCAAAAACATGTGGCCGCATTCAACTAGCACTTTGTTTCGCAAAGGGGCATAGGGGAGGAAACCAGTGAACACAATGGAGAAAAATCCCTTCAACTGACACAAGACAAAACTCGCTGTGTTGAAAGATTTGTCTTGCATTGTCTGCTGTCTCGCTTACTCCCATCATAGGGAACATCACTTTGCTCGTGTTTCAACCTTTTGTTGGGAGGCCTGGTTGGCCACTCTCGTCATCGTCGCTTGGAGACACTTAAATCGGCTGCCATGGAAGGTGGCCATTGTGCCGCCAAAGCCGGTTGCGAGGAAGCCGTGCCGGTCACGCTGCGGTTCGCTTGTCGCCCACGTCAGAACATGCCGTCGTGGATGCCAATGGGGATGAGGATCAGGAAGAAGATGGAGAGGTTGCGGACCATGTACCTCCAGTCGGCTGGAATGGCAAACACCACCAGCTTTCCCGTGAGCAGGTGGATCTCGTGCGAGATGCACACGAAGATGAAGGAGGTCACAATGACGTTCAAAACGGGATAGCCTGGCACCAGGACTAGCACGCCATGGGTGTCGGCTGCCAGCCAGATGTGGTACTGCGCGATGAACAGCTGCGGAGCAAACGACACAGGACTCTGCTGCAGGCTTCTAGATTGTATACAAACGAGGCTGTTTGGTTTGATCAACCACATAGCACCCAACAGCTTCTCACTGCCGCACGTATTCCAATGCTATCTTCGCAATCAAAATTCTTTGTGTTCCTAAACCTCAGCCTTTACTTTTTACAAGGTGGATACGGTAGTCACCATCTTGCCTGTTTTGTATAAAGTAACCATGTCGGCTAAACGTTTCTTCATTTGCACTGCACTTACTCACATGCACTGCATCGGCTGTGCAACATGCTTGCGCCTTTTTGCTAAACAAGCCAAAGAACAATCATTTAAGACGAGAGACAACACAGGCACACATTTCAACTAGCAATAAAAAATACTACCCCAAACATGTTGACGAGCACCCAACCTAGATGATGAAAGACGGAAAGAGAGGAGGACAAGATGGGAACTTAAAGAAACTGAAGTATCAAGAATTCAAACTTCGCCAGGACCAGTGACAGAGCAGAAGGTTGTTGCCAACCCCTTCCATGGCAAATGATGGTTTCTCTCCCAAGCCTGTGTCTACTCCAAATTTTGGTGTCCCAGGAAGAGCAGACACTGCAATTGCGGGCACGGACAACAATGGAATGAAATGAATCATCAGAGGTCCAAAAAACCTCCAAGTGAGGCTCACCAAGTCCATGGGTGATACACCTTCCAGTGTAGCCTATGTGCTGATACCTGCAGCTAGAGGGTATCGAATGAACCTTCTTCACACAAAATGAACTTCTTGGCTTGTTTGACGGTGCACCTGCTTGGGCTCTGGCTACTCGTTGTTACAGCTGTTTGAGGTGCACATGAGAGGAGAAAGCTATGTTTGTGTCGACTTTCACTCTTTCAACGTACCTGCACTTTTCATTGCCATTTACTTTCTTCTTTTCCCAAAGGTTTTCAAACTCAGTTCGAAGTACTATAATGCCAACAACTTGTGAGGGCAAAAATTAAAAAAGCAAACTTAACCAAAAAAGGTGCCCTTTTCGCCTACAATGTGCGAAGAGGTAAAAGCGATAGCTGTACGTCACCGTGCACGCGCCTCTGCTTCGCACTGTCTCAGCTCGGGATCCTCACCGCCCTCACATCCCCGTGTATGCGTGTGCGCCTTGTGCTGTCCTACCTCGAGATCCTCACGTCGCCATGCACGCGACTCCGCTTCGCACTGTCGTACCTAAAACCCTCCAACATTACGTGTAGCACCAGGATACTGCCAAAGTGGGATTTTGTATAACAGGAGTTATGTTTGAAAACAGCCGTTTTTAAGTTATCGTTAGCATACGACAGGGGAAGACGCTCCACTGGTCCTCGTCAAGGCTCTCTCCCCTCCTTTTTGCACGGTGCAGGCAATGGGAACACACTACTTCTCTCTAGCACAATGAGGGGTGAGAAGAAGGGTTTTCCCATCTCCAGTGCGACGACAGACGACAAATGCTGACAGCGAAATCCCTGCAAAGTGTCACCCACCATCACTTTAAAACTGCATTTTAAAGACCGGAGACCACTTCGCGCTTTCCACTTTTCCCTCGTTTCCTCCTCTTCCTCCTTCTACCCTTTCCACCATTGCCTGTTTCCTCCTTTCACCCTCTCTACCCCCTCTGTCCTCCAGCCCTGCTCTGCTAAGCCGGTGTTGGCTACGGCGGCTATGCCATAGACTCCAACCAGAAAAAAAACAAAAAGGGGGGGGTTAGTTTACAAAAGAGCCACCCCAACATGATTGACAAGCGAACCTGAGTCCGTGCGTTGCAATGCCCTTGACTAGCGCAGGTTTTTAGGCAGCATGCTGTGCACTGGAATTTCTTGGAGATATTTTTTTTTGTTACGTTTTTATTATTATTGGTTTTCGTTTTTTTTTTTACCGTTAAAATTTACGAGAGTGGTAGAGTGGCGAATTTTTTAGTCTTACCAAACGGCGTCCGATGGACCGAGCATCAACGTCTCCGCCTTTTGTGTCAAGAAAACGCCTGAGTGACGGTACTAAAAAGGAATACGTTTGCGAGAGGAGTGGCTTTCGTCGCACACTGAATTTGACTTTTCGTTGTGAAGAGGAAATGATCAAATTTAATGATCTGTTGAACAACGCAAAGTGCGAGAAACAAAAGCGGTTCTCGTTTCCTGGTCCTAGAGCGTTTCCTCGCTAATCCTCCGGCGCAGAGTGTGACGCGTCCTTTGAGGGGGCACCCTTTTTGCTGGCTTATCTCCATTCACGAGCTCCCACAATAAGCCCCCCCCCCACCCCACCCCACCCCACCCCACCCCCCAAGTCCGGACGGCGCGCGCAGACTCATGCACGACTTTTTAGTCCCCTCTTCGCTTCCCTCGCCCCTTGCTCAAAGACGTGAGAGGAGGAAAGCCTTGCAGAATATCGGGTTTGGTATCCGGCCTTTAAGGTAGCACATACAAAGAGTACACAAACAGGACATGGGGACAACAGAAGCACCTCTTTCAGCTAGCAAGGAACATTCAATAATTCCCTAACTGCATAAATGGGACCCAACCCAAAAGAAAGAAAAAGGGAAGTAGACAGGAAGGCAATAGAGAGCAAAGGAATGTAGTGACGGAACATTATCAGAAGTGAGAGCGAAGAAGGGTCTAGAGCAAATCTGTCAATTCCAGTTTCCAGAAGTCAAACTCTGCAATCACCAAGATGAGTGATGGCGCAGCTTCCAATGTTCATCCAGACAGCTAGTTTGTTTGTCCCTGGTTCCCCCTTGGAACAAAGGGTGCATGGCCTTTCACTTACATGTACCGTTAAGTTCCTAAAACCCTCCAACATTACGTGTAGCACCAGGATACTGCCAAAGTGGGATTTTGTATAACAGGAGTTATGTTTGAAAACAGCCGTTTTTAAGTTATCGTTAGCATACGACAGGGGAAGACGCTCCACTGGTCCTCGTCAAGGCTCTCTCCCCTCCTTTTTGCACGGTGCAGGCAATGGGAACACACTACTTCTCTCTAGCACAATGAGGGGTGAGAAGAAGGGTTTTCCCATCTCCAGTGCGACGACAGACGACAAATGCTGACAGCGAAATCCCTGCAAAGTGTCACCCACCATCACTTTAAAACTGCATTTTAAAGACCGGAGACCACTTCGCGCTTTCCACTTTTCCCTCGTTTCCTCCTCTTCCTCCTTCTACCCTTTCCACCATTGCCTGTTTCCTCCTTTCACCCTCTCTACCCCCTCTGTCCTCCAGCCCTGCTCTGCTAAGCCGGTGTTGGCTACGGCGGCTATGCCATAGACTCCAACCAGAAAAAAAAAAAAAGGGGGGGGGGGGGTTAGTTTACAAAAGAGCCACCCCAACATGATTGACAAGCGAACCTGAGTCCGTGCGTTGCAATGCCCTTGACTAGCGCAGGTTTTTAGGCAGAATGCTGTGCACTGGAATTTCTTGGAGATGTTTTTTTTTGTTACGTTTTTATTATTATTGGTTTTCGTTTTTTTTTTACCGTTAAAATTTACGAGAGTGGTAGAGTGGCGAATTTTTTAGTCTTACCAAACGGCGTCCGATGGACCGAGCATCAACGTCTCCGCCTTTTGTGTCAAGAAAACGCCTGAGTGACGGTACTAAAAAGGAATACGTTTGCGAGAGGAGTGGCTTTCGTCGCACACTGATATTGGACTTTCGTTGTGAAGGGAAATGATCAAATTTAATGATCTGTTGAACAACGCAAGTGCGAGAAACAAAAGCGGTTCTCGTTTCCTGGTCCTAGAGCGTTTCCTCGCTAATCCTCCGGCGCAGAGTGGACCCGGTCCTTTGAGGGGGCACCCTTTTTGCTGGCTTATCTCCATTCACAAGCTCCCACAATAAGCCCCCCCCCCCCACCCACCCCACCCCACCCCCCAAGTCCGGACGGCGCGCGCAGACTCATGCACGACTTTTTAGTCCCCTCTTCGCTTCCCTCGCCCCTTGCTCAAAGACGTGAGAGGAGGAAAGCCTTGCAGAATATCGGGTTTGGTATCCGGCCTTTAAGGTAGCACATACAAAGAGTACACAAACAGGACATGGGGACAACAGAAGCACCTCTTTCAGCTAGCAAGGAACATTCAATAATTCCCTAACTGCATAAATGGGACCCAACCCAAAAGAAAGAAAAAGGGAAGTAGACAGGAAGGCAATAGAGAGCAAAGGAATGTAGTGACGGAACATTATCAGAAGTGAGAGCGAAGAAGGGTCTAGAGCAAATCTGTCAATTCAAGTTTCCAGAAGTCAAACTCTGCAATCACCAAGATGAGTGATGGCGCAGCTTCCAAAGTTCATCCAGACAGCTAGTTTGTTTGTCCCTGGTTCCCCCTTGGAACAAAGGGTGCATGGCCTTTCACTTACATGTACCGTTAAGTTCCGAAAGGACGCCCACCTTCGAGATATCGCCCATCCCGTTTTTTTGGCTAAATATTTGTAACATAAAAATTCCGAAACATCGCCCACCCCCCGATTTCCTTCGGACGTCACGCGATGTCCGACGGGAATCGCATCAACCGCGCAATTTGCTGACAAGCGAGTTCATAGCGCGTTCCCGCACTTTTGTCTGCGATCTGCACGCGCGATATCGGCTCCCGTAACACGCGAGTTGTTCCCGCGTGTATGTTTCACCGTGAAATGCGAATTTGCTGCGCTCGCAATCTGCGGTATCCGCTCCCGTGACATAAAGTTTGTAGCGGGTTCCCGCGTTTTTGTCCGCGATCTGCGCGCACAATATCGGCTCTCGTAACACGCGAGTGGTTCCCGCGTGTATGTTGCACCGTGAAATCCGAATCTGCTGCGTCCGCAATCTGCGGTATCCGTTCCCGTGACATAAAGTCTGTAGCGGGTTCCCGCGTTTTTGTCCGCGATCTGCGCGCACAATATCGGCTCTCGTAACACGCGAGTGGTTCCCGCGTGTATGTTGCACCGTGAAATCCGAATCTGCTGCGTCCGCAATCTGCGGTATCCGTTCCCGTGACATAAAGTTTGTAGCGGATTCCCGCGTTTTTGTCCGCGATCTGCGCGCACAATATCGGCTCTCGTAACACGCGAGTGGTTCCCGCGTGTATGTTGCACCGTGAAATCCGAATCTGCTGCGTCCGCAATCTGCGGTATCCGTTCCCGTGACATGAAGTTTGTAGCGGATTCCCGCGTTTTTGTCCGCGATCTGCGCGCACAATATCGGCTCTCGTAACACGCGAGTGGTTCCCGCGTGTATGTTGCACCGTGAAATCCGAATCTGCTGCGTCCGCAATCTGCGGTATCCGTTCCCGTGACATGAAGTTTGTAGCGGATTCCCGCGTTTTTGTCCGCGATCTGCGCGCACAATATCGGCTCTCGTAACACGCGAGTGGTTCCCGCGTGTATGTTGCACCGTGAAATCCGAATCTGCTGCGTCCGCAATCTGCGGTATCCGTTCCCGTGACATGAAGTTTGTAGCGGATTCCCGCGTTTTTGTCCGCGATCTGCGCGCACAATATCGGCTCTCGTAACACGCGAGTGGTTCCCGCGTGTATGTTGCACCGTGAAATCCGAATCTGCTGCGTCCGCAATCTGCGGTATCCGTTCCCGCGTCATGTGGTTTGTAGCCGGTGCCACGGGGTTTATCAGTAAGTTTTGATAAGGTTTTGCTGTGGCGTCCCCAAAGATAGCCCACTAAAAGGTTTTGACTAAGCTTTGAAATTTTTGAGTTTTCGGGGCACAATGTACAGTTAGAGAATAGGCACTCCACCTTGTGTAGTTTAGGTGTGATATGACATTTTTTTTTTAAAAACGTAGTGGGCACCATGGGTCGACAAAATGTAATTCTTGTCCACAACTTGAAAGGTATGCTCCACAATCCCTGCATCCGAGCTGCATGTGACGTCAGCAGTGCAATACAAGCGCAGAGCGGAGCGATCCACGTCAGGGGCATGCTTTGTTGGCTCAGTATCGATTTCAAGTCGAGCAAAAGGATCATATTTCTAGCACCGTAGTAGCCGCAAATTTTTAAACAAAAGTTTCACGTCACGGCTAGGCTAGAAGCAGTATTAAAGAGGCAATTTGGGCTAGTTGGTTCAAGATCAAGTAGGTAAGCGCCAAAAAAAAAAAAAACAAAAAGAAAAAAACACAGGGACAATGATAGACAGACAGGGGGCACCCCCTGTCTGTCTACTTCATTGTCCCTGTGTTTTTTTGGCGCCTACCAACTTGGCTATAATGAGTTTGAGTGCCAATTCTCCAACTACATTATGTCCCAAAAAATGAAAATCAAGAAAGTTAATTGAACCTTCTTAGTTAATTAGCTAACCAAGGGGGACACTACCCAAAATAGTGAATGTTTGAACCACTTGTCTGATTTACATGACATTTACAGGGCTTGTTTCTGTTGACATTGAGAACATTTCTGCCAAATTTTGTTAACCAGGGTGAAGTCTGATTTAGATGACATTTACAGGGCTTGTTTCTGTTGATATTGAGAACATTTCTGCCAAATTTTGTTAACCAGGGTGAAGTACAGAAAAATTGCAAATGTTCAAAGATGAAAGTGGGCGTGTGTGGGTAGGAAAACTATAGTTTTGAAATTACTTATAAATTTGTCGTTTTCATGTGTTATATTGCTTTAGGACAGTTCAGGGCAGATAGTTATGGAGCTATATTTCTATATTATACCATCTTTCATGACAAAAATGTCACATAAACACAAATACTGTTTTTTAGATTTCCATCCTTTGACCAAAATTTTAGGTATTGGGCAGGCAAGTAGCCAGGATTTCGATTCGGGAGGGGGGGCCCGCTCATGACAAAATGCTGTATGAGGGGGAGGAGAGAGAGGAGGCCCCAGCAAAATGGAAGATTTCGGGAAGGGGGGGGGGGCGCCCATGGCCCCCCCCCCCCCCCCCCCTGGCTACGTGCCTGGTCTTGGGCATGAAAAATGCCAAAAATAAAAAAAATACAAGCTCATAGCTATCTTCCCCTTAAAATTCCACCCCAGAAAAACTCATAAAAATGAATGCAAGTTACGTAACAACAAAACGATAGATTTCCTAAAATGAAATTTATGCCGAAAAGTGGAACGGAGAAAAATGCATTCAAAGTGCTCCAACCCCTAACTTTCTTTAGCATCAATGGACCGAAAATAATTTATAAAAATTAACTATACAGTGTAAACTAAGGACACTTTCTGGGCATACTCTAGATCAGGGGTGGCCAAGCTGCGGCTCTTCGCATGTTAAAGTGCAGCTCGCGGCTCCCTCGCCTACCCCTCTCCCCCACCCCCCTGCCTCCCTCCCGGTCACACTTCCCCAGAAAGAGAAATGGAACACGTTTTGAATCGAAATACAGGTTCCGGTTTGGTAGTCGTGTACTACTGCTACCTTACGTACCGTTGGACTGCTTTTGCCTCGGATAGATTGAAAGTAGTTTGAGTTTCGTTTATTGCTCCGGACAAAAGTTTACACCCCCCCCCCCCCCTCATGGTTCTTGGAAGTTTCGTGGTTCTGTTTGTGGCTCTCAGGCCGGGTCAACCTGGCCACCCCTGCTCTAGATGTTGGTGGATGTAAATATGACATTTTAGAGCGCAGCTCTTAGGCGCCCGTTTCCGGCTTGAGCGGCGTCGGCGTAACCCCACGGTGCATTATGGGAAATGTCCCATAATGCACCGCGCGAGCCCCCCCCCCCCCCCCCCCCCTTTCCGAGATCACGTGACCCCTCAGGTCACGTGACCCTCCCCCCCCCCCCGGAGGAGATTGAAGAATGAGGGGAGGACGAGAAGGAGGAGGAGGAGGAGGAGGGGTATACCCTCCCCTGAGTACCCTTCCCTCCTCCTCCTCAAGAGCTGCGCTCCAATTCGGCGTTACAGGGAGTTGTAAACGGCTTTCACTTTTTCAAAATCACCTTTTCTTGCAGAAATATTTTTTCTGGGTAGTGTACGCCCTTAAAGGGTCCCTGCAATCATATTTAAGCATCTATCTTTTTTGCGGTTTCCACGTCCCTCGGGGTTCGGGCGAGCCAGTGGGCACGGAGAGAGTAACTAAATATCAGTGCGTCATATTTTAACTGGAAGACGCGGAAACCTCCTCCACCTACGGGGGCGTCTGTGGTGCCGAAAACATGCGATATGCGACGTCTTAGGTCCTGGGCTTACTGGTCAAAGCCGCTAAAAGCTTCTTTTTTGTCGAAATACAAAATATAAGTAGCGCGAACCGTTTCAGTTATTTATAAAAAGTAGTTTTTGTTCACTATTTTAGATCAGAAAAGAAACAAATGCAGTTTAGAAAGTACAGAAACAAGAAATGAGCCGTCGACATAACCCCACCAAGCGGTGGAAAAGGCGGCGCATACCAGAAAGGTGTAGTGGGATCAGGCGCCAACGAGCGATGAGAGTAGAAAGGTCCCGGATGTACGCGGCGGCGTTGCGGTCGTACGGACTGGAGGATCCGACCGGTTCCGAGCGTTCCCAAGGCAATCGGCGAGCAGCTTTGGCTGGCGGTTTGGTCTTTTGGCGGTATGGCAGCGCGAAGTGGCTCCCGTTCTGAACTGATCTTTACCCCGTGTTTGCTGTCGTTTGTGGCCAATGAAGTGTCATGCCGAATTAGTGTTTAATCACGCAGCAAATGCAATGCGAGCCGCCCTGGCTGCCCGCTTCATACAGCCTATCCAGAACATGCTTTAGTGGCGCCCTCTCGAACCGTCGACACGGAGTGCGACAGCCGTGAACGCTCGCTGTGCTCACTACCCCTCCTCTAGTTCACGGCCACTTAAGCAACCAAGGACGTCATGATGGAGGTTATTTTTGCTTGTTTTTGTAATTTTAATTTGCCTTTAACTTTTAAAATAAAGCGAAATTCGAGAAAAGAAAAGTTTCATTAAGTTACTACGTTCAGTGTGCTCAGGTTCGGTGCAAATTAAAAACCAGTAAAAAAGTCCTTGCAGGGCCCCTTTAAGCAATTTCGTCTTTTTCTATGGCCCTCCTGGCCACCACTTAGCCAGAGCTAAAACAACCTCCTTTTTTTAAAATTTTGGTCTCAGTAAAAAAGAAACCCTGTAATAGTGAGTGAGTGTTGACAAGGGAAAACGAGTCCAGTCAATGCCAGGGGAAAAAGAGCCCAAAAAGCTAGGTCAAAATAAATGGCTCCCTATCACTCTTGAGATCAATAAATGGAGCCTTACTCCCCAGCCTTAGGGTCCCATTGAAGGCATAAAAGTTGCTCCCCATCCCTCGTTGGGTGTGGTCCCACACGAGGCCACATGTGTAACCGAGGTACTTACCTCCAGCGAGATCTTGCCAAACCAGGCAAAGAAGGTGCTGTACCGGGTCCTCAGTAGGCCACTGATGTTCCGCAGGATAATGTACGAAATGATCTGTAACGCGAGAAACTTCAATAGACAGCCACCGTCAAGGGGAGGGGGGGGGCACTGGATGTCCACTTACTGGCACAAACGAGACGTAGGCATGGATCTCGTTACAGTCTGGTTTAGCTCGACAAACCAAGGCAAACGTTGTGTAAAACTGAAACACCAAAAGCGCACCATTAGCAATAGCAGTACAAGAGCTGCCATGTTCTTCATCACCATAGCAATATGGATAAATAATGAAAACTGAAGCTTGCAATACAGGTACGCATACTTGAGGCACTGATATAATAAATGGAGATGTGCCGTGGAATAGCCAGCATGCGCCCATGTCAGAATAAGTGCCCACCCAAAACTTTTCAAATGTTTGAAAACTAAGGAAAGGGTGTGCGCCCACCCAGGCTTCTGACCCCGCCTAGCTACCCGAAACACTCCTTGTCAGCCGCTTCTCCAAGCACCTCGGTGCAAAGTGGCGAAACCGACCCTATCATGTGCCCCGTCTGCACTTTTACCCATCCCTTAGTTCTTCAAGATTATCTCAAAATTTTGGGTGGGCACCTGCTCTATTTTATGGTAGCAGATATTTTTTTGCCAACTGATTTCAATCCAGAAGTTTAGACTGTAATATTTGTACTAGTAGTACAAGCAATAATAATAATAATATAATAATAATAATAATAATAATAATAATAATAATAATAATAATAATAATAATACCAGTGATGGAAGCGGCATTTGATCTTTTCTAGCAGGTTTTGTAGCAGGCAAAATATTAGTTTGGAGCAGCCACTGCTGCTTTTGGAGCAGATGCCAACATGTGTTAGCACATGACTTGAGAATGAAAAAGTGATTGCATCTCTAAATGAGTTCATTTCTGATAGGGATCGAGGGTTCCTCTTTGATACTTGATGATATTACTTATTACCGTTTGTGGTAATCGAGAGGGCATAAAAGGCAGTCTTCTTAAGTAAAGCTCTAGTCAGAGTAGGCTTCATTTACAATGGGTCTTAAAAAATGGTTGAAAAGTCAATCATAGTGCATTGGGATAAATCCTCTCTCTCCTCCTCCCCCCTCCCCTCCCCCTCCCCATTTTACACTCGGTAGTTTATTTTTAGCCTGTAAATATAATTTCTGTAAAATGACTGCAAGAACCAGCATACCCGCTAAAACGTCTACCAATAAAAATGCGTCCCAGAAGTTTAAGGACCTACCAAACTCAAGACTTTAATATCATAAACGGCAAAAACCGCCACCCAAAAATATTATAAAAGCCTGCACTTGCACTTTAAAGGTAACACTGCTCTTTAGCGGCGTAGAAACCAGAGTTTGATCAAAGTTCGCTGCTCCTTCGATCGACAGCTGCGCGGGAACTACCATGACTACTGTATTCAAATATACAGGGTGTTTCACGTAAGAGTGACAAAAATTCCTAAAATTAGTGTATTCGAGGTAAAAAGATCATTTTCTCGGGACCGCATCACTCGTGGTGGCGGACGTCAGAAAATGTGTGATACTAATTAGTTTGCTAATTAATTGAAAATGACTAATTAACTTTTTAATTAGTGAAAATACACATGTGGTTCCAATTAGAAACTTGCTGATTGTCAGCGAAAACTACTAAATCAGTAAGATTTAGAAAGACTTTGAGCGCGTGAGAAGTGCAGTAGTGCGCTAAAGTTACCACTCGTGCCGCAGGAGCAAGGCTACCAGTGCGATAAGGCGTGATTTTTCTGTCTCTAACCATAGCCCCAGCCTCGTACGTGCTGCAAGAGTGGCATCTCTAGTGCACTACTACTTTTTCCGCACGCTCAAAGTATTGCTAAAAATTATTGATTTATTGGTTTTTGATAAGGCTCAGCAAGTTTCTAATTGGAATCATGTGTCTATTTTCACGAATTAAAAAGTTAGTTAAAACATTTTACTTAATTAACGAACTGATCATTATGATTAGCCCCATATACTATGTCCCCCTGGCCGTATAACTCACCTCCACAAACCGCATAAGTAAAACTTTCACAGCTTTTTTTTTTTTTAGATTAAGTGTCACATTAAGAAAAAAACACCCTGTACAGACCCGTGTTTTCTTTTCTCTGCTCAGTTTTCTTTTTTTAAATTAGAGTTTAACTTACAATTAGAACAAAGAAGGTCGACCTGTAATAATCCTGAGCATAATTTGCGTGCCTATCGCGCTAGGTCAGGCCCCTGGTCAGCCGTTGCTCCTAGCACTCCGGTGCAAAGCGGTGAAGCCTGACGCGCGCATGCTGGTGAGAGGCGGTGAAGGTTGATGCGAGTGGTGCAAGTTCCCCGGTACTTTGCAGCCGCGGAACGAAGGCAAACACGAAAATCGAGTCATCTTATCAGGGGTACAAGACCCTGGTTCTGTTTTCACACCAGAACCACACACACAGAAGCCACAATCGGCACTCCTACTATTTTGCCAAGTTTTCTCGGGACCCTTAGTTCCTGACATCGACGACATTGTCTGGAAATTTAGACAATGTCGGCAATCAACCAGCCAGCGCATCAACCGGCCAGAGGGGTTGGTGCCTGGGATCAATAACTCTGGTTGGTTGGTTCCCAGTATCAAAGCGCGACGTCATGGCATTTGTCATCTCCTTGTACGTGTTCTTTCATCTGCTAAACCAACCAAGTGCAGCAAATGTTTCGTCACTTGCGCTTTTAGTATGTGTGTTTGTGCTTGTATGTGTTCGAGCCTTCGACTGTGCTCTGACCTAGGACAAAACAAACTTTACGGTGAGTAGAGACGCTGTGAAATTCATATTTGTACAATTTTTCTTTCCTTCTACTTCTCTGATTAATAGGATCGACTAATAAGAAATATTAATTTTTTTGCCCATCTCGGCGCAGGTGTGGCGCAACTCTTATAGCTAAAATGGCATTTTGGAGCAAGATGTAGCAGACTTTCGTTCATGGTGCAAATGGTGCAGCACTTCCATCACTGCAAAATTATATCTTTGATTTTTAAGTCTTTAATTTAAGAACAATCAACAGGTGTGAACATCAGTATGGAACGTTTTTTCTCTACATCACAGTGCAATAAGCCTGCATCAAACTGTTGGCACCTCAGCCAGGATTCAGACCGGCCAACCGGGGATCCATTGGCTAGGGCACCCCTTGCAACGTTAAAGCTGGTCAAAAAGAGAAGGGTCGAGCCCAGCACTTGCCCCGAGGCCCAGCAAAGAGCCAAGTGTGACGGTGAGCGAGAGACCCCTTGAAAACAGATTCCCGTGGTGATTGTCGTCGACTACCCTGTACTGCTTCAGCAGGTAGTGGGCAAATGCAAACAGCATGCCACTGGCCACACTCTGGGGGGGTGAGAAAAGAGAACACTGGCTGCACTTTCCAACCACACCGAGCATGTGCTTAACAATTTCAGGACACATCCTCCCAACTTGTTGCATAAATCAGCTGGACCACGGACAATCAAGACTGAAAAAGCACAACTACAATTTTTGTCTTTTCTACATAGGCACACCTGCTGCCACACCAGGCCTAACATTTTCATCCTTTTCCTGCATTTATACACCTTTCCAAGAAACGGCCCCCCCGGGGCCAGATAACATTTCTGGAGCTCACTCACTAGGTTTGCCTCTCACCGGCGTCCCTGCTAATCCTAACCGAGGGAATTTGTAATTTCAATAGGTGCAGCTTGCGTAGGCACCATTTCAAGCTGCTGGCAGCTAAATCATTGCATTTGCTCGCTGTCTTTTTGCGTTCTATGATGTAATATACTTTCCCGGGGACATTTAGAAAACATTGTATGACATTTAAAACTAAAATCAAACTTTAAGCTATTTTTGTCGAGTGCTTGCGCAATAGAACAAATGCGACTGGAATGTTTGCTTTATTTTATGGTGAGATTTGACGGCGCTGCCCACTCAGCCGTGTCGATCGACAAAGCGATTAGACATACAAAATAATTTACAACAGAATACAGACGAAGGGTATGCAGATTGCCCGTGCACAAATAACACGACTTACAGGACTCTGACATGAAATTCAGCGAGTGTCAACATTCCAGCATCAAATTGTATGTACCACAAGGTGCTGCATCATGCAAAAAGGGATTATTTGAGAAAGATCTCAAATAACACTGCACATCCAGTTCAGAGTGTCAACGACAGTCACCTCTCGACGATTGGACAGGGTAAAAAAAGACTTCCTTTAGGGGCACGATTTTGGAGAGAGCTTCCCTTTTCAGGGGTGGAACTCATGAAATGTACTTGGGAGCAGCCACGGGAGCAGCTGAAACTGCTGTTTTGGAGCAGGTTGGGAGCAGCTAAAACTACATTCTGGAGCAGGCTAGGAGCAGCTCAGATTAGTTTTCATTGCACTTCAGCTTGTCTTAGACGAGCACGGCAGCAATTTCAATTGTGCTTAGCAGCACAGATGAGCATGAGTGGTTAGGAACCTATGTAGATGGGATAACAGTGTAACAGGTGCAAAAACTTGGCCTTAGTGAGAACCAAAAAGCAAGTACCATATGTTTCTGAAGATAGTGTCCTTGATATTTTCTGAGTGGCTTTCAGCTGCTCAAAATGCAAACGCGGCACTGTTTATAGCACGACGCACACATGCTCGACATAGTAATTATATGTGCGAACGATGTGACGTCCGTAAGCAATGGACGTGCAGTTCCGCGGAGGAACAGGGCCACAAATTTTGAGTTTATCCTTTTGTACAACTCAATATCGAAGCATCAGACTGCGATTAACGGAGTTATCATATTCGAAGCGATGAGCCAGAGCAAGATTAAAGTACGCCGAGCAGATCTACCCCTCGCGTGAGAGCTGCTGGCCGGCAAGGATTCGGATCGCACAGCGTTTCAGTTCAATGAAATCATGATTTATCTTGCAGGAATGCGGTTCTAACTTCTAACGATGAAGCACTAAAAGGAATATTTCGCTAATGTGCTTTCAACTGGCTGACGTCCGGAACCCGGGCCGCAGACCCTCAGGCTGACCTCACCTCGGCCGACTTGCTTAACCACTTATGGTTGAACAATAACAATGCATTCGCAGGTGATCTAGCGCAACCCGACCCCCGAATTTTTTCGCGTGCTTCCGACTCGGGATACACAGGAAAAATAAACGGAACAAAAAATTGCGAAGCCGACCAAGCTAAACGCGCTCATTGTTGCCAATCGAGTCGATAAAAACTGAAACCAAGACAAAAAAAAATATTTTGGCGCACGTTGTGCGATTTGGAGCAAAATGGCGCGAAGTCTTAGCTGTGGCGCAGTTTCCGCAAAATGGCGCAGGATGGCGCAGACAAATGCGTCTGGCGCAAAATGGTGCAAATGGCGCAGCCGTTCCACCCGTTTTTTCACAGCACCACGGCAAAGAAACTGACGCGACTGACCTATTCCCCTCCCCAAACAGAACAGCTATTTTTTTAAAAGACTGAGGACTTTCTGGGGATCATCTCTGGAAGTCGGAAGAAGAGTTGCCATTGTTCGAAACCTCGCATAGAGGGCCGTTCGACCTCCTTCCCTTCCTTCGTTTCCCATGAATGTCGAGCAGAAACGCTTCAATGGCAAGCACTGAGGCTATCAATCCTAGTTCTCTCAGTGGAAGATAACACAAAAAGGGGTACGCAGCATGTATAAGAAAAGTAGAAACTTTCAAGAGGGGCCGGAAAACTTGGAATGCAGAACCGCAAAACATGGGTGGAGAATCGCGCAGAGCAGGTTTGTGGCAGAAAATGTCTAGCTGATAGGGGGCGCGAGAGTAGCACCAGTTGCATCATCATCATCATCAGCAATATGGCTGGGGTCTAGGTGCGTTTTTTGGAAAGGAGTATAAGCAGTGTCCCACATTACCAAGGAATCCCTTTTATTGTAAGACATTTTAATAAAGACCAGCCTTATACTGGAAGGTTTGCAACTGAAATAAAGTTTTCTGAGGCAGGTGTTTCGGTGTGCAACAAGAGATGCAGCTGGCTTTCAATGACTGGGCCATGCCCACATACTTTCTATACTGCATCACCATCTGCTTAAACAGATGATCTAGTTGACTAACAATTGTTCACTATTTGTGGAGACTTTACTGCATACTACCTTTACTGTTTGCACACCAAAGTGTGTTGATTCGAGACACTTTGTCTCTGTGTCAAGTCAGATATTTTCATCATGCAATACCCCAATCGAACACTCATGAGGCCCATCAAATCAACAAACAAACAAGTAATTTGTAACATACGTATCGGTCAATTTTCCATCGGAACCACCACTCTTTGATGGAGTCATCCGTCGTGACAAACAGCGCTTTCCATGGGCGAGTGACGAAAATTTTTTCGAAGAAGACCTTGAAATGAACACGGAGTCATGTCAGATTTAAGGTTAATGGGTTGCAAGGGGTTAAGAAATATCTCACCTCAGACATGTACAATATGGTAACAACCGAAAAGAGGCCCACAAACTTGAGAACTATGTATAGGTACTGCAGGGGGTTTGCTGAAAGGCAGAGGGGAGATATGCATCTTTAGTCATGTTACATAGAAAGGGAGTGGGGAGGCGGGTGGGGGCAGGAACTCTGTGGAGCTGCGTTTACTCCAGTCTCTGAACCTCTGAGCCCGACATAGTGGCTTCACTGCCACATTCTGAGTGGATTCTGCAATAATAGTATTAAAGGAACCTCGCCATGAAGCATTCTCCCGTAGAAGTTAAAACTAGGCCGTCGATTTTCCGGCGTTTATTTATTTCTCAAATACTGGCATATTTCCACAATTTATTTTTACGGACGCTAAGAATGAGAAAAAAATTAATAAAAAACAGACTTAAAATTTATTTTACAATCTGTTTATGCCCTTATAAAGCGCTTATCATAATGCAACAGTACTTACAAATCACGGACGATCTATGGGCTAAACTCGGGAGTGTTCTTTAACCCATCCAAAGCTTTTTTTTGTTTTCTTTGTATCCTTCTAACCTTCCGCTCCCTGTGATGACGGAAATAATTGTTCTCAAGCAAACTGTTTCTGCTACGAGGAAACCAAGTTGCTCATGCATTTTTTGCAAGGTTCAACCAATAACAATTGCCAGTGTAGTTTCAGGCACTTTTGACCAGCTCTTATATAACAACGATATTGTGAGAATCAGTGGTGACCGCCAAAGTGACCCAACTCTCATATTGTCGTCCAAAGCCACTTATTCGGGACTGGAAAGCTGCTCATTTCCAGGGATATGCCAGACTAACGTCTGAGCGAGTGTTTCGACTAAACATTTCTAGAAATTGGCCCACTTCGGTTTAAATCAATTTTGGGTATGTCGCGCACTGGGCTTTGTCCAAAGAAACCTAAAAAACACTACACAAAAAATAAAAGAACTAGCATATCTTGCCTATGTAAGGCCACTTCTAGATTACACATGCACTGTGTGGGACCCTTAAAAAAAAATCACATTGATGGCTGGGAAAAAATCCTTGGCCAGTACGACCGTTTTTCTAGTGTAACTAACATGAAACAATCACTAGGATGGGTGTGATTGGATCTTCGGCGAAAAAATTTACGGTTGAAATTTTTATACAACATTTATCATGAAGCTACTGGTATTAATAGCTCATCATACCTCTTAAAACCAAATTATTTTTCCAAACATAATGATCATGTGCACAAGATACGCGAATACTGTACTAGACGGAGCTCTGCAAAAATTTGTTTTTTGTGAGGATGGTCAAGGACTGGAACGCTTTACAGGAATGTATAGTTTGTGCTGCAAATGCTGATATGATCTTTTTGTTATTATTCGCCCCCTGCAATAATGCCTTCTAGGCGCTGCAGGAGTTCTCTGAATAAAGAATAAAGATCGTACAATGATAGTCCGGGTCATATTTTCTGTGTTTATGTAAAGCATTCAGCTACATGCCAGCACCGTAGCTAATTTTCTTTCAGAGATATAAAATTTCGAAGCTTGATGCGTGGTACTTTGCACAGCTGTCAATTTCACACTGAAGCATGCACATAGTAATAATTTTTTCTACTTGTCTTATTAAATGTTTACGACATGTAAACGGAATATTAAAAATTACAATAAAAGAGTTCTATGATAAAAAAAATTACAAAACACGTCAAATAAACAAGTTTTAGAGACACATTCACAAATTATTTATGAACAAACTACTTCATATAAAATGAGGCAAAATATATCAAAATTATCATCTTTAAAAGCATTTTCTAAATATATAGGAACAATATGCATGACTGTTATTGTAGTTGCTCTTTCATCCGAAAGAGCAACTGCAATAATAGGGGTGAAGCAACTATTAGTAAATAGTTGTTCCCCCCCCTTTTTCAAAACACGTCCAAATTGACTCTTTATACGGAGCGTGTAAAAGGCTGCACATGTATAATGTGGGTGGATTTAATAGTTGTTAATTATGTCCACCATGTTTCTAATTAAAATGATGTCTTTGAATTTATGAATGATAAAATTAATTACTAAAAGTATTTATTGACCTAATTATAACAAACACTTATTTTTTCCTAAATTCTGTGAAATTCTGAGTCTATTTTACAGTGTTCTTATATTTAAAAAATTCAAAAACAAAATAAATAGGCCATCCCGATTTGTTGTCCTGAAGAAACCTCGACGTGCTAAAAGGCAGACCCCTTGTGTGAGTAGTTCTAGATTTCAAAGAAAACTGAAACGGCATCTCTCCAGGACCACTGACCCTGTGGTCTTAAATGGACAATGAAGGCGATTTTATTTAATTTTTTTAAATGGTGTTTTTAAACTTCTTGGGAAACCTGGCACGCTGCCCAATTTTTTGTAGACATTTGTGACGCGTATTTCTGTGCCTACAAAAGAACTGAAGAAACCGAAACTGAACTATCTCCATTCTCATTTCTGGGCCTCCGAAAACGGAGCTTACGTAGGGAGTGACGTCAAGTGTGAATAGTCGGTATCGGTAGCTTTTAGGAGATCGAAACTG
Organism: Ixodes persulcatus; assembly: GCA_013358835.2. Classification (NCBI taxonomy): domain Eukaryota; kingdom Metazoa; phylum Arthropoda; class Arachnida; order Ixodida; family Ixodidae; genus Ixodes; species Ixodes persulcatus. Next base: position 399,598 of record JABSTQ010010142.1, read on the forward strand.
GTTACCGCGGTGGGTTATAGCACTGCGGTGGCGCGATCGTTTCGTCGGATCTGTCAACATGGACGACGATGCCGCTCTCCCGAGCGAGTTCGGTTCGGGCTTCCGTTCAGTGACCTAACACCAACGGAACGGGAGTACCTGTGTGGCGTTCTTCGCTATCATCCGAGGCCGACGGTGACCGACCAGCCGGCAACGCGGGGGCCCGCTGGCTCTGAGCAGCAAAGCTGTGAGCAATATTCGCACGGGCGAGACGAGAGCGGTGCGTTGCCGAAGGACAGGCCCTGTCCCTGTCCGACAGGGACGCGGGGGAAATGCCGAGGAGAAAGCGACAGCGACCCTGGAACCGGTTCTTCCGCGGGGGACGCTCACGCTCCCCAAGAAGGAGAAAATAAACAGCACCATTTTTGCTTTCACCAGAGTCGGACGTCCACTCATTTCGTCGTCAAAGAACAAGAAGGATTACTGGTCTTAGTCAACCGTTTGAACAGCCATCTACGGCGCACAAATTTGGCATGACTACCACTTTGCAGAATTCTTCGAGTACCATGCTCCCAAAGAAAACACGACATCGACGTCTCTAGCGTGCTCCGCACTGCATTCTTTTTTATTTATTTCGTTTGCCCATAGTTGCTCGTTGCCCGTTTCGCGTCAAGCGTAGCAAAGAAAAAAAATAAGTATGCTGTTTTATTTACGGTTTAGTAATCATCTCCGGTTCGATTTATACTTTTCATGGTTATTCAAGCTGAAATTAGAACAGAATTCCTAAAAACTGCGAACCAAAACGTGACCGAGGGCACGTCACTCGTTCCGACCAATCGCTGACGCGTCTCTTGTGACGTCGCGCTTCTTGGCCCCGCATCGGTCACGTGAGCTCCGCTTCTCCTGGATTCTACCGCAACTCTCGGGGCGTCGCCCCAGTCGATCCCGGTACGATTATTACCGCGACTGTTTAATTGATTTGAGCGGCACACAAGCGCCGGTTTCGGCTGAAATTTGGGCAACGTGGCCTGAGACGTGCCTGGAACCCAGTTCAATCGCCAAAAAAATATCCGAAATTGCCTTCATTGTCCCTTTAAAAAGCTCATTTGTAAAACACGGTCTTTCTTGGTTTTCATTTTGTTGTTGTGACCTCGAAATTCGGAGTTTTTGGATAAATCCGAATTGACAAAAAATTTACCAGCGAGCGTTTTTCCAAATTTTACCGGATTTATCCGAAAACATGAAACCCGAATCATATGTTACTTAAAGGGGCCCTGCAAGGACTTTTTTACTGGTTTTTAATTTGCACCGAACCTGAGTGCACTGAACGTAGTAACTTAATGAAACTTTTCTTTTCTCGAATTTCGCTTTATTTTAAAAGTTATAGGCAAATTAAAATAACAAAAACAAGCAAAAAATAACCTCCTTCATGACGTCCTTGGTTGCTTGAGTGGCCGTGAACTAGAGGAGGGCTAGTGAGCTCAGCGAGCGCTCACGGCTGCCGCACTCCGTGTCGACGGCGCGAGAGGGCGCCACTAAAGCATGTTCTGGATAGGCTGTATACAGCGGGCAGTCCGAGGGGCTCTCATTGCACTTGCTGCACGATTAAACACTAATTCGGCATGACACTTCATTGGCCATAAACGACAGCAAGCACGGGGTAAAGATCAGTTCAGAATGGGAGCCACTTCGCGCTGCCATACCGCCAAAAGGCCAAACCGCAAGACAAAGCTGCTCGCCGAAGGCCTTCGGAATGCTCGGAGCCGGTCGGATCCTCCAGTCTATACGACCGCAGCGCCGCCGCGTACATCCGGGACCTTTCCATGTCGGCGCCTGATCCCACTACTCCTTTCTGGTACGCGCCGCCTTTTCCACCGCTTGGTGGCGGGTATGTCGACGGGTCATCTCTTGTTTCTGTACTTTATAAACTGCATTTGTTTCTTTTCTGATCTAAAATACTGAACAAAAACTACTTTTATAAATAAATGAAACGGTTCGCGCCACTTATATTTTGTGGTTCGATTAAAAAGAAGCTTTTAGGGGCTCTGACCAGTAGTAAGCCCAAGACCAAAGACGTCACATATTGCGCGCTTTCGGTACTGCGGGTCGCCCCCATCGGTGGAGGAGGTTTCTGCGTCGTCCGGTTAAAATATGACGCACTGATATTTAGTTACTCTCTCCGTGCCCGCTGGCTTGCCCGAACCCCAAGAGACGTGGAAACCGCAAAAAAGGTAGACGCTTAAATATGATTGCAGGGTCCCTTTAATGTTTTGCCGTCACAAGTTAGTTCATGTCACTGTAAATGGTTAAGGAGAGTTTAAAGAAAATAAAAAGTGGAGCTTCATAAATATTGACACACAATTTTGCCACATTTAGGGAAATCAGCTGCATTTCTGCATAACTACAATATTGCTAAGCATAGTTTTCTTAGTAGTTTTGTAAATAATTTGTGAACGCATCTCAAAAATATGTTTACTTGACGTGTTTCGCAATTTTTGTTTTTGCATAGAAATCATTTATTGTACTTTTTAACATTCCGTATACATGTTGTAAACTTTTCATAAAATAAATGGAAAAAATGATTACTACGTGAATGCTTCGGTGAGAAACTGACGGCCGTGCAAAGTACCATAGCGAAACCTTGGCAATGTCCACGCCTTGAAAGTTTATATCTTGGGAAGAAAATTAGCTGTGCCATTTGCATATTTCTGAATCCCAAGAACATGGCCTTAAAATACACATGCAAAGGAAAAAAACTTTTTTTTTGAACAGGCTAGATGGAAAAAGAATATTATAAAACGAATTTACAACGAAAAAAAAGATTTAGAGCTATATTTACGGTGCAAAACAAATTTGCAGTTGGCGCCCGCGGGAGCCGCCGCTGGTCACGTGGTAGGCCCGCGCGCCGCCGCGCTCCGTCGCAGCCGCTGCCGCACGCTGAGTGTTGTGCGACGCCGCTTCAACGCGTTTCTCCACGCCGCCGCCGCCGCCGCCGCACAAGTTCGTCTGCTTTGGGGCGCCACCGCCGTCATGTGACCGGCGCACAGGTCTGTCATCTCTGCTTGCGCTTTTTCAGCAGTTTCCTTTGGGCTCTAAAAGTTACTTATTAATCTTAGTTTTTTGTTATACTTCAAACAAAGATGAATAAGTTACTTTTAGGGACCATAGGAAGCTTCCGAAAAAGCGCAAGCACCACGTGATAAATAAAGGCCAGTCACGTGATAAAGAAGGGTCACTTTTCCACGGCGCCCACGGGCGTCAATTACAAATTCGTATAGCACCGGAAATATAGGTCTAAAATGTTTTTTCTTCGTTGTAAAATCGTTTTATGACATCCTTTTTCCATCTAAGCTGGTTAAAAAAAATGTTTTTTTCCTTTGCATGTGTCCTTTAACATATGTTTTTTACATAAATATACAAAAAACGATCCGGACCATCATTGTACGAACCGACGTGGAAAAACAGCCTTTTGTACATTTGACACTGGAAGTTTACTGGTGTTTTTCGCTAAAACCGAAAAGACTACGGCCTAGTCCTCCTCACAAGAGAACATTCGGGACATATTCAATGCATTACGGCAATCCGATGTACGGCACGTGAAGGTGTACCCGTCGATAGAATAAGCTTTTAATGTCAGCTTAGCACTTTGTACAGCAAGCAGGAAAAATCAGGTATGTATAGGCTTTGCTATGTATTCTGTTTTCTGAGTGTTCTGCACTCGCAGTGGTAATAGAGAAGAAATCTCGCCCCTTCCAGGATGTGTACAAATCAGCCGTACATCGGAACGGCCACACAATAGACCGATCTCACTAAACTTTCGGCGCATGCATGACGACATAATAACTTTAGTTGACAGGAGGCAGGCGGCAGTGCACAAGAGGGCTCGTGCCATCACGTGCTCCACATGCGCAGAACTCCAGCGAGGTTGTGGTACGTGCAGAAGGACTAAAGTTCCCTGGATGCATTGCGGCCGACTGGTGAGATTGGTCTATTGCCCGCACTGCCCGGTGGAAAGGAGGGGTTGTGGGATTTTCCGGAAAGGCCTATTCCTGAAATATCCAAAGGACTGAGTGCAAGTATGGTAACATCCTCCTCTCTCATAGTTCCTTCCCCTCCTTCACTACCCTCAGAGAGGCTGCTAAGACCATGTTCTTTCTCGCAGAAAACTCGGCCTGCCCGTCGGACTCGGAGTGGAAGCCGACGAGAGAAGCACTCACCTTCGGCTGAAGCTGCCACCACCTGGGGTATGCTGGTCATGGTGACAAACACCACCACAAACCAGAAGGAGACCAAGGGCACAAAGTAATAGAACTGGTACGGCCGGTTCATGCTCAGGCAAAGCACCACCACCAGAAGGTTCATCCGAAAGAGCATCTGCAAGAAACAACAACCTACTGGACGCGCAGAGACGCATTTCCGGTTGGCCACAACCAAAGGAGCTAACCGACAAGTCATGTCGCTTCAGAAGCGTTCCGGCAATCGGCTTGCATCACTTCAACTTATGACCCAAACTTTTCCGACAATGCTAAGGGCGAAGAAAGCTAATAGGACAGAAAGTAAAAGAGCGAGGCAAGTATAGTGCGTCAATACAAGCTTGCTGTACAGGCAAGCAGGCGGCCTAAAGATATGAGAGTGCAACTCTGATGTCATTTACGTAGAAACATTTGTACAGCGTGGACCTTATGGTCGAATGGACTGCATCAATATGGCATTATGATTCACCACAGAAGCTCCAGTAAATGGCGCATTTTGTGTATCGACATTCTAAAGAATGAGCTTACCAGAGTATGACAACGCTTTTTCCTGGCAATAGTCTGCAAACGACACGCAGGTGCAAGAGACGACGAGTGGTGGCAACCGTCCCCTCGCCCAAAGCAGTCAATCCGACGCTCTTTGTGGACTGCTACCACCAGCATCGTTTTTCAAAATCTCCATTCTCAAAATGCACGTAATGTTAAGAAAACAATTTTAACCCCTTGCCTACTAATAACGAATGTCACACGTTATTACGGAGGACCATAAAGCCAGACTATGAGTGTGACTTGCGTTTTGGTTTCGGCGCTTAGCGCCCTCTCTGGCAGATGGCAAAACCACCCCTGTTGCTCCATTTACCTTGGGTTGTTTGCTCATATGTTTTGCTGTTTGACAGAGAGAAAACGCTCCATTTAGCCAAGGAAAGAAAAAGCAGTCACTAGTGAGCATTCATGCTAAAACATATATGGCTTTGGTGCAGAGCTCCGCTTTAGCCAACATAGATACTACAAGACCTTTTTGAAAGGAATTAAAGGGACACTGACACCCCCCAAAAATATTTTTTCATTTTTTGCCAGGCGATTTATTAAGGTGTCGGAATACTACCCAATTAATATTTTGCTACAGAGTCACATATTTCTTTAATAAAGCCAAAAAACGCCACTGCTTGAAACTGAAACCGAAACCCACGTACCGCACGGAGATGTGGAGAGAAGAGAGTGAGTGACGGAAGTCACGTGGCTACACCCGACTGTGCGATTTTTTTTTCTTTGTTCTTCCGGGTGCAGCAGACGAAATGCATTTGGGATCCGTTCGCCGTGTGATTCCTTTGCAGTTATGTTTGTTCCGCTCGCTGTTCTGTACTCCAAGATGAGTTGTTTTGTACATTTAAGTGTTCGCAATCAGTAGTCAGTGCCCGTGGGGAATTCCCGTGATCAGCTCCGAAAAGAATACTCCCAAGATGTTGTGTGAAGAGCTGCCTCACATCTGAAAGTGGCATTGTGTGGCAGAGGTGTCAAAAATGGAATCCCATACCATTTAGTTCAGCGATGTATCGTCCACCACAATAGTTTTTTTTCAGTGATAATTGTAAAAAAAAAAGGAATGTGTAAACATCGCAAAATGTTTGAAAAAAAAAAAAAAAAAAAAAATGGTACGCCCACACTAGGGATCGAACCTGTGCCCGCTGCATGTGAAGCAAACGTCTTTACACTCAGCTACTGAAGGAACTCTTTCGTTCGTAGTAATGCATCTGGTCGACTGTATGTCGGAAAGTTTGCTGCCGATTTCCCTCCAGTACATGCACTCCCGGCTTGAGGTCGGGCAGCACCACGCATTGGCCACATTTGCACCAAGTAAAGAAACCGTAAGCGTGCGTATTCAACTCGATGTACGCACTTCGTGCTTGACGTTTGAGTGAGCAATGTCTTCAGCCACGAGAAGGGACGACGGCTCGGCGACGTCTTCGTGCAATCGGCTTGCTGGTCGGGCGTGTCGTACGGAATGAATATCAATTCTTTTGATCGGTCCAAAATTTATCTTTCGAAGGAAGACAGAATTCGCCGGTACCGTGAACAATAGTTCTGAAGTAGAGGTCCCACGCCCGTCGCCCGCTGCCACCCGCGAGTCCCACGAAACGCGAAACGACGCCATGTTGAGAATTATGCAGTGAACGCACAGAATACTTCCAGTTGTCTGTGCAACCTTTTTTTTTTTCAATCAACGTATTTGCAGCTTTTTGGAAGCCACAAAAAATGGGTTTCATATTTTATTCTATTTTTAGTATTGACTGTGTGCCTTCAATGACCCACGACTTTGATTAAATTTGGTGGTCGCGTCGAAACCTTAGAAAACGGCCCGTGACCACAGAAAAGAGAGTGAGCGCGACTCACATCGGCCAGTTCTCGATCGGCGATTTTCGGGTGGAAAGAAACCGAATTTCGAGCCGCAAATTCTGTTCTGGGTAGTTGGGCTCTCATATGTCACGTACAACTAAAAACCTCGGCGAGCATAAATACCCTGTCAGTGTCCCCTTTACTGCTCAGGCATATGTGACGATGAATCCTTCGGCCTTTCCAATTTTTAGGAATCGGACGGTAGTTGATGGGCAGTGACAGGAATGATGAAAACAATGTGAATTCTGCAAGCATTCCATTAACTTCAGCATCTGCACATCAGCGGACTCGGGCCACAAGTCCAGATTTAGAGCAAGATACGACACCTGGAAGTCGAGGAAATGTTTTTGTCTTATTTTAATGCAAATTGCCAGTTTAAAATACAAATTTCTGTGTGTTCCCTGAAAGAAAAAAAATGAGTAGTCAAGTGGTTAAAAGCCTAACGTCTCATCGGGCCGGTAAAACGGGCAAGTTGGAACAATAAAAACACAAGGGACAGGCAAATCATTAACACAAGAAACCTTCTTGCACTTCTTGTGTCGCTTTTTATGCTCGCTTTTTACGGAAGTCACGTGGCTACACCCGACTGTGCAATTTTTTTTCTTTGTTCTTCCGGGTGCAGCAGACGAAATGCATTTGGGATCCGTTCGCCGTGTGATTCCTTTGCAGTTATGTTTGTTCCGCTCGCTGTTCTGTACTCCAAGATGAGTTGTTTTGTACATTTAAGTGTTCGCAATCAGTAGTCAGTGCCCGTGGGAATTCCCGTGATCAGCTCCGAAAAGAATACTCCCAAGATGTTGTGTGAAGAGCTGCCTCACATCTGAAAGTGGCATTGTGTGGCAGAGGTGTCAAAAATGGAATCCCATACCATTTAGTTCAGCGATGTATCGTCCACCACAATAGTTTTTTTTCAGTGATAATTGTAAAAAAAAAAGGAATGTGTAAACATCGCAAAATGTTTGAAAAAAAAAAAAAAAAAAAGGTACGCCCACACTAGGGATCGAACCTGTGCCCGCTGCATGTGAAGCAAACGTCTTTACACTCAGCTACTGAAGGAACTCTTTCGTTCGTAGTAATGCATCTGGTCGACTGTATGTCGGAAAGTTTGCTGCCGATTTCCCTCCAGTACATGCACTCCCGGCTTGAGGTCGGGCAGCACCACGCATTGGCCACATTTGCACCAAGTAAAGAAACCGTAAGCGTGCGTATTCAACTCGATGTACGCACTTCGTGCTTGACGTTTGAGTGAGCAATGTCTTCAGCCACGAGAAGGGACGACGGCTCGGCGACGTCTTCGTGCAATCGGCTTGCTCGTCGGGCGTGTCGTACGGAATGAATATCAATTCTTTTGATCGGTCCAAAATTTATCTTTCGAAGGAAGACAGAATTCGCCGGTACCGTGAACAATAGTTCTGAAGTAGAGGTCCCACGCCCGTCGCCCGCTGCTACCCGCGAGTCCCACGAAACGCGAAACGACGCCATGTTGAGAATTATGCAGTGAACGCACAGAATACTTCCAGTTGTCTGTGCAACCTTTTTTTTTTTCAATCAACGTATTTGCAGCTTTTTGGAAGCCACAAAAAATGGGTTTCATATTTTATTCTATTTTTAGTATGACTGTGTGCCTTCAATGACCCACGACTTTGATTAAATTTGGTGGTCGCGTCGAAACCTTAGAAACGGCCCGTGACCACAGAAAGAGAGTGAGCGCGACTCACATCGGCCAGTTCTCGATCGGCGATTTTCGGGTGGAAAGAAACCGAATTTCGAGCCGCAAATTCTGTTCTGGGTAGTTGGGCTCTCATATGTCACGTACAACTAAAAACCTCGGCGAGCATAAATACCCTGTCAGTGTCCCTTTAATGCTCAGGCATATGTGACGATGAATCCTTCGGCCTTTCCAATTTTTAGGAATCGGACGGTAGTTTGATGGGCAGTGACAGGAATGATGAAAACAATGTGAATTCGCAAGCATTCCATAACTTCAGCATCTGCACATCAGCGGGACTCGGGCCACAAGTCCAGATTTAGAGCAAGATACGACACCTGGAAGTCGAGGAAATGTTTTTGCGTTATTTTAATGGCAAATTGGCCAGTTTAAAATACAATTTTTCTGTGTGTTCCCTAAGACAAATGAGTATCAAGTGATGAAAGCCTAACTCCTCATCGGGGCCGGTAAACGGGCAAGTTGGAACAAGAATAAAAACACAAGGGACAGGGCAAATCATTAACACCAAGAAACCTTCTTGCACTTCTTGTGTCGCTTTTTATGCCTTGTAATACCTTTCCTACAAGTGAATATATTCTACCATCGGCCGGTAAACGGGCAAGTTGGAACAAGGAATAAAAACACAAGGGACAGGCAAATCATTAACACCAAGAAACCTTCTTGCACTTCTTGTGTCGCTTTTATGCCTTGTAATACCTTTCCTACAAGTGAATATATTCTACCATCGGCCGGTAAACGGGCAAGTTGGAACAAAGAATAAAAACACAAGGGACAGGCAAATCATTAACACCAAGAAACCTTCTTGCACTTCTTGTGTCGCTTTTTATGCCTTGTAATACCTTTCCTACAAGTGAATATATTCTACCAATTCGGGAAACATCCCAACCATTTATCCTACGGGTCATTCCACGCCAAATGATCCAGCCCCGAATCGACCATCACTGGACAAGTGGAACAAAGAACAAAAACACAGGGACAGGCAAATCATTAACACCAAGAACCTTCTTGCACTTCTTGGGTCGGCGTTTTGTTTTTTTGTTATGCCCTGTAAGACCTTTCCTACAAGTGAAGATATTCTACCAATTCGGGAAACATCCCAACCATTATCCTACGGGTCATTCCACCCACCATGATCCAGCCCCGAATCGACCATCACGGACAAGTTGGAACAAAGAATAAAAACACAAGGGACAGGCAAATCATTAACACCAAGAACCTTCTTGCACTTCTGGTGTGCTTTTTATGCCTTGTAATACTCTTTCCTACAAGTGAATATATCACATCGGCCGGTAACGGGCAAGTTGGAACAAAGAATAAAAACACAAGGGGACAGGCAAATCATTAACACCAAGAAACCTTCTTGCACTTCTTGTGTCGCTTTTTATGCCTTGTAATACCTTTCCTACAAGTGAATATATCTACCATCGGCCGGTAAACGGGCAAGTTGGAACAAAGGAATAAAAACACAAGGGACAGGCAAATCATTAACACCAAGAAACCTTCTTGCACTTCTTGTGTCGCTTTTTATGCCTTGTAATACCTTTCCTACAAGTGAATATATTCTACCATCGGCCGGTAAACGGGCAAGTTGGAACAAGGAATAAAAACACAAGGGACAGGCAAATCATTAACACCAAGAAACCTTCTTGCACTTCTTGTGTCGCTTTTTATGCCTTGTAATACCTTTCCTACAAGTGAATATATTCTACCATCGGCCGGTAAACGGGCAAGTTGGAACAAGGAATAAAAACACAAGGGACAGGCAAATCATTAACACCAAGAAACCTTCTTGCACTTCTTGTGTCGCTTTTTATGCCTTGTAATACCTTTCCTACAAGTGAATATATTCTACCATCGGCCGGTAAACGGGCAAGTTGGGAACAAGGAATAAAAACACAAGGGACAGGCAAATCATTAACACCAAGAAAACCTTCTTGCACTTTTGTGTCGCTTTTTATGCCTGTAATACCTTCCTACAAGTGAATATATTCTACCATCGGCCGGTAAACGGGCAAGTTGGAACAAGGAAGTAAAACCAAGGGACAGGCAATCATTAACACCAAGAAACCTTCTTGCACTTCTTGTTTCGCTTTTATGCCTTGTAATACCTTTCCTACAAGTGAATATATTACTCCATCGGCCGGTAAACGGGCAAGTTGGAACAAGAATAAAACACAAGGGACAGGCAAATCATTAACACCAAGAAACCTTCTTGCACTTCTTTGGGTTGTCGCTTTTTCTGCCTTGGAAACCTTTCCTACAAGGTGAATATAGTCTACCAATTCGGAAACATCCCAACCATTATCCTAGGTTCATCCCCGCAAATGACCAGCCCCGAATCGACCATCACGGACAAGTTGGAACAAAGAATAAAAACACAAGGGACAGGCAAATCATTAACACCAAGAAACCTTCTTGCACTTCTTGTGTCGCTTTTTATGCCTTGTAATACCTTTCCTACAAGTGAATATATTCTACCAATTCGGGAAACATCCCAACCATTTATCCTACGGGTCATTCCACGCCAAATGATCCAGCCCCGAATCGACCATCACGGACAAGTTGGAACAAAGAATAAAAACACAAGGGACAGGCAAATCATTAACACCAAGAAACCTTCTTGCACTTCTTGTGTCGATTTTTATGCCTTGTAATACCTTTCCTACAAGTGAATATATTCTACCAATTCGGGAAACATCCCAACCATTTATCCTACGGGTCATTCCACGCCCAATGATCCAGCCCCGAATCGACCATCACGCATTTGGTTTTAAAAAATTGTAGGCACTTAAATTGACGTAAAAGTGGCCTTCCCAATATATTTTTGCAGTAAAAAAGTTTTTGCTCCTTTGGCGACCCCTTGATTACCACGAACAACTGGCTTCAAGGGCTATATACGGTAATTTTTTTTCCTGCGGTTTTGAAACTGGGCTGTAAACTAACACTGTTTTAAGTAACTACATAGGTCCCTCTAAATGACCAAATAGTTACTTGCATGTAATTTCAAACTTTTCGTGCCATTCAGTGGCACTAAAAATCGCCTAAAATGCCGATATTCACCTTTTTTTCCTCGAAAAATGGCAAAATTATCAAGCATAAAGTTTATTTGTTTTAGTAGCACTTGGATGGAAGTTAATTATAAAAATATTTTTCGTATAATATTTGTTGCGATGTTCCTTGGAAAAAATCGCCAATATTGAAAATAGCGCTAAAAGAGCAACTTTCACTTAAGAATAACGGTGTGAGGTGGTCGGTCTAAAAATATATTGTCAACGGCAATACGTAATTTAGAACCCAGACATCAAATAGGCAATGTTAGAAAAAAGTGTTATTTCTTAAACGCGAAAATTTGATTTTTGAATTTCGGTTGGCGCACCTTCGCGTCTATGTTTAGAGACGTCGAACATCAGCCTACTGCAGCGGCGATGCCGTGGGGCAACAAAGCAGACGGGTTCGCTAAATAGCCCTGCAAAGCAGACGGCAGAATCTAATCGTCCGCTAATCGCTCAGTAGCGTGAGTTCACATGTAATAGGTGGAAAGTGAGCAAACGTTTTTTTTCCATGGAACCGAATAATGCAGGTCATCTGGCTTCCACGGATCATGCCAGAGAATCTCAAGGTAGGTTTAAAGCAATATTTTTTACTAAGTTATTGCTTTTAAACTTTCTAAAACCGAGGTTTCAGCCTCGTACTTGTTACAGTAATTCCAGAAACACAAGAAAATTAGGTTCTTTAAGTGCACTGAGCAAACAATACATCATTTTTCAGAAGACCATCTTGTGCCGTGTTCATTGGGACCAAAAGGGTGCCATAAAACGACACCAGTCAACAGGAAGTTTCTCGTTCGAATTTCAAATGTGACAGAAAGAGAACAACGCCTTTTGGCTCTGCGTGCAAAAAAAGACGAAGACGCGCTCAACACAATATGGGCTCATCATTATCCTACTTACGTAAAGAAGTATACCACACTTCTGGCTTCCAGCTTCTGTATGGACCTGTTCCTTGAACACACCAGGAGCCGGCGTGGGACATCAGTTATTTCACTGCAGTGGTTCTCAACCACTGATGTTCCGCGGACCCCTTGTGGATCGGCGGATATGATGGAGGACCCCATTTGTGGTGAGGGGAATGAAAAGTTATTGATTAATTATGATAGTGATTTAATAAATCATGTAACTAAGGGCTAGTGTGAAGTAGACTCCTCTTATTGACGTATACACGAGAAAGCTCACCCAAGAAATGGAAGGTTTATTCTTAATCTGTAAAAAGGGACAACTTTTATTGCCAGGAGGCAGGGCTTCGCGGACCCCTAGGATGACTTCGGGGACCCCAAAGGGTCCGCGGACCCCCATTTGAGAACCACTGCACTAGAGCTTGCGATAGCTCTGCCGTCATTGAAGCCTGTTCCTGGAGAAAGGTTGTGCCCCGGGTGCAAAGTTCGCTGCTTCCAAATGGACGCAAGGTTCAAGCAGACTACTGACACGCTTACTGAAGAGATGACCTCCTTTGACATTAGCGACCAGGAAGATGCATTCCCATTATCGTTGGGTTTCAAATTTTCAGCAGTTGGGGAAATCCCTCTTTCCATGGGGCAGAAGTACGGACAAACAAATATGGATATGCAAACGACGCTGGACAGTCTAAGCCGGAATGCCAGTAGCCTGACCAACACTGCAGACGTAAACGTCTCGTCGACATCTATAGACCAACACCTAGTTATGAGCTCCTGACAGACGACTACAGACGGCTCATGAAAGACGTCAAAAAGCGCTTTGGCGAAGAAAAAGAGAGATCAAAAAAAATTTTGCTTTCGACCCTGGCCCGAGCTTGTGGTCGCGAAAACGGATTGCGCAGTATTTTGGTGCATCTGAAAGACAGGTTCGTCTTGCCATGTCAATGAAACAAGAGAAGGCCATCTTGAGTTGCTCAACGCAAAGGTTGAACAGACCACTAGACGAATCAACTAAAGGCTCTGTCGGAAACTTTCATGAAGACGAGCATGTGTCCATCTGCCTTCCAGGCAAAAAAAGACGTCATTCGTGGGAGCCAAAAAAGATTGCTTTTAATGAACCTAAAGGAAGCATATGAAGAATGGAAGAAACGCAACAATGAAGTCAAATGCGGATTTTCAAAGTTCGCTGCTTTACGACCCAAGCACTGTCTGCTTGCTGGAGCTTCAGGAACGCACTCAGTCTGCGTTTGCCTTTATCACCAGAACCTGAAGTTGCTTCTTCACTCATCGGGTCACAGTTGATTCCTTGGTTGGAATGACAGTGTGTGACTTAAACAATGAAGACTGCATGCTTAAAAGGTGTAAGCAATGCCCAGGCACTACGCACGTCGCACCTTTGATTACGAACTCTGCAGCCCTTACCCCAACTTAGTGAGCAACGTTACCGTCTGTCAGTGGGTCAGTGGAGCACGGTGCAAACTCGAGACAATGGTTCTCATGCCAGAAGAATTGTTCGAGCGGTTGCTAGAGATGCTGAAAGAACTAAAGACACATCACTTCGTGAGGAAGGTTCAGGCGCGTCATCTACGCGACTTAACAATGCGTCTTACGCCAACAGAAGCAATAGTGCTGCTAGATTTTGCTGAAAACTACAGCTTTCTTGTTCAGGGCGCTCCACAATTATATCACTGGGACAATACCCAAGCTACAGTTCATCCCGTCATCGTCTATTTTCGTCCACCAGATCGTCGTGACGAGCTCCACGTCCTATCATACGCAATGATATATGACTGTTTGGACCATACCACTGCAACGGTGTCGACTTTCCAGAAAAGGTTCCTGGACGACTTGAAAGCCCAACTGCCTCACGTAGAACACATTCATTACTTCTCGGACGGTGCGGCGTCTCAATACAAAAACAAAAAGAACTTTAAACCTCTGTAATCACGTGGAAGACCACAACCTCAGTACAACATGGAACTTTTTTGCCACATCGCAGGGAAAAAGTGCCTGCGATGGAGTGGGCGGAACAGTGAAGAGACTGGCTGCGTAGGCAAGCCTACAAAGACCATTCAGTGGACAAACTTTAACACCACTAAATCTCTTCAACTGGGCACGCGACAACCTGACATGAATTCGAGCAATCTGGGTGCCGGAAAGTGATATTCAGGTGCGGCGTCTCAATACAAAAACAAAAAGAACTTTAAACCTCTGTAATCACGTGGAAGACCACAACCTCAGTACAACATGGAACTTTTTTGCCACATCGCAGGGAAAAAGTGCCTGCGATGGAGTGGGCGGAACAGTGAAGAGACTGGCTGCGTAGGCAAGCCTACAAAGACCATTCAGTGGACAAACTTTAACACCACTAAATCTCTTCAACTGGGCACGCGACAACCTGACATGAATTCGAGCAATCTGGGTGCCGGAAAGTGATATTCAGGTGCGGCGTCTCAATACAAAAACAAAAAGAACTTTAAACCTCTGTAATCACGTGGAAGACCACAACCTCAGTACAACATGGAACTTTTTTGCCACATCGCAGGGAAAAAGTGCCTGCGATGGAGTGGGCGGAACAGTGAAGAGACTGGCTGCGTAGGCAAGCCTACAAAGACCATTCAGTGGACAAACTTTAACACCACTAAATCTCTTCAACTGGGCACGCGACAACCTGACATGAATTCGAGCAATCTGGGTGCCGGAAAGTGATATTCAGGTGCGGCGTCTCAATACAAAAACAAAAAGAACTTTAAACCTCTGTAATCACGTGGAAGACCACAACCTCAGTACAACATGGAACTTTTTTGCCACATCGCAGGGAAAAAGTGCCTGCGATGGAGTGGGCGGAACAGTGAAGAGACTGGCTGCGTAGGCAAGCCTACAAAGACCATTCAGTGGACAAACTTTAACACCACTAAATCTCTTCAACTGGGCACGCGACAACCTGACATGAATTCGAGCAATCTGGGTGCCGGAAAGTGATATTCAGGTGCGGCGTCTCAATACAAAAACAAAAAGAACTTTAAACCTCTGTAATCACGTGGAAGACCACAACCTCAGTACAACATGGAACTTTTTTGCCACATCGCAGGGAAAAAGTGCCTGCGATGGAGTGGGCGGAACAGTGAAGAGACTGGCTGCGTAGGCAAGCCTACAAAGACCATTCAGTGGACAAACTTTAACACCACTAAATCTCTTCAACTGGGCACGCGACAACCTGACATGAATTCGAGCAATCTGGGTGCCGGAAAGTGATATTCAGGTGCGGCGTCTCAATACAAAAACAAAAAGAACTTTAAACCTCTGTAATCACGTGGAAGACCACAACCTCAGTACAACATGGAACTTTTTTGCCACATCGCAGGGAAAAAGTGCCTGCGATGGAGTGGGCGGAACAGTGAAGAGACTGGCTGCGTAGGCAAGCCTACAAAGACCATTCAGTGGACAAACTTTAACACCACTAAATCTCTTCAACTGGGCACGCGACAACCTGACATGAATTCGAGCAATCTGGGTGCCGGAAAGTGATATTCAGGTGCGGCGTCTCAATACAAAAACAAAAAGAACTTTAAACCTCTGTAATCACGTGGAAGACCACAACCTCAGTACAACATGGAACTTTTTTGCCACATCGCAGGGAAAAAGTGCCTGCGATGGAGTGGGCGGAACAGTGAAGAGACTGGCTGCGTAGGCAAGCCTACAAAGACCATTCAGTGGACAAACTTTAACACCACTAAATCTCTTCAACTGGGCACGCGACAACCTGACATGAATTCGAGCAATCTGGGTGCCGGAAAGTGATATTCAGGTGCGGCGTCTCAATACAAAAACAAAAAGAACTTTAAACCTCTGTAATCACGTGGAAGACCACAACCTCAGTACAACATGGAACTTTTTTGCCACATCGCAGGGAAAAAGTGCCTGCGATGGAGTGGGCGGAACAGTGAAGAGACTGGCTGCGTAGGCAAGCCTACAAAGACCATTCAGTGGACAAACTTTAACACCACTAAATCTCTTCAACTGGGCACGCGACAACCTGACATGAATTCGAGCAATCTGGGTGCCGGAAAGTGATATTCAGGTGCGGCGTCTCAATACAAAAACAAAAAGAACTTTAAACCTCTGTAATCACGTGGAAGACCACAACCTCAGTACAACATGGAACTTTTTTGCCACATCGCAGGGAAAAAGTGCCTGCGATGGAGTGGGCGGAACAGTGAAGAGACTGGCTGCGTAGGCAAGCCTACAAAGACCATTCAGTGGACAAACTTTAACACCACTAAATCTCTTCAACTGGGCACGCGACAACCTGACATGAATTCGAGCAATCTGGGTGCCGGAAAGTGATATTCAGGTGCGGCGTCTCAATACAAAAACAAAAAGAACTTTAAACCTCTGTAATCACGTGGAAGACCACAACCTCAGTACAACATGGAACTTTTTTGCCACATCGCAGGGAAAAAGTGCCTGCGATGGAGTGGGCGGAACAGTGAAGAGACTGGCTGCGTAGGCAAGCCTACAAAGACCATTCAGTGGACAAACTTTAACACCACTAAATCTCTTCAACTGGGCACGCGACAACCTGACATGAATTCGAGCAATCTGGGTGCCGGAAAGTGATATTCAGGTGCGGCGAGAGATGTTATTATCCCGGTTCAATGTCACTCTACCTAACCGCGGGACTAGAGGACTTCATTACTTCGAGCAAACCTCACTGACCGCAATGGACGTCGGCTTTACTTCTCTTTCAAGAAAAGTAAACGTCACGACAGCGTAACGTCCTATTTATTGCGTCTGAGAAGATTAGATAGAGCAAGTATTCCGGAGACTCCCTACACATCATCAGCATGAGTGCCCGCCTTGGGGCCGACGAGCTGGGTTGGCCCGAACTTCAAAAATTAATTTTTCGCGTTTAAGAAAGAACACTTTTTCTGACACTGCCTATTTTATGTCTGGGCTCTAAATTACGTATTGCCTTTGTCAATATATTTTTAGACCGACCACCTCATACCGTTATTCTTAATTTTCAAGATTCGCGACTTTTTCCTCGACACACCGCAACAAATAATATGCGAAAAATATTTTTATGATTATTTTCATTCCAAGTTCTATTAATACAAGTAAAATTTATGCCTGATAATTTTGCCGTTTTCTGAGGAAAAAAAGGTGCATATCGTCATTTTTGGCAATTTTTAGGGTCAGATAATTGCAAGAAAAGGTTGAAATTACATGCAAGTATCTATTTGGTCATTTAGAGGGACCTATTTAGTTACTAAACACAGTGTTATTTTACAGCCTAGTTTCAAAACTGCCGGGGAAAAAAATGCCGTCTATAGCCCTTGAAGCCAGTTGTTTGTGGTATTCAAAGGGTCGTCAAAGGAGCAAAAAATAAATTACTGCAAAAATATATTGGGAAGAGCACTTTTACGTCGCCCTAAGTGCCTACAATTTTTTGAAACCAAATCCGTGATGGTGGATTTAGTGGCTGGATCGTTTGGCGTGGAATGACCCCTACCTCATTTCTTTTAACGTCCTGCAACTTTTATATGGACAAAGCCAACGCATCTATTTTTCCACACTAAGATTCACAGGACACTAGTGGATGATCGGGTTAAGAATGCACTTGGACAAATATCTGATCTACATGAGAATTCTGGGACCATCGATATTAGCTCAAAATTCTAGCACAGGTCATAATTTTGAGCTGAAATGTTATCTGTCTTGTCATTTGCTGGTCTCTTTTCTAAATCTGAATGGTGTGCACTCCGTTCAAACAATGTTGCTAGATTCGAGGAAACACCGTACTCCTTCGGTATACCCAGTGGGCTGCATAAATCTCTTCCTTGCTATTGAATGCCATGGTTTTCCATCTACCGTAAAGTTCCCAGACGCCCGCCCCCAAGAGATTGCCCATCCCGTTTTTCTGGCTAAATATCTGTAACATAAAAATTCCCAAACATCATCCACCCCCCCCCCCCCCCCCCCCCCGATTCTCGTCAGACGTCACGCGATGTCCGACGGGAATCGCATCAACCGCGCAATTTGCCTTACCGGCACGTCTGAGAAGTGAGTTCATAGCGGGTTCCCACGTTTTTGTCCGCGATGTGCGTGCGTGATATTGGCTCCTGTAATATGCGAGTTGTTCCCGCGTGTATGTTGCACCATAAAATGCGAATCTGTGGTATCCATTCCCGTGACAAAGCTTGCAGCGGATTCCCGCGTTTTTGTCCGCGATGTGCGCGCGTGACCTCGTTTGACGCCAGTTGGTCCCGGACGTATATTGCATCATGAAATAGGATCCTGCTGCATTCACAATCTGCGGTATTTGTTCCCATAACATACGAGTTAATAATAATAATTAATAATAATAATAGTGTTTATTTCCACCATAGGATGATGGTGGCGATAAGGAAAAAAAGCTGTGAGGTACAGCTTGACGGGTTCCTGACCGCCTACAGCAACAGCGACAGGGTGGGGAAATAATACAGCAATCAAAAGAGAAACACAAATGTACAGAAAATGATTGCTATCACAACATTTTAAGCACAATACCTTAGATTATCACAATGTTGACATATAGAGCATGACAAGCAAACAAAAACAAAAAAAAAACAAGCTCATAATATTAAGAACAAAGCACGGAGTAAAGAGAGCAACTACACTAATCATCAGTGAAAAAAGAGTGACCTCACTTCACTCAACGATAACTTGTCCCAATCAATACCTTTAGCTAAAAAACAGATTAAATAATTTAGGAACAGCGTATTTCAGCGTTCGTGCGCCATAGTTTGTTCTCGGAGTGACCACCTCATAACATTCAGCTGCGCGGGTAGGGTAACTATGAATGTGTTTCGAGATTTGTGCAAGATTTATAAAAAAGTTTGTATTTCCAACTTGCTCCACTTTTAGGCTAGTGGCAAGCCTGTAATCATATAATGTGTGGACGTTTATGACATGAAATGTTTTTAATAAGCTGGCTGTATGAAAGTCAAACGGGACATCTCCTATTAAGTGCTTTCTTTTGCAACACATGCAGCTTTTCTAGATTAGTAAAAAGTGTTGTACCCCAACTACCTAAGTGTCAGTAATTTAAGTGGGAGTGGAATAGATAATTATATAATAATAATTTTCCTTCTTGGGGCAAAATATAACGATAACGATTTCACATGCCCACAGCCCGAGATAGCTTTGGAATAAGGTAGTTTATATGATTTTCCCACGACATATTCTCAGGGAAGGTAACACCTAAGAGCTTAAAAGAGTTTACCATTTCAATTTTGCTAGAATTTAAATTTAGGTCTTTTGTGATGTTTACAAGTTTATTTTTAGGGCGAAAGAGCACAGTTTTTGTTTTCTTCACATTTATTTGCAACACATTGTTCTTACTCCATATTTCTAATCTAGACAGAGTCAGGTTTGCCATATCAATTAAGGTATTAGTATTATTTGAAGTAAAGAGTATACTTGTGTCGCCATTGTAGTTGACAAATTTTGCATTTGTACTAATATTGGTGATATCATTAACATATACAGTTAAACCTCGATTTAACGAAGTTGACTGGAGCCGCAAATTACTTGGTTACATCGTGGAATTCGTAAAATCGGGAAATGCATTTTTTGGCCATTAGATTCGATAATTACGACCTTAATGCAGCGGCATCCAAGCTGCTTCCGCGGCACCGTATTAAAGCTTTCAATTCTCAGGAAAACAACAAATTTATTTCTCAAGAAAGAAGCTAGTGATCTTCGACTGCGAGCGCTTCGTCAAAAGCGGAAGCACACACTTCTCGTAAGCGGTGAGCGCGCTGAAGGCAACTGCAGTTCCCTCGTGCGCACCCGCGAACCGCCTCAGGAGGTCAACAGACCAGCAGACATGCAAAAGAGAGCGCTTTCCGTTGTAGCACTTTCCCGGATATCGTAACGTTCTTGGCTCCCATGTCCATAAACCACGTGGAAAGCGCTTCTTCCAACTTTTCGTACGGCGTAGTCTTCAGGTTTTTCTTTTTCGTCGCCTTCCCTGACGAAGCCGCTCGAAGGATAGCGTCCTTCCCCTTCGAGATCGTTGACAACGTGCTCGCTGGGATGCCGTGCTCTGTAGCAACGTCGCATTTTTTACGTCCACTGGCAACAGCGTTAATTACCGTCGCTTTTTCTTCTAGAGAGAGAACTTTTCGTTTCTTTTTTGGCGGCTCCATTTGGCGGCGACGCAGACATGTTGGTAGAGGAATCCAAAGACGTGACAACAGGGAGGACCCAGGAACGAAGAAACACGGATCTCGGCTCCGCAAACGACGGCGAACGCCGGCGGCGCCATCTATTGCACGCGACGTGAAATACCGCCGCCAGCGCCATCTGGTATAGTTTACTCAAAGCTCGTGATGCACAGTTCGTTTTTGCGTGGAGTTCCGTAAAATACAGACTTCGGGTTCCTCAATTTTACTTATGCACCATAATGACAATCTTCTGTGTCTTTCTTTTCGAAATATCCGTGAAACGACCTCGTTTTACTTGTATTTATTTTCAAAAAAGCTTCGTTAAATCGGAACATTATTTCGTTATTTCGAGTTCAGAAAAGCATTGAGCCCTATGGGCACCTTACAGAGAATTCGGGTTCCTCAATTTTACTTATGCACCATAATGACAATCTTCTGTGTCTTTCTTTTCGAAATATCCGTGAAACGACCTCGTTTTACTTGTATTTATTTTCAAAAAAGCTTCGTTAAATCGGAACATTATTTCGTTATTTCGAGTTCAGAAAAGCATTGAGCCCTATGGGCACCTCACAGAGAATCAAAATTTCTTCCTTAGATCGAGGAATTCGTAAGATCGGGTTTCGTAAAATCGAGGTTCAACTGTATATTAAAAAGGAAAGGACCCAAAATACTACCCTGTGGTACGCTAGAAAGAATAAATTTTATGGTGGAGGAGTTTTCATTAATACTGACATATTGCATCAGATGCCCCAGATACGACCGTATTAACTCTAATGCGTGCCCTCGAATTCCATAATTATCTAATTTAGAAAGTAGAATTTGATGACTGAGACAGTCGAAAGCCGTAGTAAAGTCTTTGAATACTCCAAGGGCCATCATTTTGTTTTCAAAGCTTTGCAAGATGAACTCTTTTTGAACAAGTAGGGCAGATTCCGTAAATTTGTGCTTTCTAAAACCGTACTGCGACGCTGTTATCAAGTCATACTTATTAGAAAAGTTGGTTAATCGGGTATGAATGACTTTTTCGAGTGCCTTGGAAAACACTGGCAATATTGAGATGGGTCTGTAATTTCCCATTTCTTGTACGCTTCCTTTTTTATGCAATACTGAGACTTTAATCTGCATTCGCTTAGGAAATACTCCTGTGGCTAGAGAAATATTAAATATGTGAGTTATCACAGGTGCTAACAAATGAATTTTGTTAAAAATTCATTTCTTAATGAATTTTTAACAAAAAAAGTTTGTAGCAATTCCCGCGCTTTTGTCCGCGATCTGCGCGCATGACCCAGTGTTGCCAGATTGGGCTATATATAGCCAAACTGGGCTACATTTTTTTCTAGTTGGCGTCAAAATATCATGGTTGGCTATGTGGCTATTTTGGGCTATTTCTAAGAATGCGGCGAACTTTTGTGGAACCTCAGGTTCGACGTCGAACTTTGAGGTTCGACTAGTTAATTTTCGAACTTCTAATCAGTTTCGAAAAAAAAATTGTTTCTCTTTTGGCTAGTCGAGAGGAGAGAGAGGAAGGAGAAAGGCTTCAAACTTCTACAAACTTTGGTTTTTTCATAATGCGCAGTGAAGCAATGCTTTCAGAGTTCCAAGCGGTCTCCCCACAGCGCAGTGGAGCAAACCAAACAGATTGCACTACTACCGCAGGCCCGGTAGCGCGTCTTCAATTCGGACGCATATGGCTCTGTCAGGACGTAGACTAAACTCTCCAGATGTTGCTTTGGTGCCCATTGTGAGAATCCTTACGCACCCACGTTCGTATAAATGAGAAGTCCGCAGCTTCACTGCTAAACAATTGACTACCCTCCAGTCGTCGCCCACCCCAAGAGAGGAAAACACAATCATAAATAGCGTGAACATGAATGGTTGTCACTAATATCCTTCAGAAAGAAAAAGAGACGGGTGGGATATTGGTAAGGACCTTAGATATTGGGGATCTGGTTTTAAACTCCCAGTGTTATGACTGTTCTGCTTCTGTATTCTGTTCTTTTACTGTATGATAATATCTCCCGGGCTTCACAATAAAGCCGTCTTTGTGTGTTTGTACTTCTGAAAACCTACGAAGGAAGGGTCAGTGTTGTAAAACTTTTCATTTTTCCGAAGCTTTTTTTTTTAATTCACAAGTGACATAATGTACACAAAATCTGGCATGTCTGATAGCTGAAAAAGGGAATATAACGTGTTTTGATATTTGTGTGAGAAATTCTCACTAAAAGGCTTAAAAATCATTGTTTTTAGTCTTGGCTATTTTGGCTATTTTTGTTTTACGGCTTTGGCTATATTTGGGCTATACCTCCCAGCCATTTGGCGGTTTTCGGTGGGGCCATCTGGCAACACTGGCATGACCTCGATTTGACGCCAGTTAGTCCCGCATGTATAGTGCATCGTGAAATACGCCTCGCAAGTGGGCTCATTTTCGTCTTCTGCGCATGAGAAAGGAGGTAGCGGTGACGTCAGAACGCCGAGCCCTGATTGGCTGATCGCGACCCCCCTATCTGAGCGTCGTCTGCTCCTTTGCAACGTCGTCTGCTCGCAACGTCGTCTGCGTCTGTCTTACCTTTCCTGCGACTTTCGGAAGTGCAGGTCTTTACGAGCGAGCTCGACTTCGCCTTTCAGAGAGGGGAGACGAAATAACTCGAGCGGTACGTTGTTTTTGTGTAACAACTAGCAGACGTGCATCAAGGGGGGAAGTCAAGGGACTCGCTGGCGAGGTGTCCCGAGGCGCCGAGGTTTGTCTGCTAAGAAGCGAGAGTGTCCGCAAGTTCCATCCCAAATACTTTTTCCCTCCTTGCGTGTGCGGCGAGACTCCTCACTCTTAAACGGCGTCGGCGGGTTGGTGCAGTTAACGTCGTCTGCTTTACGTCTGCTAGTCAAAGCGATGGTTGCTTTACCTTTCCTGCGTCTGTCGGAGATTCACCGCTTTTTCACCGGCGAGAGTCGCCGCTGCCTCGGAAAACGAGGCGATGACAAGAGGAAGAGATTGAAGGGTTCACAAGGGTCGCACGGGCATATTCCATTCAGCACGCCAGCCGGTCGTGGGCAGACGGTCTTGGCCAAGGACCGTCGGAGCACCGCTGCGCCGCTGCTAGGCCTATCTGCCGAGCTTGCTTGGACGGGGTCAGTGGAATCGTGGCCGTTGGAGCATTTCCCGGGTGTTTGTGGATCCAGCGTTCTTGTTCGTCGTGGTTTATTTCAAGTGCTTTTTACTTTTTTTCTTGCTGCTTGTAGTCGTGACGCGTGAGAAGAGCACGTACAAAAATAAACGTCCGTTGGTCGTCGCGACCAAGTAACTGAGCGACGCTGTCGGCCATGCTGAGTTGATCGTCGTAGGATTCCGTCCTAACCTGAGCAAAACTTACGATAATTTCGTTTCGTGAATACGAATTTGTTCTCACGTTTTGTCTTACGCACTCTTTCGGCGTAACATGGTTTTGTGAATCTGGCCTCTGCACTTCCGAAAGTCGCAGGAAAGGTAAGACAGACGCAGACGACGTTGCAAAGGAGCAGACGACGCTCAGATAGGGGGGCTGTGATCAGCCAATCAGGGCACGGCATTCTGACGTCACCGGTACCCCCTGCGCGAGAAGCAGACGAACTTGCCCTCCGCATAGGATTCTCCTGCATTCGCGATCTGTGGTATATGTTCCCTTAACATATGAGTTTGTAGCAGATTCCCGCGTTTTTGTCCGTGATCAGCAGTACGCAATATCGGTTCCAGTGATAGGCAAGTTTGTAGTGGGTTCCCGCGTGTCTATCGCATCATAAAACTTGTATCTGCTGTGTCCGTGATTTGCGGTATTCGCTCCTGTGAGATGAGAGTTCTCGGCGCGTTTCTGCGGGTATTTCGCACCGTGTAATCTGCTGCATCCACCACCTGCGGTATCCTTTTCCGTGACACAGGAGTTTGTAGCCAATTCCAGCGTGTTTCTTGCAACGTGAAATGCGAATTAGCGATGTCCGCGATCTGCGGTATCAGTTCCCGCGTCACGTGGTTTGTGGCTGGTGCCAGGGTGTTTATCATTAATTTTTGATGAAGTTTTGCTGTGGCATATCCAAAGATATTCCACTCCATGTTTTTCACCATTTATCTCTTCATTTTAGGTGGGCATTCTTTCGGAACTTTACGGTCGACATTCGGGCCTCTTGAAGTATTCATTCATTTTTTCATGTCATAAAATTACATATCCAGAGGTATTACTGTAAAATTCTGTATGAACGTCCACCCCTGATAGATCGCCCACCCCATTTTTTGGGCTGGATATCTACAACACAAAAATTCCAAAACATCGCCTACCCTCCCCCTCCCTCCCTCCCTCCCTCTCTCTCTCTCTCTCTCCTCCCCCCCCCCCCCCCCCCCGATTCCCACCGAATATCGATCACGCGATGTCCGATGGGAATCACATTAACCGTGCGATCCGCGGTACCGGTACATGTGAGAAGCACATTCGCAGCCGGTTTCCTCACGTTTATCACACTGTGACATGCCAACCTGTTGCATCCGCAATCTACGGTGTCCGTTCTTATGAGTTCGTAGCTTGTTCCTGCACTTTTTTTGTCCGCGATGCGCTCACGATATTGATTCCCATGATACGCCAGTTTGTAGTGGTTTCCCACGTGTTTATTGTACTGTGAAATGGGAATCTGCTGCATCCAGAACCTGCGGTATTCGTTCCCGTGACATGCAAGTTCTTAACCGGTTCCCGTGCCTTTTTGTTTGCTATCTGCGCGCACAATATGGGTTCCCGTGAAACGCGAGTTTGTAGCAGTTTCCTGAATGTTTATTGCACTGTGGAAAGCGAATCTGCTGCTTCAGCAACCCGCAGTATCTATTCCCGTGACATGCAAGTTCGTAGTGGGTTCCCATACTTTTGTCTGCGATCTGCGTGCAATATCGGTTTCCATGAAGCCACAGTTTCCAGCGGGTTCTCACGTGTTTCTTGTGCACCAATATGCTGCATCCGTGTTATCCGTTCCCGTGGGAGTTGGTAGCGAATTCCCACGTGTTTATCACACTGTGGAACACGAATTTGCCATGTCTGCGGTCTGTGGTATCAGTTCCCATTTCATGTGGTTTGTAGCGAGGCCCCGAGGTTTATCACCAATTTTTTATACTGTCGAGACCGGTTAGAATGAAGTCAACGGGAATCGGAAATCGCTTCGATATATCCGCTATTTTGTTATAACCGACTTTGGTTATAACGAAGTGCAAAAAGGAATGGGAAATCGTGATCGCTTCGCTGTAACCGCTATTTCGTTATAACCGACTTGGTCATAACCAGTCTCGACAGTACAATTTCGCTGTAGCGTCTCCAAATTTATTTCAACATTTATCTCTCCATTTTAGGTGGGCGTTCTTTCGGGACGGTATGTATAGAAGTCAGACTTTTTTATTTTCCATTTGGCTGGGGCAAAAGCCCAATGGTTTCTCTCATCTCTCTCGCCTGAAACAGGCCTGTGCTCTCTGTCTCAAGCACAAGAAAAACAAATGGCTTTTGCGAAATGGGGGAGAAGCCAGCACTCCTGAACCAACAAGTCATATTTGTTCTTTCTTGTTTATAGACTTCTGCTAGAGTAAGGCACACTATATATTTATTTATTTATTTAGAAATACTACCCATCTCAGAAGGGATTATAACAGGAATGGACTAACATTTGCATGCATTATAAATGATACTTTATCATCAAAACATAAACATAAAATGCTAGTGTTCCTTAGACAGGTACAAATAATAAGTCAGAGCTACAAGTCATACCCCAAAATAACAAAATAAAGGCATGCAGGCCAACTCTGGTTTTACATTGCTCTGCATGAGAGAACTATAATATAAATACATATAAAACAAGTTATCCTAAATTAAACATCTTTGCGCAACAAGGCATCTCAGTTAAGAATGAGGTGATGGTGGTGCTCTTAGTAACAGTGCCTCGCTAGGATGCACTCCAAGACGAACAGGAGGGATGTTTACAAAAGCATTTGCTGAGAGTATGTGAAGTTGTAAGCAGGAACTGGAGACCTGCGCACCCATGAAAGGGGCATGTAGAATAAACTCTGGGCCTTTCACCCTGTTCTGTCTCAATCCTATTTGAATTTCACTTACTCTAGACGTTCGCGTGTATCTTAATAGCATAAAAAAAAAATCTCCATAATGTAATCTTTTCTGTTTCAGCAACGTGTATCCTGCCCTTATCAGTTGTTCCTGGTCACAGCAAATGTCCATTATTATTTTCCGTTCAAGGTAATTGCTATTTATAACTTGTATTAAATCGCCTGTGTCTCACCCTTATGTTTTATAGCCCGTAATAGCCAGCTGCAAAGTACAAGAGGCAGTGCAGGCACGCAGCTCTCCCCACCTACCTGCCAGAGTCGATACAGGCCGAAGTCGCCATTGTGCCAGAAATAGGTGAAATGGCCGTAGCCAGTGAGGAACAGGTATGAAGTGACCAGCACACGCACGTGCATGTAAATGGGCAGCACCTGCAAAATAACATAAAGCAAACACCCTGCTCAAGTACCGCCGAATGCCTAGGACTTGCCATTCTCAACAGACTGGACTTATTCAAACTTGGCCCTTTCCGCTCCTTTGCAAAGTCTAGCAAAAGATCCCCCCCCCCGGGGTCCAAGTTATGCAATATTGAGCATGTGGAAAGATGCTTGCAGGTTCTGAAAAGTTAGTGTGAGTAGACAACCACATTTCACTTTGGAGGCCAGAGGCAGATGGAAAGGGGAAAAAACCTCTTTTATTTATGTGGTGCACTGGGATGAGTATTTAACGAGGCCACAGCAGGAAACTAGTACTATACAGCATGAGCAGCTGCGACTGTTGGAAACATCAACCACCAAAACCTGCCTCCCAAATTGGTAGAATTCTGTCCGCCTAGAAGACAACCAACTCACCTGACTAGCTCCGGTTGTGTGGTAGATGAGGATGATCAGCTGCATCCAGCCCTTCCACTCATTCGTCTGATCTCGGTGCAGCACTTGGGTCTGCAACGACCGGCGCAGCAGTTGTCCAAACACCGCCAAAGGGTGGGCCGAGCAGAATTGCGGCCCGAGAAAGCCGACCACTCACGTGCTGCGTTTCCTCCGTGAAAAACAGGCCCAATGCAAACACGTATGCAACGGGCAGAAAGAAGTTGAGGTGCGTGTAGTACTTGTTCTCCTTCATAAAGAAGTTTGTCCTGGTTGAAGACAAAACAGAGATGCGAGCGAATTTCAACACCCACCAGAGAAAAAGCACTAGTAGACTTCCCCGCACGGCATGCGGAGAACCGACCACTCCAATCTATAAAAAGACAGTGAACAACCACGCACGTGCGAGTCTCCAGACTAAAACAGTTGTCTGCACCGAGAAGCTCGGTACAATCACATTTCCAGGCCCAGAACTGACCGGGGCCTTGCACAGGGTGTTTCACGGAGCGCTGGCTAAATCGCTCCTGCAAAATGTATGCATTGCCCGGAAAAAAGGTCCATGCCCTATTGGTCTCTGCCAAAGGACTTATTAACCCCTTGATGGTAGAGTTTTTTTCCCCGAAAACATGTTTCCCAGTAGTCAGGTTTTCTTTCCAAAGGAATAAAACAAAAGGTTAATGCGGAGGGTTCTTATCTTTTTTTATTATCTGGCTAGCGGGAGCACGTACAGTGCTCTCAAGTTGTTTAGGTTTAGAAGCATCAAATAAAAATATTAACGGTGAAAAGTTGTCCCCTTTCTTCCATATGGTTTCATTTTGGCACATCCGCTTTCGTGATACTCCAGCGGCTTCAGATTCCTAACCGAAGGTATTTTACGGAGCTTCTCTGTCGGATGATGAGCTCTCATCCTCCGAGTTTCATTCCGAAAAGCGTCAAAAGCCTAAATCGGAAGAGGCAGTGTTCCGAATGGCACTATCGCCAGAGCTGTCAGTATGCAAAGTGAGCATCTCATGCGCCGAGCGTCTAATTTGAAAACTATAAAAAGCCCAGCAAAGTCAAACACAGTGTGAATATAACGTTTAGAGTTCGCCAGACGTAACAAATAGCAACTCACTCCCACGGTACATGCAGTTTTGCATTTAGGTGGGTACTTTGAAATGTGCAATTCTTAATTACTTTTTGAGTAATTAACATTGTAATTCGTAAATCTAAAGGTATGTTTCAATCTAAAACTTTCTGGCAGGGTGGCAAAAAAGCCATTATAATTTAATTATGAATTAAGAAGATGAGTTTATTTGATTTAGATATGATTTAAATCACATTATCTAGAAATCAAGATTTTTTACTAGATGCAGTTTTAAACATGGCAGACAGATTTTTCAATGCCACCAGTCACTGAACACAATAGAAACAAAAATTCCCAGTAAAATTAACAATGTAATCAAGTAGAGTTTAATTAAAAACACCTTGATGGGGTGGAGAATAGAAAATCAAGATGAATCACTCATGAGACGCGTCTTTTTAGATCAGAGGCAGCTTGATTAATTTAGTTAGCCTATTTTCCGGACTGTAGTGCACATCCGGTATCCACTGGGCAAATCTGGGCTCAAAAATAAAAGTTTTTGCTTAGATTATCCACTGCCTACTCTGCACGTAAGAAGTTCTCATACACAGCACACCTTGACAAATGCCTGCTTTCTTAGCTCACAAAGTACATAAACCATCATTAACCCTTTGGTGGCAGAGTTTTTTTTTTTCCAAAAAGATCTTCCCCAGAGGTTGGGCTTTGTTTCTAAAGGAATAGTATAAAAAAAAAAAAATAATGCGCAGGTTTCTTTTAAATTATCTAGTGGGAACACGGACAGTGCTTGCATGCTGTTTAGCTTGAGAAGCATTAAATAAAAATCTTGAAGGCGACAAGCCCTTTCTTCCATGCGGTTTCCTTTTGGTGCGTCCGCTTCTGAGACATTCCAGCAGCTTCAGATTCCTAACCATAGGTTTGTACTTTACAGAGCTCCTCTGTCAAATGATGAGCTCTCATCTACTGAATTCAACTTCTAAAAGCTTTGCAAGTCGGAATCGGAAGAGCTAGTGCTCTCATTGGCACTACCGCAAGAGCGGCCGGTATGCGGAGTGAACATCAGTTGCGCAGTGTGTCTAATTTGAAAACTATAAATAGCCCAGCAAAGCGAAACACCGTGCAAATATAATGTTTAGAGTTTGCCAAACACATAACAAATAATAGCAACACCTCCCGTGGTGCCCGCAATTTCAAATGTGTAATCACTGCCGTACATGTACGGCAATGACCATCAAATGGTTGACACACTCCTTCACTCACAAAATTTCTCATGTCTCGTTATAATTGAAAAACAAAACTCCTGCCTAGTTCACACCTGTACCGTAAATTCCCGAGAGATGGCTCACACCCGAAAGGTAACCCGCCCCATGTTTTTGGCTTGATTTGCTATTTTCCTTTAAACACTGAAAGATAGCCCATTCCTAGTAATCATAGTGTTGGGATCAATGATGACCTCGACGTAAATGCGTCTAGTTAGCTATGGCGGGACATAAGCGAACACTGCTGACTGGGAAGTCGTATTTGCTTCATTGCTCTTCGCCGCGATAACACGGGCAGAGACGCATCATCAAAATATATATATATTTTTTTAAACTTTTCTTGATTGCACACCGAAAGTTAGCCAACCCCTTATTTTCACTTTTTTTTCGATTTTAGGTGGGCTATCTTTTGGGATATTACGGTAGATAGTTTGCAAACTTTCAAACATGGATATTCTGCATACTACAGTACATAAAATGCGGCATTTAAAACGCATTATTGGCTAAAATAGATCCAGAAATCAAAACTTGAAAGCAAATTTAATTTTGTCATCGCTTTTCTTGAAAGCAACCGGCCGAATTGTTTTCTGCCAGCTTCAGGCACACATTGCCACTATGGTCACTGCCCTTGTAGCCTGTTCCATACAAAACATGTATGTATTCTAGGATGCACCAATAGTGCAAAGTAAAGAAAGAAAAACGTCTTCAATGAAATAGAATAGTGGGCTTTGAACTTGAGTAGTTTGCAAAATGGCTTTTGGCAGCTACTTTGTTCTTTTTTTTAATTTAAAGTGTGCAAAGTGGTGGCATGGTCTCAGAGAGGAGGCAGCAGGATCACGTAAGACTAAACGACTATACTGCTAGCTGATGCAAGACCAACCTTAGACATACATATAATTTGGTCCATCTTGCTTCGAGAGTGCCTTTCTCAGTGATGTGGTTGGTTTGAGTCATTTTGTAGCAGCTCTTGGAGCAGTCAAAGGCCAATTTTGGAGAAGCAAAAAGAGCTTTTGGAGCATAAGCGCACACTTCATTTTCATTCATATCACTGCAAATATTATATTAAGATTCATGTGTTGGACTGTCCAACTAAAAGGCCTACTTTTCCTTCTCATTTACTGTAAAATACGGGGCAAGCACCCACTCAAAATTTAGAGATACTAATCGCGAAAAAATGGGGGATGCTTGTCTAGTCATCAATTTTACATATCAATGTACTGTGCATGTTTTGTCAGATCTTACTAATTTGGCAATGGGCGCATAGTGTGGAATGGGCGGATGCGCGGTACTCTATGGTATAGGTAACCTTTTGTTGGCATCGACTGCACAGCAGGACCGATTACCTCAAACACAGAACTAGCAATTGCATGTAGCAGCACCAGACACGGTAACGAGAAGATGACTGAGGAAGCACAAACTGCTGTGAATGGTAATTTTAAGTATGAAATCCCACTGAAATAATGTTAGAGTACAATGATTTTAAGCAACTAAGTTAATCTCTGTGTGTTTTCTTTTTCCAAGTTCTGAGGTTGTGATTAGTCAGTCAGAAAACCTTTTTATAAAAAAAAAAAAAAAACTGCAATTCTCAAGTGAGATAAAAACAAAGCACAAGAAAAAAAATCTACGAAAGAGTCCACATTAATCTTCTTGCAATACCAAAGTATCCTTAAAATCTCAAAGCCGAAGGATATCGCGGCCATAGCTGTGTGTGCAACTGCTGAGCGCATGCTAACAGTGAGCATCCAAAGTTCTTTTGCAACATGCAATCCAAACCATCAAAATTGCCGGTCTTAGCAGCCTATTAACGTGAGCTTGTTCCGAGCATCTGCTAAAAACAGCGCACTCAAATATGGCGTCCAGACCGTTCCAATAAAAAGCTGCAGGCAGGTGCCGTCTTCAGATGTTCTACCTATGGCGCGCCTTTTTCCTCACTTTCAAAAGACACCAGCCCATGCGCACAGGGCTGTGAAGATTGTATGTTGGTACTATGTGGATTTGTGAACATCGGAACGTTGTATAGTCCATTCCAAAAACGGGCTACTGGTCGGTACCATCTTCAGAGCTCGTGCACGTGGCACGCGGTTAGCTCGCTTTCCGAAGTGATGACCACGCGCGTGCTGGCTGTTCCCACGATGGGTTGTGATTTTGTAAACATTAGAACGGTGTATACACAATTGCAAGCATAGGGCCTGACTGGTGACCCATGCGTGCAAGAACGTGCGGCGTGCGAGTGAACGTAGCTTTGACAAGGTTGCAATTGCACGGACGTGCACACACGAGCAGAAGCATGGCAGCGGCCAGCCGTTTTATTCAAAAATTGTGCCACGTCTCGCTTTGGAGAAGTGTTTTTCCCGGAGCATATGGGTGCGCTGCGGCAAAGCAAGGCACACAAAAACAGCAATGACTACTTGGCAGTTGTTGCTTCACTGCAGTACATCAGTGTACGATGAGAAGCGCACTCAACGATACTAACCCGCCAAAGACCACAAACATGAGAATTATTGCAAAACTTCCGAGTACTGTCAGTGTTTGATGCAAAATCAAATCGAATAGTACATTATTTGAGGCAATTATTGAAAGTTCTGAAAACCCGCACAAGCATATGATAACAATCCGGCTGGGTAGCGAGGCCTGAGCCATTTATTTTCAGTATTATTAAAGTGAAATTAAGTTTTGGCACAATGTTGGAGCAAATTCCTCATATTTTTGTAAAATGTAGCAGGATGTAGCAGGGTATGCCCTTTGGTGCAGTTTAGCGCAAGTGGCACAGCAATCTCATCACTCCTTTTTCCCTCTTGCTGGTTTTGTGCACACGCACACTTTTTTCTTGCTTTCCATGCAATAGGAGGCCATGCGACTCAATGCTCCAATTTTCTCAGAACTGCTTTTTGATTGTCTTCATACTGAGGTACATCTTCGCTGCCTATTGATTCTGTTATATGGTACAAATAAATAAATAAATGTACACTAAAAGAACCAAACGATGCACAAATGCAGTAAACAATATGAGATGATTTCTGCGGGAAACAACTTAAATCATGAGAAAACCAGTGCGATTTAAATCAGTTTAAATCAAGATTTAAATTGTGACTTAAGCCACACTCATTTTTATTCTTCACCCTCCTTTCTGGGCATCATCGAAAACCACTAAATGAACAGACTTTATAAAGAAACGAGCCATGCGAGGTCTTTTACAGCATTCCGAGAAAACACTCCATTCAAATGCATTTTCAAGTTTCGGTTTCCTATTGGAACACACCTCCGTGCCAGCCAAGTCAGATTTGAGGGCTTTACGTGCCCAACCAACGAGGGGCATCTGGCATGCCTCAGTGGAGGACTGAGCATTCATTTCCACCACCCGGGGATGTTTTGACGTGCCACCGAAATCTCGGCCTTCCCTGCCATGAGCCTCTGTCAGATTGCAAGCACCTTGGCCGGGATTCCGACCTCCCACCTGGGGATCCGTAGGCCTTTGCCTCGAAGCCACCAAGGCGGCTCCGTGCCAGCGGTCCCGGTCCCCGTGGCCAAGGCGTGACACTACCGCCTCGCTTCCAGTGTAGCAGAGGAAACGTGCTACTGTTCAAATGACATTGCAAGAATAAGTTTGCATTTTTGGGTTCACCTTCGTCATGCAAAGAATGCATGGTGGCGCATGTTACTTGTGTGCTTTGGCCGTGGGGGAGCGTGACTGCCGGCATTGAGATGCATTCGATAGGAAACCAAAACACACGTCCAAACTGAGTATTTTTTTTATGTAATGCTGTCAAAATGGTGCATATCAGTTATGTTTTGTAAAGTGTGGTGATTTAGGAATTTTCAATAATGCCCCGAATATTCCTTGCCTCTTACGTAATGCCCATTAGGCCTTTAAGGGTTGAATAAATGAAAGTTTCTACCAATTGAAAGCATACCTTTAGATTCACTAGTTAGAAAGTTAATTGCTCAAAACTAAGAGCGTGATTATACCAATCCTTATTCATTTTCCTAAATAGATCCTTTGGCCAAGACCAATTTGACACAAACATTTTTTCTCTGCGACCATCCTTTCGGTAGGAGCGATTCAGCCAGTGTTTCGTGAAACACCCTGTGTATTTGCGGCATCCCATTTCCACGGATTGCAACAGTAGGCACACCACATCCCCCAGAGCAAAATATGCGCGGAGGAATTTTCAGGTGCAGTAGAAACCCAAGAAAAAAGCTGCATCCATCCAATTAGAAAACAGCACCCTCACCGATCACACAGGAAAAAGTAGCCCATGATCAAGCCAAGCTTTGACAGATTGGTGAGTAGGATGTACCATGAGTCCTTTGTTTTCTGCTGCTTGATGGAACCTGCAATGTTGAGAAATTGAAACAAGCCAAGTCATAAAACAAGGAGGATTTCCCAACAACGATAGCACGCCTGTGAAGGGCAAACTCACCATTGACGAGACATTGGACATCATCGGCACGAAATGCTCGGGCCCTTCTCAACTGAAGATGCCGGTGGACAATCATAGCGAGGGCTAGAATTGATCTTGAAGAAAATTACGCATTGGAATTGGTGCATGCCACAGGAGTCAGAAAAATATACACACGATCCAACAGACATTTCTCCCAATGCACAAAATTGGCTTTGGCATTTTCCAAAGGTGTTCTAAATGCATTTCTAGGGCCTCTTTGTGCTCCACCTCTTGCGGGCACACCGCGAGGGTTTCAGAAATATACAAAGCTGTTAGCGTCCCAATGTTACGTATGGTGTCACCCTACGTATGGTGTCACCCAATGTCATTGTCACGCCATGGTGCCACATCATGGTATCAACTGATGTCACACTGCAACACGCCTTCGAGGTGACTTCAGCATGTCACGGGACAACATGGAGTTACGTGACTTAACATGTCATCGTGATATCATGTAATGCCAGTGTCATTATTTCACTTCACTGTGCGACATGATGTGTTGTGCTGGTGTCACGTGATGCCACAGAGGACCTAAAAGCATTCAGAGCACCTTTGGGGAGACGTCCTTGAGGCTGCATGCCACGGATACAAAATCCCTATGTATAAATGCATTTCCAAAGGGAAGTCACTCACATCACCCCAAAAGCAGAGAAGGTGATTATCTGCAGCATGGTCACAGGCTCCGAGCTGCTGCAGCAGGTGCCGTCATTGTAGTTCATGTGGTCATTGCAATACATGTTGGTGAGGATCTGAATCGCCTGCACGAAAAAGAAATGGTCTCTGCACAGCCTTAAAGTGCGCCAGGAATGGAAGGCTCACAGTGAACTTGTGCCCAGGCTCAGCTGCTGCATGCTACACATGTCAAACCAAAGCAGTATTGTTCACAGTCCTATTGAGCAAGTCAAGATAGTTCTTGCAGTGTGTCCAACTGGCTAATTAACGCAAA
Organism: Ixodes persulcatus; assembly: GCA_013358835.2. Taxonomy (NCBI): domain Eukaryota; kingdom Metazoa; phylum Arthropoda; class Arachnida; order Ixodida; family Ixodidae; genus Ixodes; species Ixodes persulcatus. Next base: position 434,765 of record JABSTQ010010142.1, read on the forward strand.
TTAATTTGCTTTCTAAATATTAATTTGTGTGCCCGTAACAGAAAAGTTGTAGAGCGTGTCGAGAAACATGCCATCGTGTCGTTTCCTGGATGTCGTTTCCATCCAGGAAACCTCTGTGTGCCAATTTTGTTCAAACTTATTTTACAAAATAAACTTAAAAAAAAAAAAAATTTAGCACAATATTTACGTTGCGAGGCACAATTTAGGAGGAGGTAGGCCAGCTCTAGACCCCGCTTCTCAGCTCTCACTGGCTGGGGAGACGACGTGTGGAATGCTGGCTGTAAAACTGCTTCTCCGCAATTTCGCTCAACATATTTTTCTATTAAGAGTGCAGGCGAGCTGGGATTATTAACTATTTTGAATAGACTGGGGAAGAAGAGAAACATAAAAGGAACAGAAAATAGACGGCGTCTCGAGACACGTCGTCCTTTCGTCGTAACGCAGTTGCATCACAACAGCGCTCTTGCTGCTGATGGATTTCGTGACCAATCAACATGTGCACCAAACGCGCCCCGCCACTCGACTTAGTCGTCTGCATCGCTATCCGCCGTTGACCCCGGCAAGTTTTTGGCCCCATTTTTTACAGAAAGGGAGCTACGCCTTATAATTTTACAAGGTAAAATCCACCTGTGAAATACACCTTTGACGAAAGGTTTAAGTTGCTACGTGCAAGTGCCGATTTTTACGGCCCATTTTAGATCGAGCCTTAGCATTTCAGACAGTCTTCTATTTTCTTTTCCTTCCAAGTCTTGATGTTTCCCCAGTCTCAGGTTAATTCAACATAGTTAATATTTTCATGCTTGAGAAACAAACTATGTAGATAGAGTTACTGCTTTCAAAATTATCATAAAATTGCCTCTTCTGCTTTGGTTTCAAACGATAATAAACATGGCTGCCGGTGCATATGGCGAGCAGTTTCATACACTGCTTGAGCTAGTTTATTTTAACAAGTGTGAGTCACTCCGCGTTCACCAAAATGTTTAAAGAAAGGTCTCCTGAACTGACGTAGTTTGCAGCAAACAACTAACTGCCTTAAGTACCTGCCTTCGCAAGTGCTCTGCGGGTGCTTATTCTTGTAGCGGGACTGGCAGAAGCCTAGGGTCCTATGTCAACTATTTTGTTCGATCTGGCTTAATTTGTTTGTTTGCGCGAAATGATGCTGAATAGCGGCCTCACTGCTCTGTGAATCGTGCAGTTGTCATGATTAAGACCATAGTTTCAGCAATGAGAGGATACCTACACAGGTAAGTATTTGCAAGCCATTTGGCTGGAAGCAATTGGGTGTCTGCCTAGCATCAGGTATGTCCAGATATGTTCCAGTCATTGCACTCTGGAAGGTCTGTAGCTCTGAAGTTTTGAGCAATGCACCTGGCTTGCCAAAGCAAATATTTTTAGTTTGCGTTTTAATTGTGCAATACGATGCTTGCCCACCTTGCTCGCAAACGCTTTGCAAGAATACAACAAGAACAGAACAGCTGAAAGGACTGCATATTTATTTTGTTTTTTTAGCTCTTTCGGTCGCTTTTTAGTGCACATCGACAGATACTTGTATTGGACCGTGGCTTGTGCATGATGAATGCTAGAGGGCCACTTTCATGCGACGTCTTGCAAGTGCTGCAGACGGTGGTAGATGGTGGCGGAACAGCAGACGACGCTGGACGCTGCCGCGCGTCTGCTCCCAAGACGAACAGGCAGCAGACAAGACGCACCAGATGTCGCAACAGGGAGCCATTAGGCTTGTGTACGTGTTCAGCCGAGCAGCCAAGGCAATCCAGTAGTAATGGGAGGAGCCACTGATCTGTGGGTGGGGCTTAGAGAGGGCTGTGACCTCCGCCTAAATTACATCTCGCAGCAAAACTATTGCGCCAAATTTTTTTTTTATTGAAAATTTATGTTGTGACATAGGCACCTAGAACAATAATTTTTGTTTTCATATTAGTGTCTTTTTAAGAAAGCGGGCGAGTTTTAAACAAAATTCCAAGTGACTAAGGGCACTTACATCGCAGATCGCTGGCAGGTAGTCATGCGAGATTTTTTTTTCCATCTTGCACACTGTCTTTAAAGCTTGAAAAAAATTAGACACTGAAAGGCTACCTTGATGATACAACATGATGGGTATTTCTCAGCACGCTCCACAACTTACGTATTGGCGGGTACAAATTAATATTTAAAATAGTTAGCCAAATAATCTGCGTTATTTAGCCAGTTTGGCACATTGTACAAAATTTCTTCACAAGCTCAATAGGACTGAACAATACTGGATTGGTTCCCTATGCATAGCATACATCAGCTTTTTTAGGTTGCCTTGGCACAGCTGAAACACCCTGTATACTGGACAGTCCGTTCATCTAAAAAAAAATAGAGAAGGGGAGAGTAAACAATGCTGTGGGGATAGAGCACTGTGGAAAATATACCTATATATGCATACCTTAAAGTTCTAAGAGAACGCCTGCCCCCGAGAGATTGCCCCTCCCACTTTTCGAGCTGCATATCCATAACATAAAAATTAAAAAAAATATAGAGAAGGGGAGGGTAAACAATGCTGTGGGGATAGAGCACTGTGGAAAATATACCTATATATGCATACCTTAAAGTTCTAAGAGAACGCCTGCCCCCGAGAGATTGCCCCTCCCACTTTTCGAGCTGCATATCCATAACATAAAAATTAAAAAAAAATATAGAGAAGGGGAGGGTAAACAATGCTGTGGGGATAGAGCACTGTGGAAAATATACCTATATATGCATACCTTAAAGTTCTAAGAGAACGCCTGCCCCCGAGAGATTGCCCCTCCCACTTTTCGAGCTGCATATCCATAACATAAAATTATAAAAAAAATATAGAGAAGGGGAGGGTAAACAATGCTGTGGGGATAGAGCACTGTGGAAAATATACCTATATATGCATACCTTAAAGTTCTAAGAGAACGCCTGCCCCCGAGAGATTGCCCCTCCCACTTTTCGAGCTGCATATCCATAACATAAAAATTAAAAAAAAATATAGAGAAGGGGAGGGTAAACAATGCTGTGGGGATAGAGCACTGTGGAAAATATACCTATATATGCATACCTTAAAGTTCTAAGAGAACGCCTGCCCCCGAGAGATTGCCCCTCCCACTTTTCGAGCTGCATATCCATAACATAAAAATTAAAAAAAAAATATAGAGAAGGGGAGGGTAAACAATGCTGTGGGGATAGAGCACTGTGGAAAATATACCTATATATGCATACCTTAAAGTTCTAAGAGAACGCCTGCCCCCGAGAGATTGCCCCTCCCACTTTTCGAGCTGCATATCCATAACATAAAAATTTAAAAGAAATCGCCCACCCCACGATTCGCGCTGAATATCGATGTTCGAAGCTGTCCAGCATGGAAGTGGTTGGGGAAGCTGTCTTGTCGATTCAGGCCCTGTTCATCAGAATTAACGCCAGCATGCTACCATTTTTCGTACTCAGACGGTCCCTCCTCTCAGTTACACTCATGCCTGCTGCACTGAATACCTGCTCAGAGTAAACACTGGCTGGGGGGCATGCCAGGACTGTAATTATGAAAAGAGAAGGCCACTGCTTTTTCTCTGTTGCCCAATATTGCACTGGGTCACTCTGCACTTCATAACTGTCAGCTTGTCTGTCCTGGGCATATGCATCCAGCTCAGTCTTTGCAGCTAAAGAAGGCTGGGGTGGTGCACGCCCTGGCCGCGCTTGTGACTGGATCAGTCCCATCTTGCCCGAGCTGGAAAACCCCAGGCTGAGTACTCCAGCTGGAGGTGGGGTCACTGTTTGAACCGATGTACTGCACGGTTGCGCTGACATCTGCGACGAGGTTGCTGTTGTGATGCTGTCATGAGCATTCATGGTCTCCTCAATCTGACGAATAAGGTGCTTCTGAGTCCTTTTCAGTTTTGAAGCCGCCTGGTCTTCAGTGTAATTGCCAGACGTGTTCCTGAACCTCGGATCCCAGAAGCTTGCAGCCCAGTGCACAATGTCTCCCTTTATGCTGTTCAGAAAAGTGAAAGTTCGGCTTTGCCCAATCCTAAGATTCGGCGGCGAATTTTCGATTCGGCAAAAGTTTGGCCGATCACTAGTATCAGTTCCCGTTTTACATAGTTTGTAATGGCGGCCCACCCCCCTTTTGCTACAGTGTTCTAGAAGGGGTGTAGTGGCTAATGCAGCGCGCCCTCCGTGAGGCCTTCCAAGCGGATGGTGCTGCGAGGCACTTGCATAGTTTCCCCGAGCACTAGCGCAGCGCTGGCAAGGTGGGGCGTCGGCTACTTGCTCGTGGTCCTATCTAGTGATTTTTTTATGACAACACGCCATTTGTACACCATTTTATCGGCTCTGCAGTCGTTTGAAATGCTTGGAAGGTGTCATGCAGTGGCGATATGTTTCTTTGCGTTCAAGACGACATAAGTGGCAAGCCTGAAACACTACTCGCCTATGCTGCTACAACAAAAATAAACTATAGGCGAATGCTCAGTCAGCTCAATCGCCATTTGAATGTAGCTCTAGAGATTCGGATAAGGTGCCAAAATCCAGAACTGGGCGTTATACGAGTTAAGAGTAATTTCAGGAAATTTTGAATGCAAAAATTGCCTGCTCCTAGAAGGAGACGCTATTCACGCTCAAACATTTTTGAGGCTTATACGCTCAGTAATGAAATCAGAACCCAACAGCTAGCTTTCCATTTCGACATACATTGAACGCTTGGTGATGGGCAGTTTATTATTGCGGCGAGAAAACCACTGTTGGTATTTCGCTTTAGTTTACTTCTGCTGGATAAATGAAAACTACTGATGCACCAAAATTATTTTAGTGTCACATTCTTTCCTGGCAGACTGGCTTGCAAGTTGGGGAGAGAAATTCAAGCTATGCCTGGTCTCCTTAGCTGCTCACTGTTCATATATAAAGAAGTTGCGTAACGTTTGTGTTCTTAAATTCTTGGTATTCCACTGATGTCTAGCTGTAACTCCCAATGAAAACACTTCCTTCTTTTACCATAGCAAGAAAACAACAATGAATTCCATTACATGCTTCGATATAATTGTACCCCAACAGGGTGGATAATCAAAACCAAAATAATTTAAATTATTATTTAAATTGCACCAAATTGGCTATTATAATTTAAGTTGCACACACTTGGTTATAATAAATTAAATCAAACACTTTTCCCCCAAAACAATACCGAAAACATTCTTTTTTATTTACTGTTTGCCTATCAGTGTGCTTACCATGGGTATTTATTTTGTATTTGAAGTAAGAAATGATTGAGCAGAAAATATTTATATCAGGCAGCCATTAAAAAAAAAGACAACACATCTGGTGACAGTCACTAATTTCTAGCTGAAGAGATTTAATTCATGCAAGTTTGACTAAAATAAAAAAAAAAAGATTTATTTGATTAAAAAGTATTCTGATTTTTTCCATCCTGGTCACAAATAGCATTTATTTAAATTTAGAAAAGAAATTCTGCTAAGAACATGACCAAATAAAGTGTGTGTGGGGGGGGGGGGGGGGGGCGGGGAAGTTTCGACAATTTCCGTTTCCAACGGCTCAAGAAAAGCCTCAATTCTACATGAAGGTGATATTGAGCCAGAAAGCTCTGCCTCGCTGCACAATGAAAAAAAAAAAAAAAAAAATCTATAGTTTGAAAACATGTACACTCAGAGGTGCCTCCGACTTTATGCATCCTAAAACCGAACGAAGTGTGAAAAAAACATTGTGTCAGGCGAACACTATGACAATCAGTGGCGTCCCTAAAGGTTGGGTGGGGGGGGGGGGGGGGGACCACCCTGGGTGCAGCGCTCAGGGGGGTGCAGTTGGGGAGTGAAAGGTGGGTGGGAAGGTGTCGCGGCGGGCCACCGCCCCGGGTGCCGCTGGCCATACCTTGGCAAATCTCAATCATGAGGGCCCTCACTCACCCTCATCTTTAAAGGTGAGGTGAGGGTGAGTGAGTTTCTGAACCCCGAAAATTCATGAGTGTGAGGGTCAGTGAGGATTGTAAGGTTGTGAAGGGTGTGAGGCCGTGAGGGCGGTAAGGGGAGTAAGGGGCATCAGTTCGTGAGGGATCTGAGCTCGAGTGAAGCACTTGCGTTTGCGTGTCGGGCTTGTGCGAGACGATGAGTTCTCTGCGAGGCCTGATTTTGCTTGAAGGCGTAGAGAATTTGTGAAGGCTCGCGCAGGTATTGTGACTTCTCGTGGCCCTAACTCGGCAAACCTCACTCTGAGGGCCCTCACTCACCCTCATCTTCACAGGTAAGATGAGGGTGCGTGAGTTTCTGAACCCCGAAAATTAATGAGCGTGAGGGTGAGTGAAAACTGTGAGGACCGTGAGGACGTGAGGGGTATGATTGTGTGAGGGGTATGAGTGTGTAAAGGGCATGAGGGTTATGAGTGTGTAAAGGGCATGAGGGTTATGAGTGTGTGAGGTTCAGTGAGGGTGAGTGAAGGGCTGAAGGTGAGTGTGACTGTAAGGGTGAGTGAGGGGCTGACGGTGAGTTTAGCTGTGAGGGTGAGTAAGGGGCTGAGGTGAGTGTGGCTGTGAGGGTGAGTGAGGGCGACCTAAAATTCCGACCTCTGCCGCTGACCCTAGTGACGCTACTGATGACAATACACACACACACAAAAAAACACACAATAAATATGTTCACATGGAAGCATTTAGGGAAATACAATTAGTTGCACAGCCCAGAAGGGCATGGCAGAGTTACAAAAAGTAGAATCTGCTGAAGGTTGTAAAAGTAACAGATACTTCCGATGACAAGAGTGGGCGAAAAAGCTATGCGGATCGACTGATCGAGCTTCAGGTATTTTGTTGCTTCATGCTTCTGGCTTGTGATGGCATTTAATGTGGCCAAGTGATGGCCACATTAAATGCCATCACTTGAGCAGTTAATGCTTTGGAGTGATCAGCAAATCCAATCTTTTGGACAAGCGGTGTCTGCCAAGAGCACCCGATGGCTGCTAACGCGCGAGGAAGCAACCTATGCAACAGTTTTCTCCTCCAGTTGTCGACTGCAACGCCACAGGTGGCCGTCCACTTTTTCGGCACAGCGCCTCCCACTGACGTCGGCCTCGCTTTTGCCACTACTCCCCTTTCTAGAACACTGTACTTTCGTGCTTATTGCCAATTTTTCATGAAATTTTGCTGCTGCATCCCCAAACATCTCCCACCCTAATTTTTTCAACATTTACCTCTTCATTTTGGGTGTGCTTTCTTTCGGAACTTCACAGTAGGTGAGGACACACCACACGACGAATGCTGCAACGTGATCGACCAGATAGTCCTATTGGTGCACGCCTCAGTAGCTTTAGCCAACAGTGTCTCCGCCGTACAGACGGCCCAACTAAGGATACAAGACAAACAAAATAAAAAAAGTGTTGTTCCCATGGCACCCAGGCATGCACTCTTTCTGCTGGGAGCATCTGCTCTGAACTTGACGGACACTGGCTTGAACACCACACCACGCCAGAGATTTCTTCGCTCCAATGCATTCATAAAACTGTTATTGCCGCCGTTGAGGCATGAAACTAGGGTCAATGATGAAGCAGTGTCTAAGAAACACGTGAAGCGAAAGTGCCAAGTTTTACATGACGTGGCACACGTGGAAAACAACTATAAAAATAAGCACGTCTCCCATAGAGAAGCATGGGAAACGAGGTCCGCGACAGGCTGCCATTAGCTGCATATCGAGGAGCCATCTGGTGGCGCCGCTTGCTACCAAGGCGAGGACTTTATCTGGCAGCTGTGACGCGCACTTTGTCCACACCCATTACATACAGGGTGTCCCAGATAACTTGCACCAAACAAGAGAACAGAGCACTCTGCGAGAGTGAAAGAAGCAAGGAGGCAAAGAGTGGGAGAGGAGGACGCCAAAAATAAAAAGGCGCGCGTGCGCGTGGCAAACTGTTTTTTTTTTTTTTGCGATGCGTTTTTCTTTGCATGTCTATAACTACAACTTGCATCGTTTTAGACAATAAAAAAAAAAAATACGACCCTTGGGGTGTCATGCTCTTTTAAGGGCCGAGGTGTGAATTAAAAAGTTGTAGAACGTATTAAGAAACACCCAAATAAGGTGTTTGCTGCATGATATGCTGCGCGCTTCTTTTTATTACCCTAAAAAAAAAAAAAAAAAAAGCTCGCGAAATATTGAAAAAAATTGCAAACACTTGCGCAACCCGCAAGCTGAAACACTGCGACAGCTGAGGTGTAACGTCGGAGCCGCCAAGGTGTCATTTCGGAGCAGATGAACTGAATAAACGGTAAAGGTGCAAGCGCGCACCAGATGGTCCGCATGGGCGTTTCGTATTAAACCGAATAACACACTGGACGAAACTTGCAAAGTATTTTGGAACGAATGAGGGAGTATTAAGTGGAGAGCATTTCGTGAACCTGCTAAACAATTTTATTGGACACAAACTAGGACTGCCTTGTGGTAATTGAAGAACACTTAGAAAATCGTGCACCCAAATTTGAAACCCAGGCAACGACGAAACTGCATGTGTCTGCATGAACCGTTTCCTGTCGTTGGTGTGACTGCCTGAGCCTCTTATGCAATGTTATTGGACACAAACTAACACCGTCGTAAGGTCACTGAAGAACACTTCCAAAATAGTGCACTCAAGTTTGAAGCGTGCAGCTCCACCCAATTTCACGCCCGTGGTTTCGCCGGCTTAACACCCACCTAGCTTTATGCCATTTATCGCCCGAGAACCTTTCTGGCATAATTAGCGAAAATGCTTTATTTTTATTGTTTCCATCATCAGCAGTCTCCTGCTTATGTCTCTACGTGCCGTCATGGTGCCACGTGACATCTGGATGTCACGTGACATCACAGTGCCACGCGACGTGATGACATCACAAGACTCACGGTGTCACCTGATGTAATTAAGTCGTGTGGTGTCACTGTGCAACGTGACTTGACATGACAATGGACGACAGGTAACAGGTGACGTGATGCGACGTCAGAGTCATGTCGAGCGGCGTGAAATCAATGCAGAATCTTTTGGCGGAGTGCCAAAAATGACCCGCATCGATATGGAGCACGGCTGTCAAATGAAAGCCGTGAAGTGTCCCACTAACTGTATACGTGACAAGGTGCTTGCAGCGCTCTCACACGAGCTCTGAAGAAATCCACCTTCTCACTGTCCGAGAAAGGGCTTCGTGTTGGTGTAGGCCCCCAAGCGAGAGCACCTGCTGCCACAAAGCAGTTAAAAATGACCCGCATCGATATGGAGCACGGCTGTCAAATGAAAGCCGTGAAGTGTCCCACTAACTGTATACGTGACAAGGTGCTTGCAGCGCTCTCACACGAGCTCTGAAGAAATCCACCTTCTCACTGTCCGAGAAAGGGCTTCGTGTTGGTGTAGGCCCCCAAGCGAGAGCACCTGCTGCCACAAAGCAGTTAAAAATGACCCGCATCGATATGGAGCACGGCTGTCAAATGAAAGCCGTGAAGTGTCCCACTAACTGTATACGTGACAAGGTGCTTGCAGCGCTCTCACACGAGCTCTGAAGAAATCCACCTTCTCACTGTCCGAGAAAGGGCTTCGTGTTGGTGTAGGCCCCCAAGCGAGAGCACCTGCTGCCACAAAGCAGTTAAAAATGACCCGCATCGATATGGAGCACGGCTGTCAAATGAAAGCCGTGAAGTGTCCCACTAACTGTATACGTGACAAGGTGCTTGCAGCGCTCTCACACGAGCTCTGAAGAAATCCACCTTCTCACTGTCCGAGAAAGGGCTTCGTGTTGGTGTAGGCCCCCAAGCGAGAGCACCTGCTGCCACAAAGCAGTTAAAAATGACCCGCATCGATATGGAGCACGGCTGTCAAATGAAAGCCGTGAAGTGTCCCACTAACTGTATACGTGACAAGGTGCTTGCAGCGCTCTCACACGAGCTCTGAAGAAATCCACCTTCTCACTGTCCGAGAAAGGGCTTCGTGTTGGTGTAGGCCCCCAAGCGAGAGCACCTGCTGCCACAAAGCAGTTAAAAATGACCCGCATCGATATGGAGCACGGCTGTCAAATGAAAGCCGTGAAGTGTCCCACTAACTGTATACGTGACAAGGTGCTTGCAGCGCTCTCACACGAGCTCTGAAGAAATCCACCTTCTCACTGTCCGAGAAAGGGCTTCGTGTTGGTGTAGGCCCCCAAGCGAGAGCACCTGCTGCCACAAAGCAGTTAAAAATGACCCGCATCGATATGGAGCACGGCTGTCAAATGAAAGCCGTGAAGTGTCCCACTAACTGTATACGTGACAAGGTGCTTGCAGCGCTCTCACACGAGCTCTGAAGAAATCCACCTTCTCACTGTCCGAGAAAGGGCTTCGTGTTGGTGTAGGCCCCCAAGCGAGAGCACCTGCTGCCACAAAGCAGTTAAAAATGACCCGCATCGATATGGAGCACGGCTGTCAAATGAAAGCCGTGAAGTGTCCCACTAACTGTATACGTGACAAGGTGCTTGCAGCGCTCTCACACGAGCTCTGAAGAAATCCACCTCACTGTCCGAGAAAGGGCTTCGTGTTGGTGTAGGCCCCCAAGCGAGAGCACCTGCTGCCACAAAGCAGTTGCGGACAGCGCACCAGGAAAAAGGAGGGTGCCTTCTGAGCAGAGCGCTGCAAGCGCGACGCACGAGTGCATTGTCACGTGCTCTTTTTTTAAAGCTTGCTTTTTAGGCTAAATTAATGAAACACACAAAGCGTATAAGGTAGCAAACACCATATTTGAGTGTTTCTTAATTCGCTCTACAAGTTCCCAATTCACCACCAAAAAAATAAAAAAAGAAACCCTGAGAGGAGAAGTAGTTTTTTAAAGGGCCTAATATTTCTTTTTGTAAATTTTTCCACCAAATAAATTTTTATTTTTAGCAGTATTTATGTTGTTAGAGGCAATTTAGGTGGGGGTAGACCTGCTCTAGGCCCCGCTCCATGCTTACAAAACTAAGCACCTTTTCTCGGCTCTCACTGGTTGGAGAGACGATTGACATGTGAAATGTTTGTTGTAATATTGTTTCTCCGTGCTGTAATAGATTTATATCAACAATATTTTTACGTTTAGAAAGGAAAATCTAGATAGAGTTGTTATTGTTTTCAAGAATATCCCAAGATAGCCTTTCCGCTTCGGCCACTTCGGCTCAAGCGATAACAAACACGGCTGTGTTTTGGCGTACTCAACGAGCGTAGCTAGTTGAGCTCGTTTATTTTTATCAGTGCGAGTCGTGCATTCACCGAGACTTTTAGAGGAAGAGCTCCTCAACCGATTTAGTTTTGCAGGAAACAGCTGTGGCAAGTATGCCGCCTTTGGAAGGGCTGTGCGGGAGCTTGGGTTCATACCGGGACTGGCCTAAGCCTAGTGTCCCAGGTGAACCATGTTGCTTATCTGGCTTGATTTGTTTCTTTGCACGTATTGGTGCTGAATAAAGATGCTGCTTCCCGTAAATGCGGCCCGCTGCTCAGTAAATTGTGAAACCGTTGTGATTGCAACCATTGTTATACCGAGATAATACCTACCTACACAGGTGAGAATTTGACAGCTATTTGGCTGGAGGTAATCAGGCGTTAGTTGCCCATGTTCCCGTCATAATCGTTTCGAACAGCAAGTAGTTCTCAAGTTTTGCAGTTCACCTGGCCTACCAAAGCGAATATTTTCACGTCACATTGTAATTGTGCGTCACGACACTCACCCACCTTGTAAACAGTAAAGCTGCAAGGACAACATATTTATTTTGTTGATATTTTAGTCCTCTCAGCCGCTTATTACCGCACATCAATAGATCCTGACAGACGCTTGTATTGGACCGTGGCTTGTGCATGATGAAATACTAGAACGCCGCTTTATGGTCGCGTCGTCTAAGTGTTGCAGAAGTTTTAAATGGGTGCGGAATAGCAAACGGACGGAGGCAAAAACGAACGCCGACGCGCAGTTTTCAGGTCCGCGTCTCACGGGCACTGCAGACGACGATAGACGGTGGTGAAATAGCAGACAATGCCAGTGGCTGCCGTGCATCTGCTCGCACGACAAGCAAGAGGTGTCAGACCCCAGACTAGAGCACCGGACGTCACGAAAGGGAGACACTAGACTACTTAGCATGTTCGGCCGAGCAGCCAAGCCAATCCAGTAGAAATGGGTGGGGCCACTGATCTGTGGGCGGAGCTTGGAGCGTGCCGTGACCTCCAACTAAATTGTGTCTAACAATGCAAACACTGATTAAAGTTTTCGTTTTTTTTTAGTGGTCAAAAAAATAAAACAAATTAGGCCCTTTAAAAAAATTCCAGGACGGCTGAGGTTTGCCTTGAAGAGTGGAAAGCGAAAGCCGTGCAAGTGCGTCTGCGTGGCCTAGTCACTAGCATGTCCACCTAAAATTCTTCAAGTTTTTTTTTTTTTTTAAGGCAAATAACTACTTTATAAAGTGAAATCATTTGAGACATGCAGTGACCTTTAATTCGCATTACCCCCCATGCCAAGTTCCCAATTCACCACCAAAAAAATAAAAAAAGAAACCCTGAGAGGAGAAGTAGTTTTTTAAAGGGCCTAATATTTCTTTTTGTAAATTTTTCCACCAAATAAATTTTTATTTTTAGCAGTATTTATGTTGTTAGAGGCAATTTAGGTGGGGGTAGACCTGCTCTAGGCCCCGCTCCATGCTTACAAAACTAAGCACCTTTTCTCGGCTCTCACTGGTTGGAGAGACGATTGACATGTGAAATATTTGTTGTAATATTGTTTCTCCGTGCTGTAATAGTATTTATATCAACAATATTTTTACGTTTTAGAAAGGAAAAATCTAGATAGAGTTGTTATTGTTTTCAAGAATATCCCAAGATAGCCTTTCCGCTTCGGCCACTTCGGCTTCAAGCGATAACAAACACGGCTGTGTTTTTGGCGTACTCAACGAGCGTAGCTAGTTGAGCTCGTTTATTTTTATCAGTGCGAGTCGTGCATTCACCGAGACTTTTAGAGGAAGATCTCCTCAACCGATTTAGTTTTTGCAGGAAACAGCTGTGGCAAGTATGCGCCTTTGGAAGGGCTGTGCGGGAGCTTGGGTTCATACCGGGACTGGCCTAAGCCTAGTGTCCCAGGTGAACCATGTTGCTTATCTGGCTTGATTTGTTTCTTTGCACGTATTGGTGCTGAATAAAGATGCTGCTTCCCGTAAATGCGGCCCCGCTGCTCAGTAAATTGTGAAACCGTTGTGATTGCAACCATTGTTTAATACCGAGATAATACCTACCTACACAGGTGAGAATTTGACAGCTATTTGGCTGGAGGTAATCAGGCGTTAGTTTGCCCATGTTCCCGTCATATCGTTTCGAAAAGCAAGTAGTTCTCAAGTTTTGCAGTTCACCTGGCCTACCAAAGCGAATATTTTCACGTCACATTGTAATTGTGCGTCACGACACTCACCCACCTTGTAAACAGTAAAGCTGCAAGGACAACATATTTATTTTGTTGATATTTTTAGTCCTCTCAGCCGCTTATTACCGCACATCAATAGATCCTGACAGACGCTTGTATTGGACCGTGGCTTGTGCATGATGAAATACTAGAACGCCGCTTTAATGGTCGCGTCGTCTAAGTGTTGCAGAAGTTTTTAAATGGGTGCGGAATAGCAAACGGACGGAGGCAAAAACGAACGCCGACGCGCAGTTTTCAGGTCCGCGTCTCACGGGCACTGCAGACGACGATAGACGGTGGTGAAATAGCAGACAATGCCAGTGGCTGCCGTGCATCTGCTCGCACGACAAGCAAGAGGTGTCAGACCCCAGACTAGAGCACCGGACGTCACGAAAGGGAGACACTAGACTACTTAGCATGTTCGGCCGAGCAGCCAAGCCAATCCAGTAGAAATGGGTGGGGCCACTGATCTGTGGGCGGAGCTTGGAGCGTGCCGTGACCTCCAACTAAATTGTGTCTAACAATGCAAACACTGATTAAAGTTTTCGTTTTTTTTTAGTGGTCAAAAAAATAAAACAAATTAGGCCCTTTAAAAAAATTCCAGGACGGCTGAGGTTTGCCTTGAAGAGTGGAAAGCGAAAGCCGTGCAAGTGCGTCTGCGTGGCCTAGTCACTAGCATGTCCACCTAAAATTCTTCAAGTTTTTTTTTTGTTTTTAAGGCAAATAACTACTTTATAAAGTGAAATCATTTGAGACATGCAGTGACCTTTAATTCGCATTACCCCCCATGCCATGTTTCAATCACTTTCATTCCACTCGTGACATCACGCTTCACGTGAGTTGGGGTCTGGGGTTGTTTGAAATTCCCGCACAAGGTCATGTGGTTGTGATGTCATGACTATCGACCACTCAGGATTTTCTCGTCCCACTGAAGCCGACTTTTCTGTGACACGAGCTCCTTAACACTCTCGCATTAAATTTGTTTCTTCACTTCAGTGTCCCTTTAAACAAATAAAAGGATAGCTAATTGATTGTAATTAAATAACTAGGCACCAAAAAAAATTTGCGCACTTTTCCAAGACGCTTGCTTGACAACATACATTGGTTTCACTCCCGTAGAGCGCTCGTTTTTTTGGTAAAGTTTGGTGCACGTTATGTGGGGCACCCTGTATATCTTAACACCTTGAGATTAAGTCATGCATTTTGTGGGCTTAGAATAAACAAAGGGTATGCAATCCCAAGCCCCCTGCGTGTCCTCATGTGGACAGTATGAAATTCCAACTACTCAGATTCTAGCAGTGATCCCCCTTTTCTCAGTCACGGCTCCGGGCTGAGGACTTTAGTTATCTATCAAGTTTCCCAAATTACCACCATTTCTTCACTTATACTGATGAGGCTCCCTTCAGCTTTCTTTTCCTCCTAGTCAAAAGGCCTCCTCCCTGGCTCATACAGCCACTCAAAAATGGTTTCAACTTATGGAAAACATCAATTGCATAAAAAAGAAAGAAACACAAAATAAAATGATATTTGAATGCAAGGAGAAGAACTCACGTAGTTGACAGCAAATGCTCCTGTGTGTAGGCCATCCTCCTGATCATTGTGGTACCCCTCGGAAATGAGCCGAATCGAGCTCCACAGCTCTACGTTGCTGTAACGCCTGTCGGGAAATGGGCGGCATCAACGCTAAAGCAAACGACATAACACGGCCAACAAGCGGTCGCACAAAACGCCTTAAGGTGATCCGGAACATTACGGTTTGAGACCAACTGCTACCAACAATCGACCTAGATTCTTAAAGGCAAACGTACATTGGCCCCTCTCTGCAAACGACGCGTCTCGTCTTGGTTCTCGCCAGAGACGTAACGGCGTGGTCGACTTACAGCGCGTGGGTGGCTGCCTCGTTGTAGGCGTCAATCAGCTCGTTGGTGATCATGCGACGGGTGGGGTGGAGCTTCTCGGGCACCACAGGGTCCTGGAGCAGCCAGAGGATGCGCGTCGTGTTGGCCAACCGGTCCAGCGACGGCACCAGCTGAGTCACGTTGGTCTTGTACTCCGTCACCGCCTGGCTGCTGCCGTTGGAGAGCTTGATGGACCACGTGCCACTGCCCAAAACCAGCACCGTCGGCCGCTCGGCGCTCCCGCGCAATAGCCAGCGCGTGCACGACGCGCGCATCGCCGCGTCCACCATTGGGTTCCAGAGGAACTCCTGCGGAGAAACATTACACTAGGGTACCTGAAAGGCAGCGTCCACATTGAGAATCCTACTGCATCCAAAGTGGTCCCAAAATGACAACAAATGATGGAACCCGTGGCACATTTAGTCGCTCGTCAAGATCCTGGCAAATGGTCAACAAGTGCCGGCAAAAAGGCAAGGCAGCTTCTGAACCCGAGGCTGCTTTTGTTTTTGTTTTGCTTAATGTGCCCACAAACAGCTCGAGGCCTTACTAGAGCGCACATATTACAAATATTAAAAGAACAGATACAGACAAACAAACAAGCAAGACGTGATTTAGAAAAGATAAAAGGAAATAAATAAAACTACGGAGAACAACAGAGCACAGATGTTTGTCAACTGGCCAACAATGCTCTTCTAAAATTTAAAAGGGGTGAAAACAATTCTAAATCACTCCTATCGCGATTATAAAGAAGCTGAAGGCGTGTCATTGGGGACTGGACACAAACTTTCTGCGAAGAAAAGAAATTAAAATCTGGTACGCTTTTGGGGAACACCGAAAGAAATCACACTTAAAAGTAAAGGTGCATCAATTGTAGCGTGCCCTACCTTATACAAAAAAGTCATGACTCGCGCTAATCTTCTTTTGTGCAAGGGTACCAGGTCAAGCAGATTAAGTATTCATACTCAAAATAGATGCACCTCCCAACCCATCAATCGGAAACAATACGCACGAGACAACGCTGCACTTTTTCTAAAATACATGATTGAGTCGATCCAATGATGTTCCATATGGCTGAGCAGAACTCTACACGTGGTGACGTCACGAGGCAGAAATCCAGAGAGACAAAATGAAGAGGCGGGAATCAAACAGCACTCCCAGGTCAAGAACCTAGTAACGGAACTCGCAATAGCTGAACCTAACATGGTATACGGATACTCAATGCAGTACGGGTAAAGGAAACAACCTTTACCCGTAAGACAAGCTACAGAAACCCCTTTGGTTTCCGTAGACTGTAGAGTGGACTACGGAAGAACAGCCATCTACTGCACCCACCTCCACTGCCAGGATTGTGGCCAGCAACTACACGTGGTGACGTCACGAGGCAGAAATCCAGAGAGACAAAATGAAGAGGCGGGAATCAAACAGCACTCCCAGGTCAAGAACCTAGTAACGGACCTCGCGATAGCTGAACCTAACATGGTATACGGATACTCAATGCAGTACGGGTAAAGGAAACAACCTTTACCCGTAAGACAAGCTACAGAAACCCCTTTGGTTTCCGTAGACTGTAGAGTGGACTACGGAAGAACAGCCATCTACTGCACCCACCTCCACTGCCAGGATTGTGGCCACCAACTACATGTGGTGACGTCACGAGGCAGAAATCCAGAGAGACAAAATGAAGAGGCGGGAATCAAACAGCACTCCCAGGTCAAGAACCTAGTAACGGACCTCGCGATAGCTGACCCTAACATGGTATACGGATACTCAATGCAGTACGGGTAGGAACAACCTTTACCCTTAAGACAAGCTACAGAAACCCCTTTGTTTCCGTAGACTGTAGAGTGGACTACGAAAGAACAGCCATCTACCGCACCCACCTCCACTGCCAGGATTGTGGCCAGCAACTACACGGGTGACGTCACGAGGCAGAAATCCAGAGAGACAAAAATGAGAGGCGGGAATCAAACAGCACTCCAGGTCAGAACCTAGTAACGGACCTCGCGATAGCTGACCCTAACATGGTATACGGATACTCATGCAGTACGGGTAAAGGAAACAACCTTTACCCGTAAGACAAGCTACAGAAACACCTTTGGTTTCCGTAGACTGTAGAGTGGACTACGAAAGAACAGCCATCTACCGCACCCACCTCCACTGCCAGGATTGTGGCCAGCAACTACACGTGGTGACGTCACGAGGCAGAAATCCAGAGAGACAAAATGAAGAGGCGGGAATCAAACAGCACTCCCAGGTCAAGAACCTAGTAGACGGACCTCGCGATAGCTGACCCTAACAGGGTATAAAGGATACTCAATGCAGTACGGGTAAAGGAAACAACCTTTACCCTAGACAAGCTACAGAAACCCCTTGGTTTCCGTAGACTGTAGAGTGGACTTACGAAGAACAGCCATCTACCGCACCCACCTCCACTGCCAGGATTGTGGCCAGCAACTACACGTGGTGACGTCACGAGGCAGAAATCCAGAGAGACAAAATGAAGAGGCGGTAAACGTGCTAGTTGGAGACGCCTTCTAGGCACTGCAGTTACACCTCGTTTGAGCAAAAGAGGTTAAATAAAGAATCCCTCGCGTGGAGACAGTGCTCTTCAATGAAACTGATGTGCCCCTAGCAAAATGGCAGCAAGCCGGCCAAGTCAAAGAGGCACGCCGCCATCTTGCCCAAGATGGAACATATACCAGCGCTGGTTCGCGTGGTCGTTTGTAATGTGCGTTCTTGTTTGAGGGCTTTATGGTGCAACAGCAATGAAGGCCATCCTGCGCTAAACAAAATTAAAAAAATCAAGCTGCTATTGCTAATGTGTTATGAAATGGTAATTTTAAAAAGCTACGTAGTACTAGATCTGGTGTATAATGGAACTCCCTTTACTGGTCAGCCTTTCCAAGACTTTGGTTAGAGAAATGAAATCAAGCACCTCCGGAATGCTCCTTTTCATCCATCGTCGAATGGCTTGGCAGAACGAGCTGTTCACACAGTGAAGGACGGCCCCAAGAAAACACAGGGAAGAGACCTCAAGTTCTGACTTGCCCAATGGTTGCTCATGTAGCGCAGAGCACCCAGTCCAAATGGAACGCAAAGCACATGCTGGCTTATCCGATGAAAGCAAGACTGGACCTCTGCATTCTCAGAAGAGGTGAGTAAGCAATCCCGGAGCAGCTGCCAACAGAGCCCAAGCAATGGCCCAAAGAAGAGAAGAATGGACCACGCCACAAAAAGGATGACAAGGTCACAGTTCGCAACTTTTGTTAAGGGCCGCGTTGTGGTGGCTGGGTGACATCGATGACACCAGCGGAACATCTATTATGACAATGTCAACTCTGCAAGGAGTCGCAAGGAGTCACAACAACCAAGTCAAACGGAACCAGGTCTATGCAACTGACAAAACAAGGACAGTGGAAACTGCAAGTACACCAATAAGAAGATCCACGAACTGACCAGAAGCCTGGAAGATTTATGTAGTCTTCTTTAAGAAGGGAGTAGTGTAGTGTATCGCCTACACGACCTGCTAAGAGATGGCGCCTCCGGTCCATTGCATCACCGTTGCGTCCCAAGCCCGTGCGCGGCACAACCAACGGACGAGAGACAAACAGCAGCTATGTATGAAAGCCAACTCCTCGTCGGCCACTTATCTTGTTATTAAATAAAGCTATGTTAGAATACAAAACACAACGGTTTCTAAGTGCACCAAATAATCCAAAGTCGATCATGCTCGGCGGAAGCCACACTGGTTGTTCTCTAAAATGTTCTCCAGGATGTACGTACAACAGCCGCCTGTTTATCAGTCTTTCGTGTGTTTTACCAAAGAAGCTGGTTAAAGCAATCGGACAGTAGCCGCGTTTACATGAATACGACAACAGCGCATCGACTCCAATCGTCCTTCGAAGGAAGCCGACGCGGCAACGTTTACATGAATGAGCACCAAGCCCTACGCGAAGGTGGCGCCACGCCGTGTCAGACCTCAAACTTAAAGCTACGTTTCCGGCACCGGCCGCACCACGTGACCACATTTTTCGATGTGAAGGCCTTCCATCAGCACGTGAAGGCCTTCCAACGCTGTCGGCGAGCGTAAAAATCGTGTGCTGTCTTCGATGCTATGCAAGGAGTTACGAGACGGAAGAAACATCAAAACCCAAACGTTTTGGGCTCCGGGTCGGGACGCTGGGCCACTCTCGATCAGAGGCGACGTGCGAGCGCACGGCCTGGCGGGCGAGATCTTTTCCAACCACTCTGAGAACGCCACCGCGCTTCGCCTCGCCAAACCTTGCCAACTGCGACCGGACCCCGAGGCCAAAAGGCTCTGGCGCAGCCAGGAACGGCACCGAGGTAGGAGCTGCTCATTCTGCGCTACCATGGCGTGCTCGGAGCTCTCGTCGTCGTTCGTGCTTACGCCGAAGTCTCTAGAGGCTCCCTCGGACGCGCAAGTCGTACCGCAAGGCTTGGACGGGGGCCACCCTCTCCAAGTAGCGCAGTGATATTCCGCTCTTTTAGTTTGGCAATAAAAGCTTGCGTTTCTTCTCGGGAGGAGCTGCGGGCGACCACACGGAACCGCTCACAGCCGCCGCCGACAAGGTTGGCCGCCGCCATGTTCTCACCCGCTCACTCGCTCCTGCAGCGAGCGCCATCCCATAATCCTCCCCATTTCAAAATGCGATGCGATCTCAGTTTACATGGGCTGAATGCATGCGCATTCGCCGTCTCGATCTACCTCAGTCTAGCAACTTGAATGTGATGCGCTTCCTTAGCGCATTATGCCGTTTACATGACTGCATTGAATGCGACAGCTGGATTCGATACGACCAAGTCGCATTCATGTAAACGCGGCGAGTAACAAGAGGGCAGAGATGGATCTTTACTTGGCTTCAGGAGAGGGATAATGTGTGCCTGCTTCCAAGACACAGGAAAACAAGCCCTTCTCCACAAAGAATTGAAAAAATAAAGAAGGGATTCGAGGAATTCTGCAGAGGGATTACGAAGCACTTCGTAATGCAGTCCATCAGGTTCAGGAGCAGAGAGCTTTTTGATGTGAAGGGCCATCTCTAGCTCACACTGTGAGAAAGTTTAATTATAAGATGCAGTGTTTGATCCTGTTCTAATTATATTAAGTTGCTCTGCGTGTCATTAAAATAGCTCGAAGGGATTGGTATGACCAGAGGAGCTGGACACAGAATGAAAGTATTTCCCAAGAACATTAGCCATATTTTTCAGTGATGCAGAGAGAGGATTAAAAATAAAGAAAACAACCTGTAGTCCCTCTTAATTTTTCTTAATCTTTCCCAGACCTCCTTAGCAGGCACAAAGCTGCTCACAGAAGACATATACTTCATCCAGGTCTTCATTTGCTTAATAGAAATCGAGCGGCCTTCCGTTTTTTGAACTCGATTTTTTGAGGAGAGATACTGCCTGAACTTGCCTCAATTCAATTTGTTCCCCCCAAAAAAACAAAACAAAAACAATCTGTCAAAGACAGCTTGAGGGTATCTGGGGGGCCCATACAAGCAGCAGTGTTTCATAAAATAAATACCGTATTTACCCGAATATAGGTCGACCACGAAAATAGGTCGACCCCTATTTATTGAACCCACCGAGAATAAAAAAAAAATAAATCGAATATAGGTCGACTTTTTTTTTTTTTTAGGAACAGGGGAAAGTTAGGGCAAAAGAAGAAACAAATCTTTATTTACAGCACTCTCGGCTAAATCGCAGGGCGATGTCAAAAACTTAATCATCGTCAGAACTTCCGGACATGTCATCGTCGTCCGAAGCTTCGTCAGCTTGGTACACATCCTCGCAAATTCGCAACAATACACAATACCTCACTGACACCGTCCGTTGTAAAATGACACTGCGCAAGACGCAACGAAAGAAGGTGGAAACCCGCGAAGCGACGAAAGACCAAATAGAGATACGCGAGCAACGCCGGAGTCGCCGTGAGCAACACGGCAAGCAACAAGCTTAAGTAACCTCCGTTGTTTCTTTTTCTTTTTTTTGTGGGCATTTGCAAGGGAGAGGCATGGAGGGCAAAGTGCATGGCGCATCGCGTTCCTCTCCCTCCCCTTGCCCAGCGAGGGGAACGCTACAGGCGCGATTTCGAAACCCGACGCCCGAGGGATGTGCGCCAGCGGGGGCGGGGGGCGGGGGGCGAAGGGGGGGGGGGGGGCTGTTGTTTGTTGCTGTTGCGGTTGCTTTCGTGCACAAAAAGATTTTTGAAACAAGAAGCGGCGCGGCTCTACGGCAACGCCGGCTAGGTGATTCGATAGCTCCATGCCCTCGGTAGGGTCGCAAAATTTGGTCGCGAATGTAGGTCGAAATTCTTTGGTCACGATTATAGGTCGACCCTTAATTTTTGACAACATTTCCGGAAAAAAAAGGTTGACTTATATTCAAATAAATACGGTAAATAAAAACTTAAAAAACAAAACAGCACTTAAGTATTTTTTAGAAAGAATATGAAAACAAGTGAACATTAGTACAAACGTGCCTTCACATTGTACAAAATAGACAATAAAATGCATATACATTCAAGTACACGAGACTTTTACATGGGCTAAAAAAATATTGCTGATAACCATTATAATCATTACACATTTTATAGCATACTACGTAGTCGTTTCATATGACAGATAAACAAAAACGATGTAGGCGTGACTTATACAGTCAAATCTTGTCAATTCAAACTTCTGGAGAATTCAAACTAACATGCAGGTCCCATCCTATGTGTCTCTATGGGAGGAAACTCCCGGTAGTTCAAACTTTGCTTTATTCAAACAAATTTTGGTCCCCTCGAGTTTGAATTAACGAGATTCGATTGTACCACCAAGGTTTGCATTTCTGTGACAGGGTACCGGTAGTTTGAGGAATGGGCTGCTGAGCAGCAGTTATCATCTGCTCTGTCACATATAAGTGGCCTCCTCTTGGAGGAAAACAGGAATGCATCTAGCGTAGAATTCACCTTAAAGAAAAACAGTCTGCCTTGTCCAATTTCCACCTGTAGTTTCCACGAATGAAGTGTTTATTGTTATTAGAAATAAGGGTGAGGTGGTATAAGCCCGTCCGCCATGCTGTCCAAGGTCCATCTCGTGTGTTCAATCTGGCGTGTCCCCTCATTGTCTTCCTCACAGCTTACTGGCCCTCTGTCTCGTGATCAAGTTCACACCAGTCTACATCCACCGAGGCATTCGTTTTAAAAGGCTAGGAAGACAAAGGTCACTCTTTAAAACAATAGGAAGTGTACAAAGAACCTGTCAAGAAAAATGAGGCCGTAATGAAGATGATGCAAGAGATAAATACATAGATGTAAATGAATTGTGCGCCCAACTAAAAAATGTAGCGGCTTGCACATAGTTTGACTGTGATGATGCATTTCACTCTCTCTGCGAGATCCTCTGTGAAAGTTTCAGTTAAGGGTTTCTGCTAGTTGTCCTGGGCTGTAATTCGTAACAAAAAATAGAATCCTAATAATTTTGAAAAAAACAACAACAAACAGGATGTCAAAAACAGCACCGCAAAAAATCAGTATCTTTCGAAAAAGGCGTAGTATATGAGATATCATTGGCCTGTGGTTTCAAATATGTAGGTCAAACTTCAAGATGCATCAATGATAGACTAACTGAGCACAAACGGAACGTGAAAAACAAAGTGTCAAATTCAGAATTGGCTTCAGGAATGTAACAATTGTGAGGTTAACTGATCGGGAACATAAGTGCTATGCAGGGAATCTCATGACATGAAACGTGTCGTGAAAGAAACAATTAGAATAAATTGGTTGGGCAATTGCGTAAATCAAGCATCAATGCAGCTAGGAAACCAGTCAAAAATGTTTTCAAAATATGAATGAATTATATTTTTTTTTCACGCTATATTTTTTTGTGTGTTTTGTTTGGAATGGCCTTTCTATATATATTTTTTAAGAGGACATTGCATGAAGCGTGTAGTTCTAGATTAGGTATTGGACGTTTGCTGTTTTCTTCTGCATTTTTTTGTTTAGAACATCACTACAGAGTACATTGGTGAACTCTTGAAACTAGAAGGTCTTTGTGGTTGCAATGGAAAGGGAGAGGCATATCTCTGTGCGTTAGTAGGAACCTTTTGTCATACTGTTGTTTTTCTTTGTGTGTGTTTTGTTTGGAATGTCTTTTGTATTTTTCTTTTTTTCTCAAGAGGTCATTGTATCTTACTAAGGGGAAAAGCTGAGCTAGTTGGTTCTGAGACATCTTGGGTAAAACCAGCTGAACAAAGGAAGGAAGATGACAGGAGAAAAGAATGTCGAACCGACCGCTGGTGGTTCGACATTCTTTTCTCCTGTCATCTTCCTTCCTTTGTTCAGCTGGTTTTACCCAAGAGGTCATTGTATGAAGTGTGCAGTTCTAGATTCGGTTTTGGACATTTGTTGTTCTTTTGTCTTTTGTTCAGAATGTCCAACAGGGTAGAATGTTGAACTCTTCGGGTTTAGGTCTTTGTAGAAAGGGAGAAGCGTGTTGGCGGTGACCGTGGGAGGTAGCTATAAAAGCTGTGGATGGAATAAAATTTGTTAGCCGAGTTTGAGACGTTTGTCCTGTCCCCTTTTTTCTGTCTTTTTACACTTTTCCGTTCAAATTTCATTCCCAGTCTTAGGATTTTACATCATGATCAACATACACCAGCTCGCCTGCACCTTGACAATTTTTTCGTTAACAAAAATAAGTAAATGAAGATTACTCCACATAATGAACAAAGTCAAAAATAATTTTTAAAACAATTTAGTTTCATTCAGTATTCCTTTCAAAATAACAGATGGGGATGGAAAGATGTCAGCAGGTTTCAATGGCAGCTGAGGAAACATACTTACTTCAATTGTTTTAGTGTGGTCATTAACACTGAGTGAGACAAGTTACTATGAGGTTACCAATGAAATGTGAAGTGAACATATAGCTGCCTATTGCTATGCCCGTCCCACTAAAAAACATTTGTGACTTAAAAAAAAAAAAAAGCCTGCATGCCAATTTTGAGTAACCAGATAATTTTTTCAATCTTAAAACATTATGATCAGAGTTCATACAGGATTTTTGATGCAAAATTCAAGGACTTTTCAAGGATTTCGAAGGCATCAGAAGACAAAAATCAAGGAAGGTTCAAAGAAATTTATTCATTGACAGGAGTTAAGAAATAAGCTCCTTTTCGGCAAGGATTTTTCGTTCTACAGCAGCTATAGCTGCTTCCTTTTCTTTCGCTGTTCGGCGAAAACTATTGGCCATGACAAAAAGTGTCAAGTCATTCTTTGCCTCAGCATCCTCTGAGAAGCAATCCACCAATTCAAGCAGGCACTTAGAGTTTTCTGGAGTTTCAACTTCCTCTCATGCATTCCCTCCATTTCAACTGCTTTTCTCTTCAAAACGTTCTGCTCACTGGATGCTTTTTTCTTGCGCTCTTTTAAGTATGCAGTGGAATATTGAGCAGGCCACCGTGGTTTTTGATAGCGTCGCAGATGATCCAATGAGAAACATGAAATCTCTGCCAGGTTTTCATCAGCAATCTACTCGTTAACACTGAAACCCCTTTCGACGGAAGCTTGGCCATGACTGAGCAGAAGGAGCAGCCTTAATGCTTCCCACAGTGTGGAAAAGGAAGTGTTGTACTTGGTCAGGTGAACAAAAACTTATCACTACGCTCTCGGCTTCTTTCATAGCCTTGCAGTTCATGTCGGAACTAGTGACAAAAATTGATATACTGCCCACAAACCAGGTCTCTCTTGTGCTCAGAAAGAAGGTTTGCATTGATAAGGCAATTCGAAGCAGCTTTGAGCTTCCCGAGGCATTTTTCTGTTTTCAACATTTCTCTGGGATCAAAGCAGGACAGCCCTCGGGCAATTGGGTACTTGAGAGGACTTTTTTCAAGAAGCTTCAATGTCATTTCAACCAGAAACTTGAAACAATCAAATCTAAACTCAAGGATGCAATTAGGACTCGCCTTGCTATTTTTTAGTATTTTCTCTGCTGCACGATCAACATTCAGATTTTCCAGTTGTGCTTAGCTGCCAGGATTCTTGGGATCAATTTGTAGCAGCTTGGTGATGCTTATGGCTTGGGTGATCAAAGAACACTTGACAAATCTTGTCACAAGGGTCCTCAGAACTCTCTCAAGATCTTTTGCCAGGAGAAATGTCATGGGTGCATCACTCTGCAAAAGAGTGAGGAATGGCTGCACAATCATTGCAACATTCAAGCAGAAGTGGCCTTTTGCGAGTCCGAGCTGGTCCTTCATGAATCACTGACAGTTTCGTACGACCTGCTTTTAGGCAGGGGCAGCTTGCAATTTCTCGTGGCTTCCATGTACTTTTCCAGGTGCTCCCATAATGAAAGGGCCCTCTCAAGGACAGGCACGTTCTCCACCCAACGAAGGGGAACAAACGGGAAAACACTCAGCGTTCTGTCTCCGCGACGAAATCTCCTCGGTGGGCTGGTGCATCGTGGAACAGCGAGTACAAGCGAGATCATTCATTGAAACATATTTATTTAACGACCAAACAAGTGGGCACCACATGTTGTTTGGTCAAATACAAGCTAGATAAAAAGCTGACAACATGCCAGTTTGTAGCTTGCAGCCCCGTTTTGTACGCGTTGCGCACCATCCGACATCTGAACAGTGTACTTGAAAGTTGCTCCTGCAAGTGCTGCTGGAAGTCATGAAAACATTTCCAATATTGGGGCGATACATTGAAAGCTGCGTGACCTTGTTCAACAAAAGAGGCGCGAAGCTCTCCGTCAACTTCTCAAAAAGGTCAGCTGCTGTGCTATGACCTAAAAATGACCATGTAAAGTATTTGTTTCCCACTTCACCGCTGTTCCGAAGCCGCACATGATAGTCCAGCAGCTTTTTCTGAAGGTACACATTCATGGTTTCATCGAAGAGCACCACAAAGTGTTCCGATTGTTCAACCAGGTCCTGCACTTGTGAAGCAAAAAAACGTCCGCAGTCAGTGTCATGCTGTGTAAGAACACTTTTTTCGCTGCACCTGGAGCTTCTCGCTATTTAGCTATCGGGAAACATTCTTTGAAAAACGCTGGCAACGCCCCGACAGGAGTTGTAGGAGTAGTGAGACGACACAGCCTTCATTGTCCACAGAATCTCGACTTCAACAACCATTTCGTGCTTCCGAAAATCCGGGTCAAAGTTCGCGGCCCGTAAGGTACTTGCATCTGCATGCTGGTGCCTGGGCATATCCGGCGCCAAGTCCGATGCTGGTAGATAAGAGGTGATAGACGAGCTGGAAGCCGCTGACTCAACTCCGGATCGATGCTTTGCGCTTTGCAAATGACTCTTCAAAGCGCTTTCACTCATTCTGGCGAGAACAATCGACTTTCGGCAGATTGCGCACTTCGCTCGGAAGGAGTCATTCGTATCTCGTCTCACCCACTGGCGATAGTCTTTGTGGTCCAGCCAAGAAGGCTGGAACTTACACTTTCCACCCAGCATCTCGGCTTTCAATCTCGATTGAAAGTATTCACGCTCACCAACACAATCCTCAACACACTCAACACAAAGCAAAAATGGCGATTGAATTGGCTTTATCCTTTAGAACAAACAACATGCCATGTTGCCAGATGACACGGCCCCATTTACGCATTTGTTGGAGGATTTTCAAGGAATACAAGGATCGTTTCAACTTTCAAGGACATTTAAAGGAGCTGTGCAACGATTTTAAGGTTGAAAGAATTGGCATCTTCTACTTTTGACATTGTTCATCTTGTCACAAAGGACAGAAAACACACTTCCTTCCTTCGAAATATTGCAATTCCGCCGCGTAATCACGAGGCAAAAATGAGAATATTCCCCGACCTGCAGCCGCGAGCGGCGGCCATGAGAAACACGCGGCGTGACGTCAATGGGGGTCTTGTAGAAAGATAGCAAGTTGTGCGAATACCTGCTCGATAAAAGGTAACTTTTCTATAAATCTTGACGTTCCAACATAAATATAAAAGCGTCAAAAACCTGGTATCGTCGACAAAACTTTTATTATACGGAGTTTTTGTGGCGTCATCTATCCTAGGTCCACAAAACCGTCAGCTCCATCTGCTACCGCGAACAGCCGCTAGAAGCCGGAGGGGGAGGGGGACAGAGCCGGATGGGTATGGCTGGACCCAGATGAGACTTTCCTCCTTTCACCATATTGTTCGCACTGCGCCCGCCAGCACGTGGTCACGAGCAGATGAGTTCTCGCTGCTCACTGATGGCTCTAGAGAGAGAGCTTCACCGGAACCCTGCGCGACCCCCATTGACGTCACAGCGCACGTGACTCGGAAGGTGGTGAAGGAGTTGAGAGGTGCTGAAAACCTCAATCTTTGTCCATTTTTAAAATAAAAACTAGGACATGCAGGCAAAAGCGGTTTATTGTTCTTTACTTGAGAAAGGTCGAGACACCAACTCCCAAATTATTTAACCAAAGCACTAAACTCTTGCACAGCTCCTTTAAAGGGCCCCTGAAAGAAAAAAAAAAGTTTTTTCAAAACAGTCTGGTTGGGACACGCGTGTCAAAAAATGAATTTTACGCGAAAAAACATTTTTTTTAGAGCAATATTGACTGCGCCAGACGCAATTTAGTCGGTAGTCACCTCCTTTCCACTTGTTCTCGTTCTCGGCATTTCGGGCGCGTGGAGGAGAGGTACACCCCGCCCCTTCGTAGTGGATCGGCTTGGCTGCTTGGCTGGCTTGGCTGCGCCCCGTACGAGAGCCATTGCTATTTCCTGTGTCTGCCGGTCGCATGTCGTACCGTCGATTCACACGACGGACCGAATCGCGATTTTCGTCCGCAGACCGTGTACCAAGTGACCGGCACGTCACCAATTCCTTCGATCCGCGCCTCGTCCACGGACGCGCGGGCTGATAAAGTCAAGCGCCTTTTTCACTCGTCGATTTTTGGCGGGAGATTGACTTGAAAAGCGTTCAGTCTGGCAACGGTACATTGTTTTCTTCTTTTTTTTTTTTTTTTTTTTTCTGGGCGATGAAAACAAAAGTGGCGCATCGTTGTGTTTTGTGCGTTCGCTGGTTAATTTTGTCGGGCGTATCTTCGTTCCACGTGTGACAGGAACTGCAGAAACTTTGTCTGGCTGACGCGACGCAGATTCCGGTACTCCTCCGGGTCCGCGTCAAGAAGCTTCCGTCAAAACTCGTCTAGCACGCCGCGATAATTCTTGCACGTCCAATCAGGATTTCACCGAGCAAGACCTCTCTTGTGGCTGTGGTGAACTGGAGTGTTGTGCACGAGCGCGGAGTGCGTGAAGGCATCTCCAAACGCCTTTTCGCGAGCCCAGAACTTCGTCGCTTCTACGCGGAACCCTTCACGAGCAGGACCATGCCTGTGTCACTCTCATGCTTTGGGTTAGTAAAGCTAGTGGCGCTTCGCGCGAAGCCTATCACGGTGTTTTGTCTCGATCTGTACGTAACAGCGGCGTACGATTCATTATCGCGGTAGCGAACGTCGATTTCTCTCTCGGACAACGGTGCCACGGTGTGATGTTGGAGTTTCGCGGCACTGTGGGGTGGCGACCAGGTTCGGTCCGACCTCGCTGGCGTCTGCTCGTCGTCTCCCTCGTGTGGATGCGCTTGGGAGACAGACGAAGCGCGGACATGTCGTCCCGTGATAAATCCGTCCACGGATCAGTCCGTCGTGTGAATCGGCCACGACTAACTAACACAAGCAACAAGCCCTCTTCAGGAGGTCTTCACATATAAACGTGATAAAACTATAAACCCACCCGAGGATGCGAGACGCGTTGCAAGACGGCGTCCATGACAAAAAAAAAAAAAAAAAAAAAAAAAATGGCGAAGCTTTTGTTTGTTGGTTTATCAGAACGGAAGTTGTGATTTTGTAAAACGTTTGTAAACAATTACGACGTCCATTTGATGAATTGTTTCTTAAACCTAAAAATATGTAATTCAAAAGGCGATTTCAAGAGATCACGGAGATTTTATAACCAACATCAAAGCTGTCACTCATTCTATTGGCCAATGAGAAGCTGATTTGAATGACCATCGTTACCAATGAGAAGCCGAGCTGAATGACCGGGAATTTGCGCGCAAAACTTCAAATAAATCTCTCGCCGTCAATATTGCTCTAAAAATTATTTTTTTTTCGCGTAAAATTCATTTTTCGACACGCGTGTCCCAACCAGACTGTTTAAAAAAAAACTTTTTTTTCTTTTCAGGGGCCCTTTAAGGGCCCTTAAAAGGTTTTAACAAAATCCCAGGTATTCAAGGATTTCAAGGAGCTGTACGAACCCTGTATGATTGAAAATCAGCTTCAGTAAAATTAATTCAAAATATTTCTGCCGCCTGCGTAGGCACCAGCATAAGGCAGCACAGCTCCTTTAAGGCCCTTAAAAGGTTTTAACAAAATCCCAGGTATTCAAGGATTTCAAGGAGCTGTACGAACCCTGTATGATTGAAAATCAGCTTCAGTAAAATTAATTCAAAATATTTCTGCCGCCTGCGTAGGCACCAGCATAAGGCAGCACAGCTTCTTTAAGGCCCCTAAAAGGTTTTAACAAAATCCCAGGTATTCAAGGATTTCAAGGAGCTGTACGAACCCTGTATGATTGAAAATCAGCTTCAGTAAAATTAATTCAAAATATTTCTGCCGCCTGCGTAGGCACCAGCATAAGGCAGCACAGCTACTTTAAGGCCCTTAAAAGGTTTGAACAAAATCCCAGGTATTCAAGGATTTCAAGGAGCTGTACAAACCCTGTATGATTGAAAATCAGCTTCAGTAAAATTAATTCAAAATATTTCTGCTGCCTGCGTAGGCACCAGCATAAGGCAGCACAGCTCCTTTAAGGCCCTTAAAAGGTTTTAACAAAATCCCAGGTATTCAAGGATTTCAAGGAGCTGTACGAACCCTGTATGATTGAAAATCAGCTTCAGTAAAATTAATTCAAAATATTTCTGCCGCCTGCGTAGGCACCAGCATAAGGCAGCACAGCTCCTTTAAGGCCCTTAAAAGGTTTTAACAAAATCCCAGGTATTCAAGGATTTCAAGGAGCTGTACGAACCCTGTATGATTGAAAATCAGCTTCAGTAAAATTAATTCAAAATATTTCTGCCGCCTGCGTAGGCACCAGCATAAGGCAGTACAGCTCCTTTAAAGGGACAATGAAGACGATTTTATTTAATTTTTTTAAATGGTGTTTTTATGCTTCTTGGGAACATAGCATGCTGCCCAATTTTTTGTAGACATTTCTGACGCATATTTCTGTGCCTACGAAAGAAGTAAAGAAACCGAAACTGAACAATCTCCATTCTCGTTTCTGGGCCCCCGAAAACGGAGGTGACGTAGGGAGTGACGTCAAGTGTGAATAGTCGGTATCGGTAGTATTTAGGAGATCGAGACTCTGGTTACCGCGGTGGATTATAGCAGCGCGGTGGCGCGGTTGGCGCGGTCGTTTCGCCGAAGTTGTCAACATGGACGGCAATGCCGCTCTCGCGAGCGAGTTCGAGCTTCCGTTCAGTGACCGAACATCAACGGAACGGGAGTACGTGTGTGGCGGCCCCCGACGGAGACCGCCCAGCCAGCCGGCAACGAGCGGCCCGCATGCCGAAGGACGGACGAGGGGAGGGTGCCGAGGGGAAAGCGACAGCGATTGGGCCGTTCCGGGATTCGATTCCTCCGCGGACGTCCTCTTTTCGTCGTCAAAGAACACGAACAGCAACCCACACGTGAAAACTAGCGACGCCCGAACGAATACTGGTCTTCAGTCGACCGTTAGAACAGCCATCTACATCTACCATTTCGCAAAATCCTTCGAGAACCGTGTTCTTTTTTTATTTTATTTTGTTTGCCCATAGTTGCTCGTTGCCCGTTTCGCATCCAGCGTAGCAAAGAAAAAAACAATTATGCTGCTTTATTTACGGTTTAGTAATCATTTCCAATACGATTTATACTTTTCATGGTTATTCAAGCGGAAATTAGAACAGTATTCCTAAGAATTGCGAACCAAAACGTGACCGAGGGCACGTTTCTCGTTTTGACCAATCGCTGACGCGTCTTTTGTGACGTCGCGCTCCTTGGCCCCGCATTGGTCACGTGAGCTCCGCTTCTCCTGGCTTCTCCCGCCACTCTCGGGGCGTCGCCCCAGTCGATCCCGGTACGATTATTACCGCGACTGTTTAATTGATTTGCGCGGCACACAAGCGCCGGTTTCGGCTGAAATTCGGGCAACGTGGCCTGAGACATGCCTGGAACCAAGTTCAATCGCCAAAAAGATGTCCGAAATTCCCTTCATTGTCCCTTTAAGGCCCTTAAAAGGTTTTAACAAAATCCCAGGTATTCAAGGATTTCAAGGAGCTGTACGAACCATGTATGATTGAAAATCAGCTTCAGTAAAATTAATTCAAAATATTTCTGCCGCCTGCGTAGGCACCAGCATAAGGCAGCACAGCTCCTTTAAGGCCCTTAAAAGGTTTTAACAAAATCCCAGGTATTCAAGGATTTCAAGGAGCTGTACGAACCCTGTATGATTGAAAATCAGCTTCAGTAAAATTAATTCAAAATATTTCTGCCGCCTGCGTAGGCACCAGCATAAGGCAGCACAGCTACTTTAAGGCCATTAAAAGGTTTTAACAAAATCCCAGGTATTCAAGGATTTCAAGGAGCTGTATGAACCCTGTATGATTGAAAATCAGCTTCAGTAAAATTAATTCAAAATATTTCTGCCGCCTGCGTAGGCACCAGCATAAGGCAGCACAGCTACTTTAAGGCCCTTAAAAGGTTTTAACAAAATCCCAGGTATTTAAGGATTTCAAGGAGCTGTACGAACCCTGTATGATTGAATATCAGCTTCAGTAAAATTAATTCAAAATATTTCTGCCGCCTGCGTAGGCACCAGCATAAGGCAGCACAGCTACTTTAAGGCCCTTAAAAGGTTTTAACAAAATCCCAGGTATTCAAGGATTTCAAGGAGCTGTACGAACCCTGTATGATTGAAAATCAGCTTCAGTAAAATTAATTCAAAATATTTCTGCCGCCTGCGTAGGCACCAGCAAAGGCAGCGGATACTTCAACCAATTTTGAAATATACCCGTCAGGTTCAAAAATAGGTTCAAAATGATCCACAATATCTGTAAATGACAATCACACGCTTGTATTTTGAGCCTGGTGGCTGTATTATTCGTTATAAACGGCCCACTCTGGGAAGCGCTCGGAGAGCGTTCCCCCCCCCCCCCCCCCCCCCACAGTGGGTCCCGGTACAGGGGTAATGCCGACAAGGTTTGACCAGAGAAAAATTGGCAACTCTCTCGCCGGGGGGAAGAGGCGGGGGGTGATGTTTTTAGTTTTTTTGCCTGATCCCCCAAAGGTCATCCTGGTGATATCCCACACTACCTGGTGATAGTTAGGGGGAGAAGGTTGGCTTAGAAGGCCGCGAGAAATCAAATGTTTGTCTTTATTAGACTTAGGCTAGGTGGCGCAAGCTACCGCCCGCTACAAAGGGTATAGCCAGTAACATCCATCCATCCATCCATCCAGCAGCCAGTGGACAGCACGTCAAATCCGGCGCAATCGTGACGCAGTTTGTCTCAGGATGAGCAAAGCTGCGGCGAGGCTTCAGGATGCCCTAGCCATTCCAGCCACTGAAGCGGTCAAGCACGCCATCAATCGTGCCACCGCAACTAACCGCAAAGCCGTTTTTGTGTGAATTTTGAGTGACGGGTTAATCTTCTATAATCTTGTGGAGGGAGAATAGCGACGTCTGGGACACACAAAAGAGAGTACCGTCGAGTTTGGAGTTCATACCTCCCTCTTCTCTTGTGCTAGCTGTAGAGCTGTCGGGATAACGTCAGGTTCAAAGCATGTATAGCCCTAGGCGAGACAGTTATCGTCACTACCTGTCAAGGTTCCTAGACGGGCATTACAAACGAGGCTTTAGCGACATCCACCAGGTGCACTTTGCTAATCATTTAATTTGATTTAAAATTCCTTTTCTCGTCTTTTTTAACAATATATTGATGTGTCCGATGTGATACTACTCCTTTGAACACGTAAAGACCAAAAAATAAGCGCCGAAATTTCGTTGTAGTATCCCTTTAGGGAGTACATGTTTGGCCGACACAAGGCAATACCATATGGGCAGAAGCAGGGTGGAGAATAAAAATCAAGATGATTTAAAGGGCAACTCCGCTCAATTCCGAAGATTTCGGGATAATGAGTGATTTCGAATTAAAAAGCCCTAGTAAAAGACACTACGTCGTTTGCTTCGCGAAAAATGGGATATATATTTTTAAATCAAATTTTAAACGCGAGCGGAAATCGAAACCGAAACTTCGGCTCCGTCCGGCAACATTGGCCTCGGGCCGCCAAGTACATGGCCATCACGTGGTACTAGATGTCACGTGATCCTCGTCCCAACGACGGGCGGGATGGGGGCGGGCGTTTGGCAGGCGCGAGTGTCGTCTGCTCTGCACCGCACTCTTCGCCACGTTTTGGTGTCTACGGCATTCGACGACGTCTGCACAACTGCGGCATAAGTCTGCGCACGTGGTGTCCATAGTGTGGACGAAACTCCGAGATACAATAATCACAAACGGTGAGACGACGACAGTGGTTGTGACGCGAAAGACGGCGGTAACGGCGGGACCACGGCGGGCGGCCGGTCTGCTCCCAAGAAGCGCGCTGCGCAGGCGCGTACGCCAATCACGTGGACACCGCTGAGCGCAGAGAGGCAACGTTGCTGACGTCATGCGCTACGCTCGATCGGAGAGATAAAAACAAGCAAAAGGGGGCCATGAAGATGACGTTTAGCTCAATGTTGGCTCCGCCCATGCCGTAGCCTTGACTGCGCTGTTGGTTGCGCCTGAATTCGCCCGCTCGAGTCAGCCGATTTTGGCAACTTGGCGAGTTGCAAAGTTTGCCGGACCGTTTAAGAAACATTTAGACAGAACTGCGTCGTAATATTTGACGTGGGGTCTTCCTAGGCGATACTGAAGAGGACTGCATTGTTTTTTCAAAACCAAAAATGAAGCGGAGTTGCCCTTTAAATTGTGATTTATATCATGATTTAAATTGTGATTTAAATCACACCTGTTTACTATGATGATTTAAAGAGGTACAGAAACGAAAATCAAAATATATGGAAACCTTTCCGAAATGGGTGAAATATGACCTGTGATATCTGTAAATGACAATTGCACATTCGTATTTTGAGTGGATAGCTATATTTTTCGCTTCAAGCGTCTGATTCTAGCGAGCGCTTCGAAATCAGCCATAGAGGTTGCGATGCGTCATGGGAACTCCTTTGTAATCGTAACGTCAGGCTCACTAGCACAGCCAAAGGCTGGCGTGATTATTAGCGCCGCCACGCGGTGGCTTTTGCGTGTTACAATCTCGCATTTCGGAGTGGCAGAGGACTGCCCAGCTGCATGATGACCGTCGTGACATATTCATTCCGGCACTTGTAGTCCGCAGTGTGTTCCGCCATGATCTATGAACTCGAGAGGGCGAGGATTTTGACTACCAAGGGGACTCGGAAAATGTCAGAAAGGACGAGCAGTCACTCTCGCACATGGTGACGGACAGGCGATTCGGGCTAGAACCGCACGAACCACCCAATAGACCGACCGTCCACCTCAAATTAAATTCGGGGGTTTTACGTGCCAAACCAACGACGGGCATCTGGCACGCCCCAGCGGAGGACTGAGCATTAATTTGGACCACCTGAGGATCTTTTGACGTGCAACCGAAAGCTCGATTACACGGCGCCTCCTCCGCAATAAGCCTCCGTCAGATTGCGGGCACCTCGGCCGGGATTCGAACCCAGAGCCGGATTAAGGCATTTCGGGGCCCTGGGCTAAGGACGCTTCAGGGGCCCTAATGAGGATGATGATGGCGACGATGATGATGATAACGATGTCTGGTTAAGGCAATGAACCTGGGAAATACTGCAGTTTCCTTTATTTTTTAATCAATAGAAAGTAGCCCCAAAATACAAAAAATTTACCATTCCCGTCTGGCTTCAACTAGGGAGCACTCCGGCAAGACCACCGCGGAGGCGGCATGCAGCTTTGTTCCCTTCCCCAGCAGCGTCGAAGGCCGCACTTTCAAAGTGTAAACGCTGCTCAAAAACACGTGTTTGCGCGCACGAGACACGAGCCCGAGTAGGGTGAAGGGGGAGGTGTTTATGACATTTCCCTTCCTGACAAAAAAAAAAAAAAAAAAAAGCGAAAAACCCCAGATTGTGAGGCCCCTCGCGTGTTTTCTTCATTTGCTCGAAGCCGCTTTCAAAAGAAAGCGGACAAGCACCCTAAGGGGCCGGTCACCCCACCCAAAGGGCCGGCTTCGTACAGGGATAGGAGTGTGCTACGCGAAGTGCACGTTTTTAGGTTTCGTTTTTTTTTTTCTACGAGCTGCGTCAATCAACCTTGGGGGCCCCCAGAGAGTCGGGGGCCCTGGGCTGCAGCCCCCTTAGCCCGTACCTTAATCCGGCCCTGTTCGAACCCGCCACATGGGGATCCAGAGGCCAGCGCTCTCGCCTCGGAGCCACCGAGGCGACTGCGACCGTCCACCTGACAAAATCTGAAGGAGGTCTGGGTCACCAAGAAATGCCTCGCATTTAATAATGATTGACCAGCTTGGAGGTATGCGCTGTTAGGTGTTTTATTAACAACATGCTCACTTACCTTTTATCAATCACTTTTCGCGCAGTCTGTTGAGCTATTCTGCTTTTCTTTTCTGGGAAAAAAAATGGTCGGCACAAGCCCTGGTAGCAACCGAATATTCTTGATAGGAAGACCCAGACTCCCGAGGACAGTGGGTCGCTTCTCGTAGCCCTTATCGCGAAATTGGTCACCGTACAGGTGATCGGTTTTCACCGGTGCCCAAGAGACGACGGACATGCGAGACGGATCCACACGCTTCGGAATTTCTCATCATTCGGAAACCCGTGGGTCGACGTCTTGCAGTTCAGCACGCTGTTGCTGCAGCCCTCTCTGCGCAACAGCGCGGCATGCATGCAAATGTGATGAATAAACACAGAAACAATTCGCCGGTACCAAACAGTCCTGCGTCGCGCGAGTCAGCGCAAGCCACCTACGTGGCCAACTCGCCAAGTTCGTTCCCAGCTAGGGTATCTCTACGAGTACGGTGTACTGCCGAGGGTAGTGCAACTGCGGGAGGAGCAACACGTCACAATCCCCCAACAAAGCTTCAGCCTCCCAATTACCAGGAGCAAGTGGGAAATTGTTTTATTTGTTTTAAAATTACTTCTCTTGTGTTTACAAACGAAAGACTGATGTTTCTCAGGTGCTGATGTGACGTGGTATACGCCTAAGCAGTAAACTCAGCCTTAAAATTTTGTTTCTGTACCCCTTTAAATCAAACTTTTCCCGCAAAAATAATCCTGAAAATATTTTGTTTACTGTTTGTTTATCATTTCACACTTTCTGTGGGCATTTGTTTTGTATACAAATAAAGAATAATCAAGTAAGAAATACTTATCTCTGATGAACATTAGCAAAAGGTGGCGTTTTTCTTAAATCAGAATGTCAAGTTCTTTTTCTACCTTTCCACTTGATTGGTCAGTTATGTAATGTGCTATTGCAAGCAAATCATAGCGCAAAAGAAAAAGTAAATAAAGCTTTTGTTCTAGCATGGTGGAGCTTACAAGAATAAAACGTTAACTAGACTGTGCTTTAAATTTACAGTATTTTTTCTGTATTGTTTTCAGTGATTGGACAGCTTGACTGTGCTTTAAATTTAGTATTTATTTTTTCTGTATAGTTTTCAGTGACTGGACAGGTTGACCAATCAATCTGCCATGTTTAAAAATACATATAGTAATAAAGACTCACATTTCCTAGCTACAGTGATTCAAAATCAAATTAATATGGTTTACATCAAATAAATCTGATCTGATCTCTTTAAAAAAAACAGTCCGGACTTTTTTCCATCCACGCAAATGCGGCAGCCACGTTGGCAGCCAAATTACATTTATGCTATCAGAAAGACGGCAAATGCAAACAACTCGCATGACCTTCGATCCAACAACATAAAAATGTCGTCAACTTCCACATTTTCATCTTCGCATTTATTTTCATTTCCCCCTTTATTTTCATCTACAGACAAACACTAGCGCTTGTTGTTTATCTTAAGACTGGCACATCTTGTTTATTATGGTGGATTTCATACTCAAAGACCTCTCTGGAAAATCTTCAATGGCAAGCCTTTGCCTTCTGCTTTAAGCCCCGTTCACACACTTGTGTGTGACTAAGATCGACTGAGACAAGACCGGTTTTGGCTTCAAAACCGGTCTTTTCTCGTTCCATCGTAGACAAATGCACGTGTGTGAATGGGCTTTTCTGCTGTTGTCGATGGAACTATTGTCCAGACTCTGAGGGATGGGAGAATCTCTGAGAAAAGCGGCATTCGGGGCTGCTCGATAAAGTGCCTTTAGATTCGGCTTACTTGTTCGCAGCCATTGGGAAAGGGGGAAGGCAGGAATAAAAACTGCGAGCTGGATTCCAAGCCAAGACACAACCGTCTAAAGTTCTTAAAGACCCTACAGTCGACGACAGATTAAGAACGCAGTAGATGCTCTGCCTCCAGTGCAAGCATGCTGCCTTTGATAACGCTTCAGCACACATGCTGCCAAAGCTCGACAGAAGGCAACGAGCGTCTGCTGAAGGCAAAACTTTTGCTGCATTCTTAACCTGTCACCATTTCCTACTGATCATTCGGTTTGGCCTCGAAAGTCTCACCACTGTGAGTTTGAGGTCCTTGTCCACAAACTTGAGGTTATGGTGTATGTTCTCCTTGAGGTCCTCTTCCGGAAGCGACGACGACGGCTGCACCTGATGCACAAAGGCCAGGTAGAGCTGGCGGATGCGGGAGTCCCCCATGAAGACAATGTGGTTCTTGCCTCCCCAGTAGGCAATGTACCGCATGCACATCCGTGATTCCCTGCAAGAGCCAACAGACTCACCATCTGATGCGCATTTCCTCAAACAGCCACCTGGAAAGTGTGCCCCCTTCCTTCAAGTGTAAAGAACCATACACAAGCAGGGAAGCCTGCAATGGACTGTTTCTTGCATGTAATACTGATGCATTTGTCAGTTCCTGCTATCCAAATGAGCTGAAAATGTCGGTTCTGGAGAACCGATAGGGCGAAATAACAGTAGAGAACGCAGCTCTTCAATTGAAAAACAAGCACAAGGTTTGATGCGCTTGCGCATTCTGTACAAGGGGTCATAATGTTTCCATTTTATGCCAGTGCATTTAGCTTTACCCTATTACAGTAGACACTCATTGATTCAAGTATGAAGGACTGGTCCATTCTGTCTCAATTATCCGAAAACTAGGCAACAACATATTTGAAAAACAGCCTGCACAAGGAAACACCAACATAAGTATGCAAAGAAACAAACCGCATGTATATATGCAACATTCAAATCCTGTCACAGAGCCAGAAATACCTTTCCAGAGTTGGCTTCTTGCTTAGCACTCCAGAATGAATAATAAGGCTCGACAATTATGGATCTGGCAACAATGAAAGGAGCGATATAAACTGCTTGGATTCTTCTAGAACAGCATTTCTGGCAAGTATCTCATTCGTAGCGCCACCAAGGTGGTTTTACTGGGTAGATACCGGGGACGGCTCTCGTAGCTTTCAGAGCTCAGCCGAACTTTGAGAAGGTATACGAGCGATTACAAAAGCATTGACACGATAGCCAGTCAATAAACTATTCAGGATAACTTTGAATTAGCCACTACAATGAATTATTGGGGTGTAACTAACAAGAGTCTACCATAATCTTAAAGGAACCATAAAACGATTTTAGACAGAATTTTACTGGTTGCATATCTTTATGGGATCAAAAGAAAACTAGCACGCAAGATTAGGAAGACTAAATTCAAATTTTTGGCATGACATTTTGGCAAATAAAAGCGGACTATATCTTACACTCTTTCCCTCAAACGCTCACAACGAAGCTGAGTAAGAATGGGTGGATTAATAAAGGAGTTATGGCGAAACGTTCTGGAATGGGCGACAGTTTGCGCCACCTTGCAAAGTAAACGCAACATCCACAGTGTCCGAGTCTTTTTTTCCTATTTTTTTTCCAAGCACGTCAGTTGAATTTAGCTTCCGTATTGGATACGAGTAGTGTGTCACTCGAACTGTGCACACAAACAATGAAATTGTCTATGAATGCCCTCGACGGAAATGACAGAATTCAATATCCGGTTGCATAAGCTGCAGCGTTAACGAGAGCAGGAGGTTTCTCCACGAGGAACTCCATTAGTAATTTATATCACTTATATCACTTGGTTTCTTCCGTTTTGTGTTTGCAGTTGAAATGTAAACCTACCATTCTATGTGCTCATTAATTGCCACTCCTTCGCAGTTGCTTCCGGCACTGAACTGCTACAGCCTTCGTTGGGCGAGTTCTCGTTTTGCCATGTGGGCATCCCGGCGTACGGAACAAGGCACTCCACTCGGCTGCGACGTATCCATAACCATGGCGTTGATCGCACAAGCGTCGTGGATCAACGAGTTCTACAAAGCAATTGGCGTTCCTGGAAACCTCACTAGGGTCCGACGTCCTTGAGTCGAAAAGTCGACGCAACGCGACGCTTCACTGACCCGGCTCCCTCGCTTGGTTGGGGGAATTTCTGTTTCTGGTAGAAAGGCATACTTTACGTCACGGCCATGTGATTTCCCATCTTGGTGGCTGAGTCCAGTCGAGCCGAGGAGAAAAGCAGACGCGACTTTTCATCTTTTTTTTTTTTTTTTTGTTTTTTGTGTGCCAACTGGAGGCAATAAAACAAAGACGAATTCTTGCTCTAGGTTCCATGAACATCGAAGATTAATTAGGGTCTTCATTTGAAAAAAGTTGGAAAATCATTTCATGGTCCCTTTAACTCTGGCGATTTTTTTAGCAACCCACTACTAACTATATTTTCGAAATCGCCATCCTTGACTCTTTCCGGTATGCTATTTAGTATCGCGAAATTTAGAATACTGTAAACGACTTATGTTTCGCGGGCTCAAATTTCCGCAAATCGGGCCAAAGCTGAAAATTTGAAATTATTCACGGGCTCTAATTTTCGCGAATCGAGTGTAGCTTCCGTAGTGTTCACATATTGCCTCAATTGTTCGCGGGACATATTTTTCGCGAATTGTAGGCGATTCGCGAAATTCGCAAAAATTAGGTCCTCGCGAAAATTTAGTCGTTTACAATAGTTATTCTGAAATCGGCAAATGAAAATGACGCCAAAAAGAAGATTCGAATATACCCGTTCTTTTCATTGCCGTGACGTCACGGGATGGCAGGCTTGCGGTTCGAGTGGGCTGTATAAAAATTAACTGTGCCAAGCATTTGTTTCGTGCTGCTGCACGAAAGCTGGAGCGACCTTCCAAAGCATTCATATGACACCATGAAACTGCTTGTAACCAGTTGGGAACAAAGTCTACAGCCCAAAGAGTGAACCCCTGCCTTCCCATGACGTATCTTTTTCAATGTTGCCAGTACAGCTTTTCACTTTGAAAAACACGATGAGGACCAAAATTATAAATTCTGTAACTTTGCGAAAAAAAGTTGTTTTGTCCAAATATTTAGTTACTATTTCAGCGATGTTTGATGGAGTTTTTAGCAAGTTTTTAGGCAAATCAAAGACTATGAAGAAAACGGCGCAGTACCCCTTTAAGGTAGCAGACATGTTGCCAGCAGAGTTGAATTTATATTACAAAGGTGATTAAATGATGATTCAAATGAAAACCTTACTTATTTATTATGAGGCAAACGAGGAAATACAAAAAAGTAATACACACGGTATATCATTTCTCGACGTAGTCCCCATGACGTGCAATGCACATATTCCACTCCTTCGGAAGTGCATGGATATTTTGTGATAAGAATTCTTTTGGTTGTGAATGTAGCCACTCGCGCACCCCACTTTTCACCTCTTCATCGTTTTAATAATAGCCTGTTTCCAACAGCAGCAACAACAGTGTTGCTGGAGGCTAGGAAAAAAAAGTGTTCAGCTGGACTGGTCAAAGGTGATTAAATGATGATTCAAATGAAAACCTTACTTATTTATTATGAGGCAAACGAGGAAATACAAAAAAGTAATACACACGGTATATCATTTCTCGACGTAGTCCCCATGACGTGCAATGCACATATTCCACTCCTTCGGAAGTGCATGGATATTTTGTGATAAGAATTCTTTTGGTTGTGAATGTAGCCACTCGCGCACCCCACTTTTCACCTCTTCATCGTTTTAATAATAGCCTGTTTCCAACAGCAGCAACAACAGTGTTGCTGGAGGCTAGGAAAAAAAAGTGTTCAGCTGGACTGGTCAAAGGTGATTAAATGATGATTCAAATGAAAACCTTACTTATTTATTATGAGGCAAACGAGGAAATACAAAAAAGTAATACACACGGTATATCATTTCTCGACGTAGTCCCCATGACGTGCAATGCACATATTCCACTCCTTCGGAAGTGCATGGATATTTTGTGATAAGAATTCTTTTGGTTGTGAATGTAGCCACTCGCGCACCCCACTTTTCACCTCTTCATCGTTTTAATAATAGCCTGTTTCCAACAGCAGCAACAACAGTGTTGCTGGAGGCTAGGAAAAAAAAGTGTTCAGCTGGACTGGTCAAAGGTGATTAAATGATGATTCAAATGAAAACCTTACTTATTTATTATGAGGCAAACGAGGAAATACAAAAAAGTAATACACACGGTATATCATTTCTCGACGTAGTCCCCATGACGTGCAATGCACATATTCCACTCCTTCGGAAGTGCATGGATATTTTGTGATAAGAATTCTTTTGGTTGTGAATGTAGCCACTCGCGCACCCCACTTTTCACCTCTTCATCGTTTTAATAATAGCCTGTTTCCAACAGCAGCAACAACAGTGTTGCTGGAGGCTAGGAAAAAAAAG
This sequence comes from Ixodes persulcatus, assembly GCA_013358835.2. Taxonomy (NCBI): domain Eukaryota; kingdom Metazoa; phylum Arthropoda; class Arachnida; order Ixodida; family Ixodidae; genus Ixodes; species Ixodes persulcatus. The sequence goes on from JABSTQ010010142.1 coordinate 476,984, forward strand.
TGTTCAGCTGGACTGGTCAAAGGTGATTAAATGATGATTCAAATGAAAACCTTACTTATTTATTATGAGGCAAACGAGGAAATACAAAAAAGTAATACACACGGTATATCATTTCTCGACGTAGTCCCCATGACGTGCAATGCACATATTCCACTCCTTCGGAAGTGCATGGATATTTTGTGATAAGAATTCTTTTGGTTGTGAATGTAGCCACTCGCGCACCCCACTTTTCACCTCTTCATCGTTTTAATAATAGCCTGTTTCCAACAGCAGCAACAACAGTGTTGCTGGAGGCTAGGAAAAAAAAGTGTTCAGCTGGACTGGTCAAAGGTGATTAAATGATGATTCAAATGAAAACCTTACTTATTTATTATGAGGCAAACGAGGAAATACAAAAAAGTAATACACACGGTATATCATTTCTCGACGTAGTCCCCATGACGTGCAATGCACATATTCCACTCCTTCGGAAGTGCATGGATATTTTGTGATAAGAATTCTTTTGGTTGTGAATGTAGCCACTCGCGCACCCCACTTTTCACCTCTTCATCGTTTTAATAATAGCCTGTTTCCAACAGCAGCAACAACAGTGTTGCTGGAGGCTAGGAAAAAAAAGTGTTCAGCTGGACTGGTCAAAGGTGATTAAATGATGATTCAAATGAAAACCTTACTTATTTATTATGAGGCAAACGAGGAAATACAAAAAAGTAATACACACGGTATATCATTTCTCGACGTAGTCCCCATGACGTGCAATGCACATATTCCACTCCTTCGGAAGTGCATGGATATTTTGTGATAAGAATTCTTTTGGTTGTGAATGTAGCCACTCGCGCACCCCACTTTTCACCTCTTCATCGTTTTAATAATAGCCTGTTTCCAACAGCAGCAACAACAGTGTTGCTGGAGGCTAGGAAAAAAAAGTGTTCAGCTGGACTGGTCAAAGGTGATTAAATGATGATTCAAATGAAAACCTTACTTATTTATTATGAGGCAAACGAGGAAATACAAAAAAGTAATACACACGGTATATCATTTCTCGACGTAGTCCCCATGACGTGCAATGCACATATTCCACTCCTTCGGAAGTGCATGGATATTTTGTGATAAGAATTCTTTTGGTTGTGAATGTAGCCACTCGCGCACCCCACTTTTCACCTCTTCATCGTTTTAATAATAGCCTGTTTCCAACAGCAGCAACAACAGTGTTGCTGGAGGCTAGGAAAAAAAAGTGTTCAGCTGGACTGGTCAAAGGTGATTAAATGATGATTCAAATGAAAACCTTACTTATTTATTATGAGGCAAACGAGGAAATACAAAAAAGTAATACACACGGTATATCATTTCTCGACGTAGTCCCCATGACGTGCAATGCACATATTCCACTCCTTCGGAAGTGCATGGATATTTTGTGATAAGAATTCTTTTGGTTGTGAATGTAGCCACTCGCGCACCCCACTTTTCACCTCTTCATCGTTTTAATAATAGCCTGTTTCCAACAGCAGCAACAACAGTGTTGCTGGAGGCTAGGAAAAAAAAGTGTTCAGCTGGACTGGTCAAAGGTGATTAAATGATGATTCAAATGAAAACCTTACTTATTTATTATGAGGCAAACGAGGAAATACAAAAAAGTAATACACACGGTATATCATTTCTCGACGTAGTCCCCATGACGTGCAATGCACATATTCCACTCCTTCGGAAGTGCATGGATATTTTGTGATAAGAATTCTTTTGGTTGTGAATGTAGCCACTCGCGCACCCCACTTTTCACTTCTTCATCGTTTTAATAATAGCCTGTTTCCAACAGCAGCAACAACAGTGTTGCTGGAGGCTAGGAAAAAAAAGTGTTCAGCTGGACTGGTCAAAGGTGATTAAATGATGATTCAAATGAAAACCTTACTTATTTATTATGAGGCAAACGAGGAAATACAAAAAAGTAATACACACGGTATATCATTTCTCGACGTAGTCCCCATGACGTGCAATGCACATATTCCACTCCTTCGGAAGTGCATGGATATTTTGTGATAAGAATTCTTTTGGTTGTGAATGTAGCCACTCGCGCACCCCACTTTTCACTTCTTCATCGTTTTAATAATAGCCTGTTTCCAACAGCAGCAACAACAGTGTTGCTGGAGGCTAGGAAAAAAAAGTGTTCAGCTGGACTGGTCAAAGGTGATTAAATGATGATTCAAATGAAAACCTTACTTATTTATTATGAGGCAAACGAGGAAATACAAAAAAGTAATACACACGGTATATCATTTCTCGACGTAGTCCCCATGACGTGCAATGCACATATTCCACTCCTTCGGAAGTGCATGGATATTTTGTGATAAGAATTCTTTTGGTTGTGAATGTAGCCACTCGCGCACCCCACTTTTCACTTCTTCATCGTTTTAATAATAGCCTGTTTCCAACAGCAGCAACAACAGTGTTGCTGGAGGCTAGGAAAAAAAAGTGTTCAGCTGGACTGGTCAAAGGTGATTAAATGATGATTCAAATGAAAACCTTACTTATTTATTATGAGGCAAACGAGGAAATACAAAAAAGTAATACACACGGTATATCATTTCTCGACGTAGTCCCCATGACGTGCAATGCACATATTCCACTCCTTCGGAAGTGCATGGATATTTTGTGATAAGAATTCTTTTGGTTGTGAATGTAGCCACTCGCGCACCCCACTTTTCACCTCTTCATCGTTTTAATAATAGCCTGTTTCCAACAGCAGCAACAACAGTGTTGCTGGAGGCTAGGAAAAAAAAGTGTTCAGCTGGACTGGTCAAAGGTGATTAAATGATGATTCAAATGAAAACCTTACTTATTTATTATGAGGCAAACGAGGAAATACAAAAAAGTAATACACACGGTATATCATTTCTCGACGTAGTCCCCATGACGTGCAATGCACATATTCCACTCCTTCGGAAGTGCATGGATATTTTGTGATAAGAATTCTTTTGGTTGTGAATGTAGCCACTCGCGCACCCCACTTTTCACCTCTTCATCGTTTTAATAATAGCCTGTTTCCAACAGCAGCAACAACAGTGTTGCTGGAGGCTAGGAAAAAAAAGTGTTCAGCTGGACTGGTCAAAGGTGATTAAATGATGATTCAAATGAAAACCTTACTTATTTATTATGAGGCAAACGAGGAAATACAAAAAAGTAATACACACGGTATATCATTTCTCGACGTAGTCCCCATGACGTGCAATGCACATATTCCACTCCTTCGGAAGTGCATGGATATTTTGTGATAAGAATTCTTTTGGTTGTGAATGTAGCCACTCGCGCACCCCACTTTTCACTTCTTCATCGTTTTAATAATAGCCTGTTTCCAACAGCAGCAACAACAGTGTTGCTGGAGGCTAGGAAAAAAAAGTGTTCAGCTGGACTGGTCAAAGGTGATTAAATGATGATTCAAATGAAAACCTTACTTATTTATTATGAGGCAAACGAGGAAATACAAAAAAGTAATACACACGGTATATCATTTCTCGACGTAGTCCCCATGACGTGCAATGCACATATTCCACTCCTTCGGAAGTGCATGGATATTTTGTGATAAGAATTCTTTTGGTTGTGAATGTAGCCACTCGCGCACCCCACTTTTCACTTCTTCATCGTTTTAATAATAGCCTGTTTCCAACAGCAGCAACAACAGTGTTGCTGGAGGCTAGGAAAAAAAAGTGTTCAGCTGGACTGGTCAAAGGTGATTAAATGATGATTCAAATGAAAACCTTACTTATTTATTATGAGGCAAACGAGGAAATACAAAAAAGTAATACACACGGTATATCATTTCTCGACGTAGTCCCCATGACGTGCAATGCACATATTCCACTCCTTCGGAAGTGCATGGATATTTTGTGATAAGAATTCTTTTGGTTGTGAATGTAGCCACTCGCGCACCCCACTTTTCACCTCTTCATCGTTTTAATAATAGCCTGTTTCCAACAGCAGCAACAACAGTGTTGCTGGAGGCTAGGAAAAAAAAGTGTTCAGCTGGACTGGTCAAAGGTGATTAAATGATGATTCAAATGAAAACCTTACTTATTTATTATGAGGCAAACGAGGAAATACAAAAAAGTAATACACACGGTATATCATTTCTCGACGTAGTCCCCATGACGTGCAATGCACATATTCCACTCCTTCGGAAGTGCATGGATATTTTGTGATAAGAATTCTTTTGGTTGTGAATGTAGCCACTCGCGCACCCCACTTTTCACCTCTTCATCGTTTTAATAATAGCCTGTTTCCAACAGCAGCAACAACAGTGTTGCTGGAGGCTAGGAAAAAAAAGTGTTCAGCTGGACTGGTCAAAGGTGATTAAATGATGATTCAAATGAAAACCTTACTTATTTATTATGAGGCAAACGAGGAAATACAAAAAAGCGATACACACGGTATATCATTTCTCGACGTAGTCCCCATGACGTGCAATGCACATATTCCACTCCTTCGGAAGTGCATGGATATTTTGTGATAAGAATTCTTTTGGTTGTGAATGTAGCCACTCGCGCACCCCACTTTTCACCTCTTCATCGTTTTAATAATAGCCTATTTCCAACAACAACAGTGTTGCTGGAGGCTAGGAAAAAAAAGTGTTCAGCTGGACTGGTCCCTAGTAGGGATGCCGTAAACTTTTTGCAAATCAAAGTTTCCAACCAAGCAGTTCCAACGTTCTCCAATTTTCAAACTTTCTACATCGAAAAATTCGACGCCAGTTGAATTTTCAAACTTGTTCAACTAAGAAGTTTGACACTTTTCGAAATTTCAAACTTTGCACGTTTAGAAATGCAATGTTTTTCGAACCTTCAAACTTATTACGCTAAAAAATTCGATCCTTTTCGAACTTCCGAACTTATTCACTGCAAAATTCTATGCTTGTCGAACTTTCGAACTTACTAGACTAAAAAAATCAATGAGTTTCGAACTTTCTAACTTCTTGCACTAAAAAGTTTGACGCTTTTTAAACTTCCTACCACTAAGAAATTCAATAATTTTCAAACTTATTTATCTAGAAAATTCGAAAATTTTCCAACTTCCGAATTTTGAAAAGTCAAAAGTTTGACGAACTTCGAACTTTTAGCATAAAAGTTTGAAGTTTGTCGAACTTCGAAAGACCGGAGGGCAGTTTCATTTGGATTCAAGCAGTGAGGTACATTAATTTTTTTTCTTTCGAATTTTTACATGCGGTGCCGCATTCCTGGCGAAAGACAATGCCGTTTATTTCAATGTTCTCGCATACTCAGTTTTAGAAATAAATTCCCGAAGAAGCGAGGAAGCACGACGGGTTTTTGACGATTGTCGTTTGTGCCATATTTGAAGCGCGCTATAGCCGAAGCTATTTATGGTAGAGATGTCAACTTTTAAGAATGATTTATGTATAGCCTAGGTAAGTGTCGTTTTAAGATATGATTATTGTTATTCCCGATGAGGTTTAAAGAAATGTCCAAACATGAATCTACGGGCAATTATGCCCTAAACTACTAGGTAATTTTTTTTCGTCTAAATGTTTCGACGTATCGCATCCAAATTAACACCACAGAAAGTACATATCATTGCCCTCTGTAGAATACAAAATAATATATTTTTTTATTTTTTTTACACGTTGAGGAATAAATGATCTCATAGGGGAAGATTTCAAATATTGATCAAAGCCAATTTTAGATTTTTTTTATTTTCTTGTTTTACGTTTTGGGGATGTGCTTCTTTTAGCCTGTAAACATTTTGGTAGGAATAAAACTTGTTTCGAAGTTCTAAGCCTCTGAATATGCAAGAATATAACACTTTCGGCGGGATCTTGATAGTTTTTTTTTTCTCTCCAACTTTTCATCCCCGCATTTATTGTTATGTTTAATATTTTTTACCAATGGCACAGTTATTTAGGTCGAAAAGACATAGTTTTGAACTTCCGAACCACTTAGGATGTGACGAGTAGTGCCTTCTGACAACAAGTTTCCGACAATGACCATCTGCGCTATCTTTTATGCAGTGGAGAGCGACAGTAGCTATACATATGCATAAATAGACCTCGCCCCCTCCTCGCACTTTGGAAAGAGAAGCGAGAAGCCCTCGAAGTGAACGCACTTTTCTATCCTGGTGAGCGAGGTCGCGAATGCATGGGCGTGGGCAAACGAAAGAGCTCGCGAAAAGCGGCAAAAAAAAAAAAACCACGGAACCAAGAGAAAAGAGAAAAACATAAAGAGGAGCTTTTTTTTTCCTTTTTTTTTGCACAGCGCAGTTTGGTCCGGAGGTCGCGCGTCGCACGCAAGGAGATAATAAAAGCGGAGAAGCGTATGCAAACAAAACAACTTGCGAAAGGCGGGGGAAAAAACAAACAAACACGAAAACAAAAAAAGAAACAGAGGAGCATTTTTTTTTTTTTTGCGCATTGCAGTTTGGTTTTGGAGTCGCGCGCTGCGCGCAAAGAATAAGAAGTTACGTGGATTTTTCCGGATTTAGAGGTCCGTTGATTATGCGAGTAAATACGGACGCAAAAATTTTACTTCGCGTAATGAACGCCCCCCTAACTTTGCATGAGGAAGAGACTAGTAGCTATACATATGCATAAATAATTTCAGATTAAAATAAGCTCGATCACGCCCTCTTTCCCCGTATTGTTTTCTTTAACAGTCCGAAATATCTGGGGGGGGGGGGGAGGCCAAGTCCCCCCACTTCCCCTGTTCTTTCACTTCCAACGCCACTGATATGGTAGAACGCTCCTCAACCTCGAGTTGTGTCGGCTTCTGTGCTTTTTGCTAGGCGTCTCCTCCATCCCGGGAAAATAAACCTCCAGAGCAATCACAAACGAAACTTACTATGTGCCAGCGTCACTCGGGCGGTGTTCCATCGAATTACAGTGCAGTCCACTTATAACGATACCACTTATAACGATATATCGGTTATAACGATCGATTTTATAGAAGCACCAATTTTTGCATTGGTTCTATGTAAAAATAAACCGTATATAGCGATGCATTTTTCCCGGCATATCGGATATAACGATCAATAAATGATCGCATAGAATGTGTTTACTACGAAAATTCAACAGAAAATGAGATAAAAATTGTGAAATTCCGCGAAGAAACGACAGAGATCGGCGGACGCGATCATCGCCGATGGGCCCCGACCGAATACTCCGGGAGTAGGCGTTGCGCGTGACCTTAAAACCTCGGCGTTATCATCATCATCATACCCGTAACCTCGTAACCCCTCCCCGCCCTCCTCTTCCCTGCAGTCGCTGGCGTGAGAGATGGCTCCGACGTTGCTCCGACGAAGCGAAAAGCTATCTCCTTCGAGGAGAAAAAGCAAATCCTACGTGATTGGCTGCAAGGATTCAAGGTCGGAAGTCTCGTCCGGAAGTATGAGCACTCTCAGTCGACGATATCGACCATCCTGAAATCCGGGGACGTCGTAATGAAGAAGGCTGGAACAAGCGGCTTTGACGACCAGCGGAAAAGGCTTAGGGAAGCCTTTTCCGCTGGACGCGATGCACACCGCGATAGTCAAGCTGCAGCTGCCGCACAAGCAAGCGGAGATCTTGATTTTTTTTAGCGTGCTTAACACCATTTCATTGCGTGCTTGCTGATGACCCTAGAATAAAACTTTGTTATATTGCGGCACTTCTTCTATGGTGTGATTCAGTGAACACTGGTGAGTAACCTTCTGCTTGGGGGAACTATTTTGGGCAGTTTTCAGGGTCAGTCCGGATACAACAATAATCGGTTATAACGATCGGATTTTCCGCATTTAATAATATCGTTATAAGTGGACTGCACTGTACTACCAGCGTGCAAGGGGGTGGGGAGATAGTTTGCCAGATCGCTTCAAGGTTTTTCTGAGCCTTAACCACCTGCACGCCCCTGGCGGTTTCGAACTGGACGAGTGCCGTAAGACAGTGTGTTTGTGTGATCACTACTGCGTGATGCACATTAAAAGCTGGCGGTCACATTTACCGATCTATGGTCACACATCACTCGACACTGGCAAATATTGCAGCACATCCGGGATGCTCCTTGTCTCATTTAATTGCCTGACCAACTTCGCGCAGTCTAACACCCTAACTTTTTTAAACCTCATTTTGTGAAAACCAGTGAGATGTACAAACGTTAACTCAAACTGTAGAGGAACATGAAAACCAAACTTCCAACTTTGCACACTTGGACTTGAAAGATATTCGAAATCTTTCAAGTTTTCTTTTCGAATTTAGCCTCAAAAGAAAATCAAAACCTACAAACTTTATGTAGAAAACATTCCAAATCTTTGAATTTTTCCAACTTTATGTCTATAAACATTCGAAGCCTTCGAACTTCAAATCCAAAGAAATTCAAAATCTTCAAATTTTTCCAACTTCAGATTCAAAGAAATTCTAAATCTTCAAAGTTTCGAGCTTCAGATCCCAAGAAATTCAAAACTTTTGAATCTCTCGACTTTCAAGTTAGAAAGTTTAAGATCTTTAAATTTGTCGAACCTAAAGTAAAAATATATTAAAAATATTCAAACCCAAACATTTAGAAACCATGAAAGCTTCTAACTTTTCGAATTCGAAACTCCACGGTGTTCGAAAATTGTGAACTTTTCAAATTCGAACCTTGGTACGGTTTAAAAATATCAAAATCTTTCAAATTCAAACCTCTGTTCGGTTAGACAATATCGAAACCTTTCGAATGCAAACCTAGGGTGGTTCGCGACATCCCTAGTCCCTAGCCCCCAAAAAGAAAACACCAGCGGAAAGGTCAACAGGAAAAATACAAGACACATCAATTACTTTATACATCAACAAGATGACTGAGTAGAAACATAACATACAAAAAATTCGTGAATTTTCACTCAAATTTAACTATTCTGAGTAAGGATTATTTTATACCTTAGGGTGCGTGCCAATATATTTTCGATCAGTATACATTGTGCACAGAAATAGTTACGGGTGCTTGGGAGGGAATATGCCATAGTTTGGAGACCATAATAAGTTCTAAAAAATGCAACTTCCCAAGGTTCTGTGATGCGTGGAGGGTATATATCTATTTTTCTCTCGTATGTTAGCTAGGCCCTCAAGATGTTGTATATGCATATTTAACCTTTTAACTGGGGAGCGCGTCTTTAGACGCGCGTCACTTTCGACCGCAGATTGGGAGGCGCGTCGATCGACGCGCTGCACTTTCTTTACTGTTGGGAAGCACGTCTTTAAACGCTCGCTCAATTTGCCGTGTGGGTAGGATGCGCTATGTATCCTCGTGTATCGGAAACATTTTTACTTTTAAAAACGATGCATACATGGCAGCACAACAAAAGGTTGAAGACTCCTGTGTGACATCTTTGACTGTTTGTTTGGAGAATGGAGTCCAGCAAACGTCAGTGCATCTCTTGACCGACGAAGAGATCGCTGAGCTGCTGCAAAATACTCGCAAGGACAGCGACTGCGATGTTGATTTCTCGAGTTCGATGGAATGCTCCCCAGGATCTGACACGAATATTGAAGATAACACAGCGAAACAATTGTTTATGGAAACACCATCAACTTCCGGTTCTGCTGCAACCTGGCAAGACGCCAGCACAGTGAAAGATCCATTTCGGATTGTAGGAAGTGCCGGGGTGCACATCCAACTTGATAAAAATACATTTGTTTTAGGTTTTGAGATTATTGCTATATCTTCGAGAACTAGAAGCACTTTAAAAAAAAAACTCCCCCTTTTACAGATATTTTTGGTAAAAAAAGTCCCCACTTAAGGAGTTAATTCAGCTTTATATTTGACACAAAGGTGGTATCTCTACAAATGAAAAAAACTTTACTTAACTTGCTAAATAATGCATCAGAAGGACATTCCAGCGGAACATTGAACATGCTGCGTAGCTTCTTCCTTTGTAATAAAAACATCTTTTGTAAATTTTGTATTTGTTCCCAAGACTAAGTGACCATAATTAATTTGTGATTGAAATAGTGAATTATATAATAGCAACTTTATTTTAAATGGCAAAATATATTTGTGGCGATACTACTGCTTCTTTGAGCCGTCCGAACACATGAAAGTCACCAGGGGCAAGGTCGGGCGGATGTGTGAGACATTCAAATTTCCCATCCTGGATCGCCGCGACCATTGAGCGGACAGTTGGGGTCTGGTGTTGTCATGCTGTAACAATACACCTCAAGACAGAAGTCCTCGTCATTTACTCCCGATTGCAGGACGAAAGAGATTTTTTTAGCAGATCTGCATAAGAAGTACTGGTCACTGTTACTCTCTTTTCCGTGTAATATTTCAAAATTACCCTATTTGCATCCCAGAATAGAATGAACATGCCTTTTCCTGCTGATGATTGGGTGCGAAATTTTTAGGGCTTTGGCGACAAACTATGGCACTACTCCTTGCTCTATCTTTTTGTTTCAGGTTTGTGATAGTGCGCCCGGGTTTCATCTCCTGTAACAATTCTTTCCAGAAGTTCACCACCCTTGATTTGCAAATGACACAAAAGTTCCTCACAGGCATCGACGCGATGGTCTCTCAATTCAGCAGTCAACTGACATGGCACCCGTCTTGCGGACACTTTCTTCAATCTCGGCACGTCATGGACAATGTTGTGTGCTGAGCCAACACTGATATTCAAAATAGTCAGTGTTGGGAAGTACTTTAAAGGGAAACTGAAACACTTTTTGAAAAAAACGAGTTAAAGGTGAATTCTGGCATATTGTTATCCCGTGAATCTGAATATCACGTTCCCCCCAAGATGTAACTAAACACGAGAAACACTAAAAACCTCCGACCAGTCGTGACGTCATACAAGGATCTTTGGGCCGCCAAGCGCGTCTCGCTCGTGTGGGCAGCGCGTCCAATTGCAAGCTTGCCAGGTATATTACCCCGCACTGACGTCAGTCGTGATGTCTATTACTGACCTTTCTGAAAATAGCAAGACTGCATGTGCATAGCTTTGACCTGACAAGCGCTGAAGATGTGCGAGAAGCAGGGATTCCGAAAACTCCTAGTATGACGTCACGCCCCAAGAAGGAGGGTCTTGAGCTGTACTTTCAAAATTCATTTCTGCAGCCTCCGTGCACCAAATTGAAAAATAATCTCCATATTCGTGATCCTAGAGGCCAAATAAAGACCATTTTGGTGTTTTTCCTCAAATACAGAACCGCTTCAGTTTCCCTTTAAGTACATTAGACCTAAAGTACTACTTCAAGCAGGTTTAGAAAACTTGTACTTTACTTCAAGTAGATAATAATAAATAAATATTTATTTTGTCACTGAAACGGGGAACCAAGACAAAAAGCTGCTACAGCAGCTTAACGGAGGTCCTGGCCCCATACAGCAAGCGATTCCCAAAAAACTCCAGGAAAGGTTCATTGAGAGAAAGGAAACTATTTGAAATGTACAGAGAGGCAAATTAATAAAGTCACAGTAGTATACAATGGTACAGCAATCCGTATGTCTTAGCCATACCTAAGAAAACAACCCTAAAATAATGCTCTTACGTCTGCCAGCATCATTGCATGAATATCAACAATTTTTGAAAATAATTCCTTCAATAAAGTAGTTAATTGGTAATTTAGTGCGTGGTTATAATATAATGTATGCGATGATGAAAAAAATTTTCTTTAGGGCGCAGTTGATACGAGGAAGTGAAGAGGGCAAGGTTACATAATTCCTCAAAAACTTTATTTTTAAACTGCGTAGACTTCTTGTACGCCACAAGAAGTCGGGACTTGTAAATATTTGAAATTGGTTTTATATTAAACAATGAGAACAAGTGTTCAGTATGGTAATAGAATGACACATTGGCAATAGCACGCACAGCTTTCTTTTGTAAAGTATGTAGTTTACTTGTATTTGTTTTTGTTGCATTTCCCCAAACTAGATGACAATAATTAAGTTGCAAATATACCAAAGCTTTATGAAGTTGAAGCTTAACACAACGCGGAAACAATGATTTAAATTTGGTCAGCCACCCCCCTGTTCTCCACAGTTTAGACAAAAGGTAATCAACACGCTTATTTCAAAACATACTATATGTAAACCAAACGCCAAAAGTCTAATAGTGTCGACAAATTAAATTTCTTCGTTGTTTAAAATCCGGAGGTTTGTGATAATAACTAGAGCATGTTGACTTTTAAATAAAAAGGCTTTAGTTTTTGGCAAATTTAACTGAAGGTGATTATCTTTTGTACATTTTTCAACACACTCAAAAACACAACTACATTTAGTTACTAGAGTACAGATATCTGTATCGGAAAAAAAGATGCTACAGTCTGTTGCAACTCAAGAAGGTAGGCGAGGGAAAGAAAGGCCGGGGAAGAGGAAGCAGACGGAACACCGGAGAGGAGAGGGGGAAACCTGCTCCTCTCTTTAGCGTTTTGTCTGCTTCCTCCTCCCTGGCCTTCCTTTCCCTCGCCCTACCTTCTTGAGTTGCAACAAACTATAGTGTCATCAGCATATATAATAAACTCAATTTTAGGATCACGATTTACATTTACAATATCGTTAATATAAAGAATAAAAAGTAGGGGGCCTAAAATGCTAGCTGCTTTGGGGCACACCATTTGTTACTTTTGACATATCTGACTTAAAGTTTAATATACACAGAGACTGAGTTTGGTTCTGTAAGTAAGACCAACAAATTTAATGTTTTCCCACGAATACCATAGTATTCTAATTTTAATATAAAGACATTGTGTTTATTGTGTCGAACGCTTTAGAAAAATGTAAAAATATACCGACTGTTAATAAGTGATTATCTAGTGCTCTTAATATTATTTCTTTTTGTTTTAATAATGCTAACCCAGTGGAATAACTTTTAGGGAAACCAAATTGGGAATTGGGAATTAAAAGGTATTTCTCAAGATGAGAGATAATGCTATTTGAGACAAGTTTTTCGAGTGGCTTAGAAAATACTGGAAGTATAGAAATTGGTCTAAAATTGTTAATGTTATTTAAATCACCACTTTTATGTAACACACTAACTTTGGCAATTTGCATTTTGATAGAAAACTCACCGGACTCAAGTGCAAGATTCAATATATATGTTGGGTATGGTGCTAAGATATCTAGATCATACTTTGCTGGTTTTATCTGCATATTGTATGCATCAATACTTCTACTATTGTTTAGGCTCATGAATACAGGGTCTGTCCCCAAATTTCCCGTAATGTTTTTTTTATAAATTATTTATATATTATTAGTTTACAATCTTTTCAGAACTTTTCAAAGTATTCTCCCCCTGCTTCGATGCACCATTGCCGACGCTTCACCCAATCATTGAAGGTGCCCTGGAAGCCGTCAACGGAAACCTTCTTCAGTGAGGTCGTCGCAGCTGCTTTTACCGTCTCCAGCGTCCCATGCCGAGTTCCTTTCAGGGTTCTCTCGATTTTTGGGAACATAAAGAAGTCCGGTGGTGTTAGATTGGGTCTGTACGGCGGCTGGGGCAGCGTTGCCACACCCATTTTGGCCAGCAACTCGGAGACAATGAGTACGGTGTGGCTGGACGTGTTGTCATGGTGCAAGATCCAATTGTCGCGAATTTCTTTTCGGACGCGTTGAACCCTATTGCGCAACCGTTTGAGCACTTGACAGTAAAACTCCTTGTTGACTGTTTGTTCCTGTGGCACGAATTCACTGTGAACCACACCTTTTCTGTCAAAAAATACAATGAGCATTGCCTTGATTCGTCATTTGCTCATCCTTGCTTTTTTCGGACGAGGAGACTGTGTGGTGTGCCACTCTGCTGCTCCGACGCTTTGATTTGGGATCATACTCAAAAATCCACGTCTCGACCCCTGTGATCACTCTGTCCAAAACTTCTGGGTCCGTTTCGTAGCATTCATGCAATTCCTGGCACTTTAACAAATGCTCTACCTTCACCTCACTCGTCAGGACTTTTGGCACCATTTCTTTCCTCATTTAAAGATCCTCCGTTAAAATGCGATGAACGATTGTTTTGGGTATTCCACACTCCTCTGCGATCATCCGAACACTTAATTGCCGGTCCTTGTTCAAAACTTGACGCACTTTTTGCACCGAGTCGTCCGTTTGTGATGTCGACAGACGTCCTGAGCGGTCGCCGTCGTTGACAGACTCCAGACCTTCCTGGAACCTCTTGTGCCACATGAAAGTTTGGCTTTGTTTCAATGCGTCGTCACCGTAGGCTTTCCAAAGCATTTTGAGCGTCTCCGCTCCATTTTTACCCAGTTTCACACAAAACATGATTGCATAACGCTGCTCCAAAAACTGGTCCATTTTTGTTCTCGACGAGGGTGCAGTAGATACCTCCGCGCGGAGCGTGACCTGCCTCAAGAACTGCCCAACTGAGACCGGTCTCGTTTCGAAGCTTAGACCCCGCCCTACCAGGCGGCCTTGCCGACTACAAAAAATCATTCTGGGCAGTTTTGGAACAGAACCTGTATATTATAGACTTCGGAGACATCAGTGGGAAAAAGAAATATAGAATTAGGCAAGGGTAAGGGCATGCACTCAAGTGCATGATTTACAGTAGTAGTAGAAACAGAAGATGTTGGATGATTTACAAAAGGGTTATTAAAAGCATTCACCATATCCGTCCTCGACATTAAAGTACTTTCTCCGAGCATGTACTTGTATTTAAAGTATTTCTTTCTGCTACTTTCTGAGGAAAGTACAACTCCCGACTTCAAGGTACATTCCCCAAATTTGGTCTTATTAAATTTGCATCACAAACTGATGCTCTATCAACTCTGAAGAAAAACTGGGAGGGCTATTCTGCTCTCAGCAAAAACGTGAGCAGACGACAAATCGCTCCGTTTGTTCTGGGGGCGACTTTTCCGTATCTTTTTGAACTCTAGCTACTTCTCGCTCGGTCAGTGCAATATTAGGGGAGCAAAATTAATCATAATGTAGCACCTGAGACCGTAGTGCAGAAACATAAAACTTTCAAGTCTAAGAAAAAGACAACAGAGGAGAATGTCACAATGTTTGGAGACATTCTCTTTTGTCTTTTCCTTCGACTTGAAAGTTCCTTAATTTTTTTGCACCCCAATCTCAGGTGTCACATTATGATTAATTATCACCAGCTCACCTGCACACTCACTGTTTGTTTCATTAAGTAGAGAACACTCCTCTATGAGAGGATTGCTTGCGGAAGCTACGGGACTGACGTCATGCTCTCTCCTAGTACATGCACCCAAGGGGGTTTAACCCCCCTTGGGTGCAACAAGCCAGTGCAAGCAGCGCCAAATTCACAAGTCGGAGGGACTTCTGAATTTGGGGCCATTTCTGAAAATAACTACTTTGTGGCCACTTAAATTCATCCAATATTCGCTGCCGTTTCCGAAAATAGGTCATGCACCCCGATTACGCCTGGGGCAATGATACCAGTTAAAAAATCACGGTATAGGGGAATGAAAGGGCATCATGAAAGATTGTGTCAAAAAATACTTGTACTTTACTCTGAAAATACATTGTGCAGGAAAGTACAGGAGAGGGCTTGGCATCCACGCAGCGAGCAAGATGCTCAAGTTTACCCTGTTCGTCCCGCAGATCCTGCCGCGGTATCTCTGCCAGTCTCAAAACTCAAGCCGATTCCACGTGTCACGACATGATACAGCTGACGCGGCACTAACCGGGCTCAGCATCGATGTCACCAACAGCTGGGCTACTTAAACAGCCATGGGAACAGCAGGACTTGAGAGGGCTCGACATCCCCATAGTGAGCAAGATGCTCAAGTTTACCCTGTTCGTCCCGCAGATCCTGCCGCGGTATCTCTGCCAGTCTCAAAACTCAAGCCAATTCCACGTGTCACGACATGATACAGCTTGACGCGGCACTAACCGTGCTCAGCATCGATGTCACCAACAGCTGGGCTACTTAAACAGCCATGGGAACAGCAGGACTTGAGAGGGCTCGACATCCCCATAGTGAGCAAGATGCTACCAAGTTTACCCTGTTCGTCCCGCAGATCCTGCCGCGGTATCTCTGCCAGTCTCAAAACTCAAGCCAATTCCACGTGTCACGACATGATACAGCTGACGCGGCACTAACCGTGCTCAGCATCGATGTCACCAACAGCTGGGCTACTTAAACAGCCATGGGAACAGCAGGACTTGAGAGGGCTCGACATCCCCATAGTGAGCAAGATGCTCAAGTTTACCCTGTTCGTCCCGCAGATCCTGCCGCGGTATCTCTGCCAGTCTCAAAACTCAAGCCAATTCCACGTGTCACGACATGATACAGCTGACGCGGCACTAACCGTGCTCAGCATCGATGTCACCAACAGCTGGGCTACTTAAACAGCCATGGGAACAGCAGGACTTGAGAGGGCTCGACATCCCCATAGTGAGCAAGATGCTCAAGTTTACCCTGTTCGTCCCGCAGATCCTGCCGCGGTATCTCTGCCAGTCTCAAAACTCAAGCCAATTCCACGTGTCACGACATGATACAGCTGACGCGGCACTAACCGTGCTCAGCATCGATGTCACCAACAGCTGGGCTACTTAAACAGCCATGGGAACAGCAGGACTTGAGAGGGCTCGACATCCCCATAGTGAGCAAGATGCTCAAGTTTACCCTGTTCGTCCCGCAGATCCTGCCGCGGTATCTCTGCCAGTCTCAAAACTCAAGCCAATTCCACGTGTCACGACATGATACAGCTGACGCGGCACTAACCGTGCTCAGCATCGATGTCACCAACAGCTGGGCTACTTAAACAGCCATGGGAACAGCAGGACTTGAGAGGGCTCGACATCCCCATAGTGAGCAAGATGCTCAAGTTTACCCTGTTCGTCCCGCAGATCCTGCCGCGGTATCTCTGCCAGTCTCAAAACTCAAGCCAATTCCACGTGTCACGACATGATACAGCTGACGCGGCACTAACCGTGCTCAGCATCGATGTCACCAACAGCTGGGCTACTTAAACAGCCATGGGAACAGCAGGACTTGAGAGGGCTCGACATCCCCATAGTGAGCAAGATGCTCAAGTTTACCCTGTTCGTCCCGCAGATCCTGCCGCGGTATCTCTGCCAGTCTCAAAACTCAAGCCAATTCCACGTGTCACGACATGATACAGCTGACGCGGCACTAACCGTGCTCAGCATCGATGTCACCAACAGCTGGGCTACTTAAACAGCCATGGGAACAGCAGGACTTGAGAGGGCTCGACATCCCCATAGTGAGCAAGATGCTCAAGTTTACCCTGTTCGTCCCGCAGATCCTGCCGCGGTATCTCTGCCAGTCTCAAAACTCAAGCCAATTCCACGTGTCACGACATGATACAGCTGACGCGGCACTAACCGTGCTCAGCATCGATGTCACCAACAGCTGGGCTACTTAAACAGCCATGGGAACAGCAGGACTTGAGAGGGCTCGACATCCCCATAGTGAGCAAGATGCTCAAGTTTACCCTGTTCGTCCCGCAGATCCTGCCGCGGTATCTCTGCCAGTCTCAAAACTCAAGCCAATTCCACGTGTCACGACATGATACAGCTGACGCGGCACTAACCGTGCTCAGCATCGATGTCACCAACAGCTGGGCTACTTAAACAGCCATGGGAACAGCAGGACTTGAGAGGGCTCGACACCCCCATAGTGAGCAAGATGCTCAAGTTTACCCTGTTCGTCCCACAGATCCTGCCGCGGTATCTCTGCCAGTCTCAAAACTCAAGCCAATTCCACGTGTCACGACATGATACAGCTGACGCGGCACTAACCGTGCTCAGCATCGATGTCACCAACAGCTGGGCTACTTAAACAGCCATGGGAACAGCAGGACTTGAGAGGGCTCGACATCCCCATAGTGAGCAAGATGCTCAAGTTTACCCTGTTCGTCCCGCAGATCCTGCCGCGGTATCTCTGCCAGTCTCAAAACTCAAGCCAATTCCACGTGTCACGACATGATACAGCTGACGCGGCACTAACCGTGCTCAGCATCGATGTCACCAACAGCTGGGCTACTTAAACAGCCATGGGAACAGCAGGACTTGAGAGGGCTCGACATCCCCATAGTGAGCAAGATGCTCAAGTTTACCCTGTTCGTCCCGCAGATCCTGCCGCGGTATCTCTGCCAGTCTCAAAACTCAAGCCAATTCCACGTGTCACGACATGATACAGCTGACGCGGCACTAACCGTGCTCAGCATCGATGTCACCAACAGCTGGGCTACTTAAACAGCCATGGGAACAGCAGGACTTGAGAGGGCTCGACATCCCCATAGTGAGCAAGATGCTCAAGTTTACCCTGTTCGTCCCGCAGATCCTGCCGCGGTATCTCTGCCAGTCTCAAAACTCAAGCCAATTCCACGTGTCACGACATGATACAGCTGACGCGGCACTAACCGTGCTCAGCATCGATGTCACCAACAGCTGGGCTACTTAAACAGCCATGGGAACAGCAGGACTTGAGAGGGCTCGACATCCCCATAGTGAGCAAGATGCTCAAGTTTACCCTGTTCGTCCCGCAGATCCTGCCGCGGTATCTCTGCCAGTCTCAAAACTCAAGCCAATTCCACGTGTCACGACATGATACAGCTGACGCGGCACTAACCGTGCTCAGCATCGATGTCACCAACAGCTGGGCTACTTAAACAGCCATGGGAACAGCAGGACTTGAGAGGGCTCGACATCCCCATAGTGAGCAAGATGCTCAAGTTTACTCTGTACATCACGCAGGTTAGTAATATGTCAAATCTACACGAGTTCCGTAGTGATTGTAGATTTTTGTTAGTCCTGCCGGGCCCCCAAAAGTGCCGTGAAATGCTGTTGGAATGCTGTGATGTTGATCTGTGAATGGCAACTGTTATTATCGGGAGACGTAGAGGAAAACCCTAGGCTTGACGAAGATGTCCAGGAAATGCTTCGCCAGATTTTTGCTAATCAGAGCAGCATTGAACATTGTTTATTTGTCGCATAATCTTACAAAAAATACATTATTGAGCCGGGTGAAGCCTCGGGGGCTTGTGTGCCTGGCTCAACAGTTGGCAAAGTGAATAAAAAAAAAAGTTACATTCTCAAAGGAACAGCCTAATCCATAAAGTATCAATAGAAATGGATCATGGGTGGATCATCATTAAATAACAAGAACTCATATATACAGACATGCAGCGTAAAAGAAGCCAAAAGGCAACAGAAATGTTCAGTTTATTGTTCTAGGTTTCGAAGCGATTTCTTGCGCGTTTGTTTTGATGTTAAATCAAATATATTATCTGGCAGGTTGTTAAAAATGTGTGGTACATAATGCATTCATATATGTTCACCATATTTTGTCCTGATACAATATATAAAATCGTAGTGAAGGTCTCATGGGACGCTGTTGAATGTAGGGAGTTTTGAAATCATAATTCCAGAAATGTCCGAGAACCACCGTTTCTCTAAAAAGAACTATAACGGAGGGTAAATTCCGTTAATGAAATATATTGTCACTCACGGCATTTTGTCTATCAAAAGAAACACCTTTCAGCAGGGAATTAATTCTGGTACGCCAAAAGAGAGAACATCCCGAGAAAAGTGTTTTACCGTAACATAAATAACTATACGCCAGAGCATGTGCTAACGTTTTACAAATGGAAGAAACATTTTAATATTATAGAGGCAGCAGGAAAAGCTTCTTAATCGTTTGCATAAGTGTGTGTTGCGAGTGTTCCATGCCAAATCACCGTCAAAATTTATTCTTAGATATTTGACCAATTCTATATATTCGAGTCTTTCACAATTGCATGATCTACATTTGGAATTGTGCAGTGGAGCTGAAAGTTCAACCTTCCTAAAACAAATTTGGTCTTTGCAGCATTTACTTTGATCAAGCTTAAATGAAACCAGTCCATCATAAAAACAAGATCATTTTGGAGTTTCTGAATCGCGATATGATAATCCGCATCACAAGCAACCAAAACCGTATCACCTGCATATCGATATACTCTGCATACTGAGACAACACTTGGAAGATCATTTACATATAAATTAAAGATCAAAGGTGACAACAATGAGCCTTGCGGTACCCCAGCCGTCAAAAGTGTTCTGGTACTTTTTTTAGATTTAAATGTAACAACATGGGATCGTCCTGAAAGATAACCTTTTAGAAGCGAAAAAAAATGGACCCCTAAATCCTGGTTTGCATAGTTTGGTACAAAGAATATTGTGATTTATGCTGTAGAACGCTTTTGACACATCCAAGAACACAGCACAAGTGAAAAGATTCTTAACAAAGCCCGTATGCAAGCAATCACTGAAATCTTCCAACAGACTGTGTTCCCCGCTCCACTACAAAGCCGTACTGAATATTAGACAATAATCCAAAACGTTATACAAAACTAGACATTGTATTAAAAATATGTTTTTCTAGTAATTGTGCAAGGCAGGACAGCATTGATATGGGGCGATAGTTAACTTCGGTCCCCCTTTGTGAAGTGATTAACAACAGCAGTTTTCATTTCTTAGGCCATTCTCCCGATTCAATGATGCCACTAAACATTAGTAGGAGTACATATTTGATCTTTTCAAAATTTCTTCGCAAGTCGCACATTTGAATTTCATCAAAGCCCGGAGACTTTCTATCTTTAAAGGAAAACAAACTGAGCTCATGTTCCGATTAAGGGGGAAGAAAAGCCGAAGCTTGATTGTGTCCGTGTGAGACAGTTTCCTACTGCATGGATAAATACATACCCAACAGAACCATAAAAAAGAGGCATAATCCTTGGATAACAAGAAATATAATTCACATTAAACGAAGCTGAAAAGGAGTAGAAAAAATAAAGGTTTAAATGTTAATATGCAACAACTATGCCAACAACTTAAACAGATGGTGAAAACGTCAAAACAAAATTACTTTTCAGCGACGCTTCACGACTTACTAAGAAACATCCCCAAAATATTCTGCCGATATTTGAACCCAAAGAAAGAGCGCATCGAACAAATCACCTTGAAGGGAAGGGAAGTAACAGACACCAGCATTGTATCAGATAGCTTCAACCTTTTTTTTTTTTTTTTTCAGTCAGTATTCACAAGCGAGACATCACACCGGAACTAGAAAACAGGATGGAAAGAATGACGGGGCAGAACACGCAGACCGACAGTAATCTAGAAGCAAGTTCCGAAATAGAGGGAGTGATACCATGGCCCCCATGCCCAAATTAGTAATAAAAAAGAAGGAATTTTGTCAAAGCTGCTAGACCTCGACACAAAGAAAGCCTGTGACCCAGATAAGATACCTACTACTATTTTTTTTCAAGACGTACGCCAAATGGATGTTGTTTTATTTACATTTGCTTATTTGTAAGTTCATCGCAGTCATCGTGGCTTCCCCAGATTGGCGGTGTTGAGGCCATCGATGTTGAGGACTTGTTTTATTCCATACGGCATGAGGAATTGTTCCCTGCGGTTAGGGAGTGCATAGAGCGCAACGACGAGATCGCGTTTAAGAACTCTAGCGGGCTTAGTGTGGACTCATTTATAGAACTGCTCACTAGTTACCTGGATTCTACCTTTGTGTCTTTTGAAACTGACTTGTATGTTTAAAAGCATGGGATCTGTATTGGGTCACGAGTCGCCCCCGTACTGTGCGACATTTTTTTGGCGCGATTTGGCCGGGAAGTGCTCGGCAGTCTAAAAGAAAAGGGGGATGTTAAGATACTAAGGTACATGGATGACTTCCTGGTGCTGGTACCGCAGCCCACTGTATTGGATGACAACCTCATTCAAAGAGTGCTGGGAATTTTCTGTTTGAATTCGCGAGGACTAACGTTTACTCGCGAAACAATGGCGTCAGGAAAGGTGCAATTCCTAGATTTAAGTTTAGATTTTAGAGAGGAGCACATGTGCTGGGAGTACAGACCACACTCAAAGAAAACGGTCTTGCCCTTTAATTGAGCACACTCTAAGCTGGTTAAAAGAGGGATCTTGAAGGCATCTTTTGCCAAGTCGTGCCAGCACGCCGTGAAAAGTAGTTTTTGCAACCAGGTGGAACGCCTAAAATCGTCGGGTTACCCTGATCGTTTTCTTCAAGAGGTGGCTGAAACACTCGTTTCCAAGATGAAAAAGAAAGACGAGAAAGCACAGGAGCCCAGGAGGAGAGTGAGACCCGCTGTTATACCCTATATCCACAAGGTATCACACAACCTAAAAAAAGTGGCGGCACACTTTCATTTGCTGGTTGTGTTTTCGGCCCCGGAAAAGCTGTCCAGCCTGTGCCAAAGAATTAACAACAAACAAGACGGAGGTGACGTTTGCAGAAAGAAACACTCTAGAAAATTCGTGGAATGCGCATCTTCGGTCGTATACGAAATTCCAATGACATGCGGGAAAGGGTACGTGGGCCAAACGGGCAGATGCGTTAATGAAAGGGCAAGAGAGCATGCGCTATCAGTAGGGAATTCCCCCTCGGGCCATTTAGCAATTCATTGCAACAGATGCCCTTGCGCCCGGAACTGGAGAAAACAAAACTTCTGGCTGAGAAGTAAAATCACGAGAGAGATGTTTGACTCATTTAACATTAGAATGCAGGGGGATGACAAATGCATTAGTGCCCCAGTGCATCGAACTGACAAGGAATTTGAATTCTTGCTTCTGAAGCCCCATTGGGTATAGAAATAGTGTGTTGTTTCAATAAAAATTTAGTTGAAAGTAGCGCTGCGTGTTGTCTTACTTGCTCTGTCCTTGAATTAAGTCATGTACCAACTGGCCCATCTGTCACTATTGACGTTTTCTTCCTTCTAGCTACAGGCAGACTGCACCCCCAACAGAAATGCTCAGAGCTAGCAATATAGAACCCTAGGGTATAAGGCGAGAAATTGCACGTCTCAAATTTTTTCATCTAATTATTAAAGTCGGACTACATCTGGGTCCGAGTAAATACGTCCTCTCTTCTTCAAGTTCAAAACGATTGAGTAGACTAAATCATTCAAAAAGATGCCAAACTTGCTGTAGTCGAATAGATACCCTTAAGCAGTCTTTTTTTGTGAGAACGATTGAGGCTTGCAATTTATTGCCCAGTGATATTGGGAGTTTGGAAACTGTGTCCTCCTTCGAGCATTCCAACGCACAGCTGCTAAACCAATAATGGTTCCAAACGACAGGTTTTGAAACTGTATTTTGTAATGATTGTTTAAGATAATTTTATTTTTTATATGTTTAGAATGCTACGGTTCCACCTTGTTGCCATTGCTTGTTCTTAAAAAGGGTCGATCTGCTGAATCTTCCATGTTTTATGTGGGCTTTTTTTTTATGTTGTTACGGTGACGGATATTTTCCGAGTAATGGCCCTCAAGAGAGGGCTAACAGTATTTTCAAATAAATAAATAAATAAATAAATAAAAAGTATTTATGGTAGTTTACTTCAAGTACATTGCACCCAGTGTACTTACTACTTTAGGTACATCACCTCTCATTTACTTTGTACTTTACTTGAAATACTTTTTAGATGTACTTTATCCAACACTGAAAATAGTGGCTATTTCCTCCACAGTAATATGCCTGTTTTCCTTCAGAAGTGCCTCTGCTGCGGCAATGTTTTCATTCGTCACTGCACAGTGTGCCTGGCCCGGTTGGGGGGCATCCTCGACAGAAGTTACGCCGCTCTTAAACCTTCTAGTCCACTTGCACAGTTGCTGCAGATCACCGTACCGCACTTTCATCCTGCGATAAAATATAACTCCTTTAACACCTTCACTACTTAAAAAGAGCATCACAGATCGCTGCTCTAATGCAATGCATGTCGACAATGGGGCGGCCATCTTTGCACTGACGCTGCTTCATCCTGCGATAAAATATAACCAGGGTGTCTACCTAATTCTTTTTTTAAAATTCCCCGACTTTTCCAGGTTTTCCCTGACTATCTTAATTGAATTCCCTGACCCACAACTACCGACACCAAAACACAATATATTATAGATAGACACTATTCACAACGTAAATATTGTATTTAAGTTAGATAACGCAACTACCTTCACTTTGGAAGATGTTTAGAATACAGCATTGACCAGGGTGTACTGTTTCAGAGAGTTTGGTTCCAGTACCTGATCAGTACATCCATTTGTTCTCTCTGAGTTACTTTGTTCAGTGACTCATCAAAAGCAACCACCAGATATGGCTTGCTAGCAACTTCTCTTGAAAGTATGGGCCGATACCATGACATATGGTATATCCCACTTTGTCTTTTCCAAGCTGCATTTTTCTGGCGGTCTCACACATGGGGAACATCAACGGAAACAGCGAGGCAGACGCTGCCGCTGAACGGAAAGACCCATGAGTAGTTATAGTGTTCAAGCACCACATGATCCGAGCTTTTGTGACTTGCTTGTTCAATCAAAAGCCACCACCCACGTCTTCACAGAGGGGCTAAGAGCTTCCGTGGCGGTGGTTAGACGCATTGCCGAAGCTTTACGAGCGCTATTGCTACCTCCGGACGAAACACCCGTTGCTGTCGCGGAAGGCAAGTCCGCATTTGTCGCAGTTTTGAAAAATATGATTGGGCCCTGGGAAACACTTTGCAGATATTTCATAGCAGCTTGATGCTTCTTACCCTCAACATGAGTAGTAATCGCCTTATTCCCCATGTTGCTCAGGGAGAACTTCTGGTGCTGATGTCGCTGGCCTGTAATAAGGCGGAGCTTCTTGAGGGGGCGGTTCACCGAATGATACTTTAGCGAATGGTCGGGCGCCGCGAAGCGGCGTTTGCGGGTGGGCCAAGTGGATGGGCCAAGTGGGTTCACATTTTTGTAATGAGCAGCCGCAGACTGACGCCGCAAAGCGGCGTAAGCGCAGCGCGGCGGGTGGGTTAACGCGCGCCCCCGTTATTCCCCCCCGGAGGCTCCGCCTTATTACAGGCCAGCGACACCAATACCGAACTTCTTGCAGCACATTGTACAGTGAGCACTATTTGGATCATTTGGAACGGACCAAATCCAACTCGCAATCGTGGATATGTCCGGGTTTGCCCAGTTGAGGTTAAAGGAGCACTTCCTCGACAGCGAAATTGACACTTTCACATATTTCCACTTGCGGAAAATAACACAATAGAAACCCAAAGCCACAAACGCACGTGGCAGAGCTCGTAGAGTGCAGGCGTCCAGGTTGCGTTTACGGGGAAGCGCGAAAACACCATATCTGACAAACGAATGGATCGCTAGGCACGCGCCTCTAAGAGGGTAGATGAATGAACGACGGCTGTTCTCTTCCAAGTGAGTGGTGACTCGCTCCACCTAGTATCGGCTAGAGTAACTGTTTTTCCCCGTACTAGAGCAACACCACCTGACAAGAGTCACGAACTAAACAAGATGGCCGCTGCTACTCTGCTTCACTAGTAACTGTGAGTAACTCTTTAGCCGCCATACTTTAGCATTGCTACTCTAAAGTGTAGCTTATTTAGTGGCTTTAGAGTGTACTAAAAGAACGACGAGCCGCCAGCTTCGCACATGCTCTCGTGTGAAGCGCAGCGCGTAGAAAATTGGACGGGTCGCATTGCGCCTAGGAGGTCGCGACGCCGCACTTGACTGCGCTCGTGGCAATGCCTGCTCGTGCCTGTCGCATCTAGCGTAAGCGGGCGAGCATGGGACAAATTCCCTGACTCGGCAATCTTTTTAGAAATTTCCCTGACAATTCCCTGCTTTTCTAGGTGTCTTAAAATTCCCTGACAATTCCCGGTTTTTCCCGGTCGGTAGACACCCTGATAACTGCTTTAACACCTTCACTACTTAAAAAGAGCATCACAGATCGCTGCTCTAATGCAATGCATGTCGACAATGGGGCGGCCATCTTTGCACTGACGCTGCTTCCTTCTGTGTCGCAGCAACACGCTGCCACCTATTGGTCATTCTTTCAAACGCAAGGATAACACCTACCAACTACCAAGTCAATCGTATAGTAATCCTTTTTGGAACCTTATTGCACTTATAAGGTTTTTATTTGAATCATCCTCATACAATCAATCCCGATTACAAACTCGGGTACAGCGAATTAACCCCGATATCGAGCACGCCAAAATGTTTTATCCGTATCGGGCGTTTCATACAGTTAGTTATAAACGGGCTTGACTGCACTTGTTACCAGGTATGCTTGCGAAAACCAAACAATACAGGTAAGAAGCATTGTACATATGTTTAGCAGGACTGCATAGTATTGCAGATTCCTCATTTTCTTTGGCCAAAGTTTACAGCTATAGCCGTTGTCACATCGAGCGGACCATTTGCTCCTTATTCATGCGCTGCACAAAGTACTTCTCACAAGATTTGCTTGTCAAAGAAAGAAGCAATTATTTTGGCATTTCAAACGTCCTAGCTAATCTCAGATGTCTTAATTCAACACAGGAAGGGGAGTCATGTTCCACAACAACTTATTTGACTCCAGTTCTTGAGATGAAGACAGTGACAGTAGAGCAAGAGGGTAGAGCGGCCTGCAGCGAGCATTCATCCAGGAAAATGGCTGCTGGAAAGGGATGAACTGAAACCGCCCTTCTTTGCTAGGTCAACAAAAGCATTCCCTCAGATTTCACAAATCTCTTTTTTTCCTGACTTCACAGCTCTTTCTACAGTAAGCAAATGCCAATAGCCAACAGAGGCAAAGATGTTGGCATTTCAAACGTCCTAGCGAATCTCAGATGTCTTAATTCAACACAGGAAGGGGGAAATTAGTCATGTTCCACAACAACTTATTTGACTCCAGTTCTTGAGGTGAAGACAGTGACAGTAGAGCAAGAGGGTAGGAGCGGCCTGCAGCGAGCATTCATCCAGGAAAATGGCTGCTGGAAAGGGATGAACTGAAACCGCCCTTCTTTGCTAGGTCAACAAAAGCATTCCCTCAGATTTCACAAATCTCTTTTTTTCCTGACTTCACAGCTCTTTCTACAGTAAGCAAATGCCAATAGCCAACAGAGGCAAAGATGTTGGCATTTCAAACGTCCTAGCTAATCTCAGATGTCTTAATTCAACACAGGAAGGGGGAAATTAGTCATGTTCCACAACAACTTATTTGACTCCAGTTCTTGAGGTGAAGACAGTGACAGTAGAGCAAGAGGGTGGAGCGGCCTGCAGCGAGCATTCATCCAGGAAAATGGCTGCTGGAAAGGGATGAACTGAAACCGCCCTTCTTTGCTAGGTCAACAAAAGCATTCCCTCAGATTTCACAAATCTCTTTTTTTCCTGACTTCACAGCTCTTTCTACAGTAAGCAAATGCCAATAGCCAACAGAGGCAAAGATGTTGGCATTTCAAACGTCCTAGCTAATCTCAGATGTCTTAATTCAACACAGGAAGGGGGAAATTAGTCATGTTCCACAACAACTTATTTGACTCCAGTTCTTGAGGTGAAGACAGTGACAGTAGAGCAAGAGGGTGGAGCGGCCTGCAGCGAGCATTCATCCAGGAAAATGGCTGCTGGAAAGGGATGAACTGAAACCGCCCTTCTTTGCTAGGTCAACAAAAGCATTCCCTCAGATTTCACAAATCTCTTTTTTTCCTGACTTCACAGCTCTTTCTACAGTAAGCAAATGCCAATAGCCAACAGAGGCAAAGATGTTGGCATTTCAAACGTCCTAGCGAATCTCAGATGTCTTAATTCAACACAGGAAGGGGGAAATTAGTCATGTTCCACAACAACTTATTTGACTCCAGTTCTTGAGATGAAGACAGTGACAGTAGAGCAAGAGGGTAGAGCGGCCTGCAGCGAGCATTCATCCAGGAAAATGGCTGCTGGAAAGGGATGAACTGAAACCGCCCTTCTTTGCTAGGTCAACAAAAGCATTCCCTCAGATTTCACAAATCTCTTTTTTTCCTGACTTCACAGCTCTTTCTACAGTAAGCAAATGCCAATAGCCAACAGAGGCAAAGATGTTGGCATTTCAAACGTCCTAGCGAATCTCAGATGTCTTAATTCAACACAGGAAGGGGGAAATTAGTCATGTTCCACAACAACTTATTTGACTCCAGTTCTTGAGATGAAGACAGTGACAGTAGAGCAAGAGGGTAGAGCGGCCTGCAGCGAGCATTCATCCAGGAAAATGGCTGCTGGAAAGGGATGAACTGAAACCGCCCTTCTTTGCTAGGTCAACAAAAGCATTCCCTCAGATTTCACAAATCTCTTTTTTTCCTGACTTCACAGCTCTTTCTACAGTAAGCAAATGCCAATAGCCAACAGAGGCAAAGATGTTGGCATTTCAAACGTCCTAGCGAATCTCAGATGTCTTAATTCAACACAGGAAGGGGGAAATTAGTCATGTTCCACAACAACTTATTTGACTCCAGTTCTTGAGATGAAGACAGTGACAGTAGAGCAAGAGGGTAGAGCGGCCTGCAGCGAGCATTCATCCAGGAAAATGGCTGCTGGAAAGGGATGAACTGAAACCGCCCTTCTTTGCTAGGTCAACAAAAGCATTCCCTCAGATTTCACAAATCTCTTTTTTTCCTGACTTCACAGCTCTTTCTACAGTAAGCAAATGCCAATAGCCAACAGAGGCAAAGATGTTGGCATTTCAAACGTCCTAGCTAATCTCAGATGTCTTAATTCAACACAGGAAGGGGGAAATTAGTCATGTTCCACAACAACTTATTTGACTCCAGTTCTTGAGGTGAAGACAGTGACAGTAGAGCAAGAGGGTGGAGCGGCCTGCAGCGAGCATTCATCCAGGAAAATGGCTGCTGGAAAGGGATGAACTGAAACCGCCCTTCTTTGCTAGGTCAACAAAAGCATTCCCTCAGATTTCACAAATCTCTTTTTTTCCTGACTTCACAGCTCTTTCTACAGTAAGCAAATGCCAATAGCCAACAGAGGCAAAGATGTTGGCATTTCAAACGTCCTAGCGAATCTCAGATGTCTTAATTCAACACAGGAAGGGGGAAATTAGTCATGTTCCACAACAACTTATTTGACTCCAGTTCTTGAGATGAAGACAGTGACAGTAGAGCAAGAGGGTAGAGCGGCCTGCAGCGAGCATTCATCCAGGAAAATGGCTGCTGGAAAGGGATGAACTGAAACCGCCCTTCTTTGCTAGGTCAACAAAAGCATTCCCTCAGATTTCACAAATCTCTTTTTTTCCTGACTTCACAGCTCTTTCTACAGTAAGCAAATGCCAATAGCCAACAGAGGCAAAGATGTTGGCATTTCAAACGTCCTAGCGAATCTCAGATGTCTTAATTCAACACAGGAAGGGGGAAATTAGTCATGTTCCACAACAACTTATTTGACTCCAGTTCTTGAGATGAAGACAGTGACAGTAGAGCAAGAGGGTAGAGCGGCCTGCAGCGAGCATTCATCCAGGAAAATGGCTGCTGGAAAGGGATGAACTGAAACCGCCCTTCTTTGCTAGGTCAACAAAAGCATTCCCTCAGATTTCACAAATCTCTTTTTTTCCTGACTTCACAGCTCTTTCTACAGTAAGCAAATGCCAATAGCCAACAGAGGCAAAGATGTTGGCATTTCAAACGTCCTAGCGAATCTCAGATGTCTTAATTCAACACAGGAAGGGGGAAATTAGTCATGTTCCACAACAACTTATTTGACTCCAGTTCTTGAGATGAAGACAGTGACAGTAGAGCAAGAGGGTAGAGCGGCCTGCAGCGAGCATTCATCCAGGAAAATGGCTGCTGGAAAGGGATGAACTGAAACCGCCCTTCTTTGCTAGGTCAACAAAAGCATTCCCTCAGATTTCACAAATCTCTTTTTTTCCTGACTTCACAGCTCTTTCTACAGTAAGCAAATGCCAATAGCCAACAGAGGCAAAGATGTTGGCATTTCAAACGTCCTAGCGAATCTCAGATGTCTTAATTCAACACAGGAAGGGGGAAATTAGTCATGTTCCACAACAACTTATTTGACTCCAGTTCTTGAGATGAAGACAGTGACAGTAGAGCAAGAGGGTAGAGCGGCCTGCAGCGAGCATTCATCCAGGAAAATGGCTGCTGGAAAGGGATGAACTGAAACCGCCCTTCTTTGCTAGGTCAACAAAAGCATTCCCTCAGATTTCACAAATCTCTTTTTTTCCTGACTTCACAGCTCTTTCTACAGTAAGCAAATGCCAATAGCCAACAGAGGCAAAGATGTTGGCATTTCAAACGTCCTAGCGAATCTCAGATGTCTTAATTCAACACAGGAAGGGGGAAATTAGTCATGTTCCACAACAACTTATTTGACTCCAGTTCTTGAGATGAAGACAGTGACAGTAGAGCAAGAGGGTAGAGCGGCCTGCAGCGAGCATTCATCCAGGAAAATGGCTGCTGGAAAGGGATGAACTGAAACCGCCCTTCTTTGCTAGGTCAACAAAAGCATTCCCTCAGATTTCACAAATCTCTTTTTTTCCTGACTTCACAGCTCTTTCTACAGTAAGCAAATGCCAATAGCCAACAGAGGCAAAGATGTTGGCATTTCAAACGTCCTAGCGAATCTCAGATGTCTTAATTCAACACAGGAAGGGGGAAATTAGTCATGTTCCACAACAACTTATTTGACTCCAGTTCTTGAGATGAAGACAGTGACAGTAGAGCAAGAGGGTAGAGCGGCCTGCAGCGAGCATTCATCCAGGAAAATGGCTGCTGGAAAGGGATGAACTGAAACCGCCCTTCTTTGCTAGGTCAACAAAAGCATTCCCTCAGATTTCACAAATCTCTTTTTTTCCTGACTTCACAGCTCTTTCTACAGTAAGCAAATGCCAATAGCCAACAGAGGCAAAGATGTTGGCATTTCAAACGTCCTAGCGAATCTCAGATGTCTTAATTCAACACAGGAAGGGGGAAATTAGTCATGTTCCACAACAACTTATTTGACTCCAGTTCTTGAGATGAAGACAGTGACAGTAGAGCAAGAGGGTAGAGCGGCCTGCAGCGAGCATTCATCCAGGAAAATGGCTGCTGGAAAGGGATGAACTGAAACCGCCCTTCTTTGCTAGGTCAACAAAAGCATTCCCTCAGATTTCACAAATCTCTTTTTTTCCTGACTTCACAGCTCTTTCTACAGTAAGCAAATGCCAATAGCCAACAGAGGCAAAGATGTTGGCATTTCAAACGTCCTAGCGAATCTCAGATGTCTTAATTCAACACAGGAAGGGGGAAATTAGTCATGTTCCACAACAACTTATTTGACTCCAGTTCTTGAGATGAAGACAGTGACAGTAGAGCAAGAGGGTAGGAGCGGCCTGCAGCGAGCATTCATCCAGGAAAATGGCTGCTGGAAAGGGATGAACTGAAACCGCCCTTCTTTGCTAGGTCAACAAAAGCATTCCCTCAGATTTCACAAATCTCTTTTTTTCCTGACTTCACAGCTCTTTCTACAGTAAGCAAATGCCAATAGCCAACAGAGGCAAAGATGTTGGCATTTCAAACGTCCTAGCGAATCTCAGATGTCTTAATTCAACACAGGAAGGGGGAAATTAGTCATGTTCCACAACAACTTATTTGACTCCAGTTCTTGAGGTGAAGACAGTGACAGTAGAGCAAGAGGGTAGAGCGGCCTGCAGCGAGCATTCATCCAGGAAAATGGCTGCTGGAAAGGGATGAACTGAAACCGCCCTTCTTTGCTAGGTCAACAAAAGCATTCCCTCAGATTTCACAGATCTCTTTTTTTCCTGACTTCACAGCTCTTTCTACAGGAAGCAAATGCCAATAGCCAACAGAGGCAAAGATGAAAAAATATTGGCCACACTTAAAAACTCAACACTTTTAACCACTGAATAAGGCTCTTAAACTTTACACGAAAATAGTGACATTTCATATCTGCTGTTACAACTGTTGGTTGCAGAAGTAGACTCGTAGCTGGTGAGGTGGTGTGTGCTAGCCTACTAGGCCACCCATCTCCCCATCATGCTTCTTTTCTAATATTGAGTGTGTGCCTTTGATGAACCACGACTTTGATTTATTCAGGGGAGTGTCTATATCCACGCGCGGGGATTTAGCCAAGTCGGGAGGAGATAAGGCTCCATCCACGCACTACGTCACTTCCGGCGCCCTAAGTCACTTCCTGCGTGGGCGGAGGCAGTTCTCCAGGAGTTCTGCCGCAAGGGCTTCGTGTTCATGAATGATCTCGTGGACGAGTGACTTCTGTGCATCGGCTATTGTTTTATTTTTCATGGAACAAGCTGTTTCTGGAATCTTTTACCCAGTTTCCTCGATTGAATGCTCTCAGTATGTTTGTTATTACTGGGACTAATGCATGTCTCCCCTTCTCTCACAATCTTTGTAAGATTGCGAGCGTGCGCGCAAGTCAAGAGCGTACGGAGCGGTGGGCTCGCACTTGTCCCCTTCGATGCACATAAGCTCACACTAAAACGCCTCAAACCAAGCCAACCACACACACGACGAAGTTTCGCCGCCTCGCCTCTGCAGTGATGTACACATGGGCGAAGGCCCCGGAGGCCGCACCCGCAACAAGCCAACCAAGCCCGTACCACAAGGCTGCACGCCCACACGCACGGATGGCACGGACACCGCCCACACGTGTGTGACTCCCGAACAGCATAACTATAAAGATACCTATTGATACTACTTTTATGACGCATGATATTTGCTATTAGTCTTAGAAAGCAGTAAAAAATTGATAAATTGTCTAAGAATTTGTAAGGTCAAGTGACATATTAACTTTAGCACAACCATAATGGAGCCTTATCTTCTCCCGACTTGGCTACGTCCCCGCGCTAGGATGTAGCCTCGGCCTTTATTCAGCGTGTGCATCTATACCAGGAGTCTCAAACACGCAGCCTGCGGGCCGCATCCGGCCCGCGACTCGCTTGGACGTGGCACGCTGGCAACTGGCTACGAGTCCCGGTTCCCATGCCTCAAGCCCTAGAATTCGCATGTGCCATAGTGATTTCATCTCGTCGATTCATTGTCGCTCTGTTCTTCTAATGTATTCGCATAGTTTATTCTTATTTGTGTTCTTTTGCCCTTTGTTTCGCTTTATTTCTTGCCTCCCAGCTTTTTGTAATGTATAACAATTACGCTACTAGGCTGCTAGCGCGAGCTATTCGTTGAAGGATGTATCTCGGCCGCGCAAACTCTCACTCAGGAGGAGCAACTGCCAAGGATAAATCGTCGACCTCGGGATTCTCGCTTTAAAAAAATATCACAATTAAAAGACAAGTGTGTGTTCAGAGTGTTGTATTAAAAATATCCAGGAAAGCAATAAGAGTCAAATTAACAAATTGTTTTTTAGAGACATGTTGAGCTTGATTAATCCCTGAGTGAACTGAGCATAGAGAACGACAGTCTACTTGCTCTCTTGTTCTATTACAAATTGCAGAACGTTGGCGGGGCGGTGTCATTTTAATTATTTTCATCACATCAGGTAAGGATCAAAAATAGTCATATAAACAAATCAAATCTAAAGATGTGATTGGCAAAACTGAGTTTACGAAAAGCATAGAGCATGAGGTCTCTTCACTCCAGGTAGAGCAGCCTGTGTCGATGGCCACGCGTTGGGGTTTCATTCTGTGCTGACTCTACCATGTCACCACTTGCATCACAGAAAAGAGAGCAAGGGTAGACCGGATACTCAACCCACAGTTTCAGGAAACAAAAAAAAAAAGCCACATTTTGAGCGACAAA
This sequence comes from Ixodes persulcatus, assembly GCA_013358835.2. NCBI lineage: Eukaryota > Metazoa > Arthropoda > Arachnida > Ixodida > Ixodidae > Ixodes > Ixodes persulcatus. Next base: position 510,464 of record JABSTQ010010142.1, read on the forward strand.
AATACCTTATTAGTGTCCCTTTACGGTTCACAACTTGCTAGGGTGGTGCAGGAAACATAGCATTGGGTTGGGGGGGTGTCAAAGTTCTAGCTTTCAAGCTTGGTTGCATTAATGACAAGTCCAATGAGGCAGCAAAACATTTCACCCACTGGCATAAAATAGCATAAGTGAAGCAAACAGTTCTAGGCAACTGTTTGAATTCACAAGAATATGGTAAACATAAACAATTCTAGTGGAAAACCCAGAGGTTTAGGGGGCTAAAATATACACTCTCCAATTTTTCAGTGTGAAACAAAAGTAATGTTAGCTAGATGTGAGACGAGAGCAGGTGTCGGCTAACGAAAAGAGTCTTTTGAATTAATGTGCATCATACAATCTCCTCCTCGTAGAATACAGTCTGTATGGGTTGGTGTGCGGGGAAGGGCAAGCTATAAAAAGGCCGGAGTGCGGAGCCTTTTTTTATTCTAAAAAGTTGAAATGAGGAACATATGCCAACGTTACTACCAGCAAAACATGTGCAGAGTTGTTAAAAAATTTAAACCATTAAAAGTTTTGGTACATTCAGTTCCAGAAAATGCATTCAAGTTCACTGGCATACGTACAAGCTTGCATGGTGGAACGTTTTATTTGAATGACGGGATTCGAGGTGGTCAGGTGGAAGTCCGAGCTTGATTACTCCGCAATGAGGCACTTGAAATGTTCGCAAGCCCAGACCGCCCTGAACAAAATTGCTGGCATCGCCACTGGTCGATTCAAAACATGCCTTCCACCGTAATAAGCACACCGAGATAACCACATAATGCAGAAGCTGCCTGGTATCTGTGAACTTGCAGGCAAGACAACTAAACGCACCAAACGAACTTGAAAGCAACATAGAAAGAGAACTTGCTGCTTACGCATTGCTGTAGGTGTGCAACATGCACCCATAGGGCTGCCACACATGATACCCTTGAAACCTTCCATCACTCAGGAGCCACTTGCAGGTGTCAATGCCTAGGAAAGAAAAAGGGTTCACTATGAAGAGACCGCCGAGTTCCAAATCACACTTGCTGGGCAGCATAATACAAAAACAAAGCACAATCTGGGTCTGCCATTAACATGTTGCCGCCACAATCACTGCACCGAAGCAAGAAAAAAAAAATACCTAGGCGCTGCCAACAAAGCGCCTCCGTTTCTGTCACAAACATCAAAGTTTTATTTACGCGAGACGAGTGCGCCATGGCGTGATCGGAAATGCGCGAGCGCGAGGAGCGCGCCCTTTTCTACGTAAATGCACGCGTCTCGGCACCACAAATGGCACACAACTGGCGCTACCTTTTCGGCAGGAGTCACCGGTGATCGGTGACCAAAAGAAACGAACGAGAAAAGCACAGACATGGTAGCACCGCCCAAAAAATTCGTGAAAGAAAAAAAACAAAACAAAACACCACAAGCAAACGTGAGGGACACTCCGTACCGTACGTCAAGTGTATGATGCCGTGGTAGACAACGAACCCGGTCACGACGAAGCATGCGACAACTTTGCAGTTTTTGGCATTGATACGGTGAATAAACTCTGCGCTCGCGTTCACATGCCGCCCATCCTCCACCATATTGAATGGATGAAACGCAAACAAGGCCGGCAACAAAAATCGATAACCATAAAAATGAGGCGCTGGTAGCGCGGTAGCGCTGGTAGAGGTGGTGGCGGTGGCAGTGGTGGCGCGAGTGAACACCTCTCAAAAATTCTACACAGGACGCGTCGCGCGCGTCTAGGTAGCGCAGTAGGGCACCACTACGAGGCGCGGGCGATTGTGGGACTTTCGGTTTCGGTCACTTGACTCGCTTCTTCGGTACTTCCCGTACTTCCTCCGATGACGTTCAGAGAACCAAATTTGGTAGGAAGAAGCTAGTCAAAGCTGCTGGAACGAGCATTGTTCTCCCACGGAACTTACCCCTTTATCTATGTACCGGTTCTAGTTATTTATTATTTTTCTTTTCTTTTTCTGCCGTAGAGGCACTGTGGACCCCTTGGTATGGGCGTAATGCACGCTCACCAATAAACAAACAAACAAATAGGGTTTGATCTGGCAGATCATTTGAACGCGTTCTCGCGCCAACGAAACCACAGATGAAGCCAGACGCAGTTTTTACTAGGGATGTCGCGAATCACCCAAGGTTCGAAATCGAAAGATTTCGATACTTTCGACCGTACGAAGGTTCGAACATCGAAAGGTTCGCAAATTTCGAACACCGTGGAGTTTTCGAAATTGAAAAGTTCGAAGCTTTCACGGTTTCTAAAAGTTTGGGTTCGAATATTTCCAATATTTTTTTACTTGAAGTCCGAGAAATTCGAAGATTTCGTCCTTTCCTGACTTTGCAATTCGAGAGATTCGAAAATGTTGAATTTCTTGGGATTTGAAGGTCGAAAAATTCGAAGATTTCCAATTTCTTTGAATCTGGAATTGGAAAAATTTGAAGATTCCGTATTTATTTGGATCTGAAATTCCAAAAATCAAACGTTTCGAATTTTCTGGGGAAGATTTCATGGGGAAAGATTTCAAATATTGTTGCAGTTCAGCTCGTCATAAAAAAAAAATGTTTTTTTTTTTTTTTTTGTTTCTGGGACGTGTTTCTTTTAGCCTGTACAGATTTTGGAAGGAGTAACACTTGTTTCTAAGTTCTGAGCCTCTAAATATGCAAGAATACAACATTTCCGGCGGGTTCTTGATAGTTTCTTTTTTTTTTTTTTTTTCTCTCCAGCTTTTCATTTCTTCATTTATTGTTATGTTTAATTTTTTTACCAATGGCAAAGTTATTTAGGTCGAAAAAACATAGCTTTGAACTTCCGAACCACTCCGAACCACATAGCATGTGGGGAGTAGTGCCTTCTGACAACGAATTTCCGACAATGACCATCTACGCGATCTTTTATGCAGTGAAGAGTGACAGTAGCTCAACCTCCTGCCCCCCCCTGGCCGTTTCGAGCTGGATGAGTATCGTAAAACAGTGCGTTCGTGTGATCACTACTGCGTGATGCACGTTAAAGACCGCCCCCCGGGCTGGCGCACACATCACCCTGCACTGGCAAATATTGCAGCACATCCGGGACACTCGCCGTCTCATTTGATTGCCTGACCAACTTCGCGCAGTCTAAATATCACACCCGAACTTTTCTAAACCTGATTTCGTGAAAACATGTGAGACGTGAAAACGTTATCTGAAACTGAAACTGTAGAGGAACATGAAAACCGGACTTCGAACTTTGCGAACTTTGACTTAAAAGAAATTCGAAATCTTCGAAGTTTTTTTTCTCGAATTTAGCCCTAAATGAGAATCGGAACATTCGAACTTTTTGAACTTTATATAGAAAAAAATTCAAAATCTTCGAATTTTCGAACTTTACGTCTATAAATATTCAAAACTTTCAAATTTTTCGAACTTCAGATCCAAAGAAATTCGATATCTTCGAATTTTTCGAACTTCCAATTCAAAGAAATTCGAAATCTTCGATTTTTCCGACCTTCAGATCCGAAAAAATTCAAAATTTTTTATTCTCTTTCAAGTTAGGAAAGTTCGAAATCTTCGGATTTCTCGAACCTCAAGCAAAAAAGATATTAGAAATATTTGAACCCGAACTTTTAGAAACCGTGAAAGCTTCGAACTTTTCGAACTCGAAACTCTACAGTGTGCGAAAATTGCGATTTTTTCGAATTCGAACCTCGGTACGGTTCGAAAATATCGATATCTTTCGATTTCGAACCTCAGTTCGGTTCGAAAATATCGAAACCTTTCGAATTCGAACCTAGAGAAAGAGGAATGCGTGCTGTTGGGAGGGATCAGAGGCGTTTCGTAACCGGCTGAAGTGCTTCTAAGGGGGCATACTTGGATAGTAATTTCATTAAAACTAAATTTCAATTAATTTGTAATTTTATATAATTACCTTTGACTAAACATATTTTTGTTGCAATACAACTACTTTTTAACAAAGCGGAAAAAATCTAGATTAAAAAAATAATACAAACCAAATTTATTTTATTTCAATGAGATTATACCCTCCGGAATCGAAAGAAAGAAAATAAGAACTGGTTTTGTCCATGAAAAAATTATCTCTAAGCCTTTTATCTAAAAATCATCAGAAAATCGTTGTGGGCTATTCTGGCGTTTACTACCATTGAAAAATTTGTGAAATGGAAAGACAATAGAAGTGGCTTGAGTATTCTTCACTTCATTTGAACCAAATAAGCGCCACAGTAAGAGATAATGTTTTTTTTAGTGTACATGCAAAGTAGAGGAAAAACATAGTTTTTGTTTTTTTCATAATTTACTCAGCTGAGCCAATCTTTCCACAATTTTATTGAAAGCTTCCATCAACTTCAGGCACCTCTGTAGTAAATCCCAGCGCGATAAGTTAAGAAAATGATTTATGCGGTCAGTTTAAAGTGCGTTTAATTTATTTCGCCCACGCTGTAGATTCATTTGTAACCATGGCAGACGGAATGATAGATCCGTCCTTTCACTAATAGTGACAACAATAAGAAAGAAGTAATTGCTGTAAATGAAAAGTACATTTTGATTAACGACTTTTTATTGATCTAAAACCAGTGAGCATGGAAACTTACGCTTCTGGTGCACTTTAGAAGGCCCGCAAAAATCGGTTTCTTAATCGCGATGCAATTTACTACAAAGGTGCAAATAGGTGGTGGAAGTTTACAGAGAAAAAAAAATAATAAAGGAATGAACTAACCTCGTTCAAAAGAAAAAAAAGAACTGTTCTGGGCAATCTATACCGCCACTTCGCAGACGGCACACGCGTAGAGAGAAGTGCTGCCAACAGATGGCGTACGCCACGTCAAGAATGCGGCCAACGTTATTAAACCACTCAGTTGGGAAACTGCCATAGAGACCATGGGCGTCCGCAGAACTTTTTCCAGGGGGGTGCACACTGGGGGGGGGGGGGGGGGGGGGATGTTGGGGGTGTTGGCTATTTTCAGCACATTTCCACTTTACTCTCTACCTGCTTTCACGGCTGCGCCCTGGATTTGGGGCTACAAACCACTGATCTCTGTGACAATGGACCTTTTGTAGAAATACGCGGTGCGCATGCGCGGAGTATTTCATGCGCCTGGGTTCGAGAGTATCTAGTTCCAAACAATCCGCCATCTTGCATTTCTCGCCTTTGAGCGGTTTCGTTGTGTCGACCTCGGGGCGGAAGATTACGCACGATGGGGACAAAGGTGAGCTTGGGGGAGCCGTATCTAGGTCACATCGCCTCAATGGGTGAACAGGATGTAGCTGACGTTTTGGGTGTGGAACGGGTGGGAGAGGCCTTGGGCGCGCGTTGTTTTCCAGTCACCTAGTCTCGAACCGATTCGCGTGTCTAGGTGGCAGCACATATTCGCCAAGAGGTCCATTGCTAAATCGCGCTTCCCGCTCCCGCGAGTGAAGCCACCGGACGGCCAACTTGCATGTCGAAACATCGCGTTTTTGGAGCGTTGCGGAGGCTGGCGGCAGCGTGCTGAAGACACATTTTCTACTCCTTCGTCATCATTTTCCGAAGAAGTTCTTTAAAACCATCTGTAAGCCGTGATACTTGCCATTGAGAACACGTGGAAATTTTTACGGAAGCGCAATGTCTCAGAAAGAAGGCACAAGGCGTCGAAAGCAAGTTTCGCCGGTCTCGCAACAAAATCAACTTCCTTGCACTTTTTTTTTTTCTTGCCTTTTAAATTTGCCGTTTTCTCAATAGCCATTTTCAATTTCCAGATACTAAATAGCATGTTGGGAACAGTAGATCCATAGTATTCAGAAAATGTAGTTAGTTGGTTTGTGTTACTAAAAAAACCGCCAGAGTCCCTTTAACTGGTGTGGGTGCAGCACCCCCCCCCCCCCCCTCTGCACCCCCGTCGAAATTCCAAGGGGGGGCAACTGCCCCCCCTTGCACCCCTCTGCGGACGCCCATGATAGAGACTGCTCTGAAAAAGTGTCCCCGATCTGCCCTCGAGCACCGAGCTAATGGCGAACACAACGCCGCCATTTCTCCCGCAGTGGCCACTCGAGAAACCGCATGTTACTTCTATTTTGGCTTTAATCGGCCATGTTGGTGCCGAAACAGATGCAGTGGCAGAGGTTACAGGGGCGCCGCCCCCATCCCCTCAGCGGACGCGCCGCGTCCTACTACCGAAGTTAAAATGCACCTAGGTCGGGACGCGCTACCTGAAAGCACTGCTGAGGCATGGTTGTATAAAAACAATATTAATTGTGCCGCAAAACCTTGCAAACTAAAGATTTTAAAAACATCACGCGCCCTTCATTTTGTACTAAACTCCAATAAATTTCATACAAAAAGAGTCTTTTCCGTTTGTTTTTACGCAAAAACATGCTTTCTAAAAGCTCAAGGTGACCACAGTACTGACAGATGATAAAGAGTGGCGCTCTTGTCGTATTTAGCTCGGTCTCGGTGGACGCCAGCGGCCCAGGTTTCGACGGCGAGTTTCCCAACTGAGTGTTTTAGTAACGTTGGATGCGGCCTTTCCGCCAGCGCTCGTCCGGGGCTCGTGTCTGTGCAGCGAAATGTTGACGCTAACACGATCTAAATGGGCCCGAATGCCGAGGCCGGGATAACCGCCATCGTCGACTGCTGAGGACTCGATCGCTACGAAGTCAACAACCACTGGATTTGATGTTTCTGAGGACGCTCTAACACATTGAAACTTTTGCTCTGAATTGAATATTTCAAAGGTTCATTAATTAATTTTAATTAATTAGTTCATTGGGCAAAATACAAAAAATAGCGTGACGCGCTCCAAAGAATGAACAAACTTATTCATTTCGTTTCGTCTTCATAAAATGGACCAGAATATTTTTAAACCTTGGCTCGAATTACGTGGAATCTCCTATGTTTCACGAAAGGTGGACAAATTCGATATTGCGAAAACTACGCATCGCACCAAAAAAGGCTTGTATCGTTTTGGTCCTAAGCCATAGGCCTATTTAAGAAAATGATTAAAGTTCGGGTTAATTAAATTATTAATTATTTTCGGCTAATTAGTTTTTTACATATTGAGTTTAAGGGAAGGGTTAATTTGGAAACTCGCTGAGCATCATCGAAAAACACTATATATATAAAAAAAATGAAGTACGATAAAAGCCACGCGCTGCATTTTACAGCTTTCTGAAAAAAAAAAAAAAAAAAAAAAAACGCACAACTTCGACGGGTTTCTCGGCACCGACGGCACCGCGCCCCGTGGAGAAATAGTGGAACCAGCCTCTGCTGCGTTGCCCGAGGACAGCGAAGCAGCATGGCCTCCGAGATCCCGAAGTACAGTGTACCAGAATACTTGGGTAGTGTTGGGACTAGGGAGCCTTCATGTGCGCTTTGCTAGGGTGATGCCACCCTTTGTAATGCCACTCGCCGACAACCCAGCAGCCATTTTGGTTCTCGGCGATAATCCGTGGGGCTTATAACCCTCCCGGAAACAAGCACCTTATCTCACAAGTTCGGAGCAGCGTTGTGGAACCCACGGAGGGAGGATTAGCATTTTCCCGCTCGGATGGGAGGACCGATGGACACAAAGGCCACTTGCCGGCGCACGGGGAAACAATTGACCCCGTAAGTGATGACGTCACAACATGGCGTCTAGGTCCAAACAAACCGTTGCTAGGGACGTTGCTATGGACTAATGCATGGAGGCTCCACATGAGGCTAGATTTTTGCTTACAAGTAAGTAAATAATTTTTTGTAAGCAACCTAACTTCTTGACATCTAATTATGAAGATGTTCTTGTCGTCTCATTGTCGTATTTCAACAATGAAAGCCATTTCTGAAGTATTACACTTCGCTTTGCTTTGGTAGCAGACGACACGATAGATTTCTCTGTTGCAGCGGGCGTCTTCATTGAAATGCGTCGGTAAACAAGCGACAAAAACAAGTGGATTGCCGTGGCCGTAGAGGCCTCCGCAATGTGCGTTTTTTTCTGTGAAGAACCCAGCTTAGTTCAGAGGGGGGAAAATGCCGTAAAATCAAACCACGTCATGCAGGTCATTTACGACGACGACCTGAAGTGCATTACCGGCGTAGTGCAGGCCAGTATGAGAAACAAATCGTACGCCGTCAAGGTAATTCGTTTATTATTATTATTATTATTATTATTATTATTATTATTATTATTGAGGTTGTCAGGTTATTAAAGAATTCCATGTATATCGCGATTTTTCAGTAACCATTGCAGCGATGGTTACAACCAGATACGACGCACCCTCGCGTAGCGCGAGTCCACAAACAAAATTTGGGATCTCGACCGATCGCCTGAAGTGCTTTTCTTACGGGTCCAATGCGATCTTTTAGCAGACGATCATCTCGATCGACGCCCGGACTTTCGATAAACCATATTTTGCATCGCACCCCACTATGAATTCTTTTAAAGGAGCAGTGCAACGATATTCAATTGGAATGTTTTTTACTTTACAAGAGCTTACTGGCACTAGTGGGGCTCAAGGATACTCGCACGCAACGCCACTGGCCAAGAAACTCCATTGTTGCGGTGTGATTTCAAGGACAAAAGCGATCATTTTCATTCAATCTCTCCTTTGCAAAATTTGATGACGTAACGTGGGGATCGCAGCAACGTTACTAGAGTTAATCTAATAACGTTGGATCGCAGTACACCCATATGACGATATTTGAATGCTGTTCATAGATTGGATCTAGTGCCACTAAATAAGCTACGCTTCAGAGTAATGACACTTGGCCATATTGTGGCTTAAAATCATGGTTGCCAGTTATCTGAAGCTTTATCTGAAATCACAGGAAATGTTTTTCTGTCCTCCACAAATGTTTAAACAGTTTGCGACAGAGAAAAGCCACATTACATGAGCTCCCTAACACCGAATCTAATGCTGGGGAAGTCGCACTTTTAAATCATGACGATCAGTAGTTGCGTCTGCTCTGCACAAGCCCCAAGATGGCGACGCTCACAACAATGTCGGGGAACGGAGTGCCGATACTCTAAGCGCAGCTCATTTAGTGGCTCTAATTGGATCCGAGCATTGCGTGGGCACTCGATTTGGGCTCGTGATAATTACTAGCTCGAGAAGCATTCGGGTAGTGACCCGTGTCCAATCGCTGCAACGACGACAATAGCCGAGCCATAACAATGTCTGGAACTCAGCGCGTGTCCTGTGCTTTACCAACCCCAGCGCGTGGCTATGATCAACATTGGCGGCATAGAATCGGCTCCAGATCACGTGGCCGCTTGTTCAGGCTGCAATAGAGCCACTAAATGAGCTGCGCTTAGAGTATCGGCACTCCGTTCCCCGACATTGTTGTGGGCGTCGCCATATTGGGGCTTGTGCAGAGCAGACGCAACTACAGATCGTCATGATTCAAAAGTGTGACTTCCTCAGCATTCGAATCGGTGTTAGGAAGCTCATGTAATATTGCTTTTCTCTGTCGCGGACTGTTTAAACATTTGTGGAGGACGTAAAAGCGTTTCCTGTGATTTCAGATAAAGCTTCAGATAACTGGCAACCACGATTTTAAGCCACAATATGGCCAAGTGTCGTTACTCTGAAGCGTAGCTTATTCAGTGACACTAGGCTGCAAGTTGAGGGGGTGAACGCTGCTCGTTTTTCTTTAATTTTTTTCTGGGACTTGTATTGCGTGGGGTGAAAAGCGAACACGTGTTTCATAAGTCATCAACGTCAGGGATTCGTTCTAAGCGGTATTTGCGCAAAGTACAAAAATCGTTGCATCGCCCCTTTAAGTTACTGAAAATCATTATATTTCAAACTTCAAACGACGGCGCCGGCTTGGCCGGCCGGCGTGTGGCAGACGGCATACTTCTTGCATTCGTCGTCTGCTGCAGGCATCTTGAGGACCGGAAGTTGCAGTCGTATATATTTCAGAAACAAGCGATTACCTTCGCACTTCTGTCGAAACATATATGACATTCGAGCTTTCTATATCTGTGATCTTTAGTAGTTTAAATCCTACTCCTGATTTTTGAACGGTCGGGTTTTCGTAGGGAAACCTAGCCACATGTATTTGTCCATAACAACGACCCTAGCAACGGTTTGTTGGGACCCATGACGTCACACCCACGGAGTCAATGAGAGGAACAAAACGGCGAATGGCGACGGAAGAGAGTGTGGGAAAGGGAAACAGGAATTGGCATCATCCTATGCGAAGCGCACATGAAGGCACCCTAGTTGGGACCGAAGGGGCTCGCCTGAAGCGCGTGGTATTGATCGCGACAGGTGTCGACACCGTCGTGTTATCCAGAAGGTGTGAGAATGCGCGGCTGCACGCGCGAAAATATGAATATTTGCTGCCGCTTTGGTGGAGTGCACACAGGATTTCTGATACATCTACGACCTGCCAGCGGTCGTACCGCGGCATCAATTACGCTGCGGCACGATCGTTGGCGACATGATGCTTGAATGTATTGAACGGTATAAGCTGCATTACCCTCCCTTCACATAAAAACAATTGCGACTTTAAAGAAGCGGATTGAAAGTTCTTTCAGCGGAGAATTAGCTGCGGCTTTCGGTTCGTGGGATGGTGAGCATTTTAAGTGAAATGCCCATTGCCTTTGTTACAAAAGGCCAAACATTAGATATTTGGCGGGGATATCTAAAACTCAGAAGCAGTTTTTTTTTTCTATTTTATTTTATGGTGCAACGAAACGGCACATACTAAAGCCCGAGCTTCTTTTAGTTTGTTTTTAAGTACCCCAGGTTAACTTCTCTTTCTTGTTTCCTTCCCGTCTTCTTCTTCTTGACCTTAATCAGCTCGCTTCACCTGTCACTCATTTTTGTGTTCATTTATGCGACAAAGCACCCAAGCGACGGTCGCAAAGAGATGAGAATCTTATATTTCTTCATGGCTGCCACGACCATCCGAGGACCACCCGACGTTCACTTGTAAGAAATGGCTTATAAACCGTGACAATTTGTACCGCGGGTTTTAACACTGAACTTAAAGGGATTGTCCGGTGAAAACCGGAAGTTCTTAAGATTTCGTGAGGTTACCTGGTGGGAGCCTAATGATTAACATAGGCCATTTTTATTCCATTAAACGACACCCCAATTTAGTGTAATCAACGACGGATAATTGAAGGAAACTCCATGCCGAATTTCGCAAGTATCAACGGCTGCACTCCCATGCCTGACGTGACGTCACACCAGTCTTGCAATTGTCATATCCTATGCCTCATTCCTCCGTGGGAACACAGTGCTCCCGACGCACCGCAGCATTCCATATTACTCGCCACTGTAAATGTCGCGGAGAAGTGTGGAGCGTGACAACCGCACAACAAAAATATCCTTTCATTCTAAAAAAAAAAAAATAAAAAATAAAAAAAACTAGCGAAGTTGCGAGGGTGAACCACGTCGTACCGCTCACGCGGAGGACAAAATTCGAAGTGCACTTCAGTTCGGCGCGTTCTTTGCCTGATGTTACCTCAGAAACTCCGCTTCCCTGAAGGTGGAAGAGGAAAACGCCGTTTATGCACGCTTGGGTTAAAATACAATTACTCCTCCAGGGAAGCACACAAAATTCAGATTTGTCGTGGAAGATGCTCCTACAGCCATTGACAATGAGGTCTAAATGTTTTCATGAATACGAAATTTGACCGGATAATCCCTTTAAGTTCAAAAACTGAGACAACGTGGGCTGAATATTATTCAAAGAAGAAAACAAGCAACTATTTCACATCATTTAGACCAGGAAACAACAGCACACGTAAATAAGGCAAGGTAAAAGTTGTTAGTCTAATAGTTTATAGCACGGCATTGAAATACACGGTTACAATGCGCAGCACATACATGGTTACAATATGCAGCCTGAAGGTATACTTGGCATACCACATCAGGGGGGCTATGTTGCGCTTTTTGGACTCCCAGGAGACTAGGGAGAGGGAAGTGTTGATTTGTTTCTTATGTCAAATCCAATCTGCGTTTCTCTAGTCGTTGACGTCACTTCACTCTTCCAAGTTCCTGGGAGGCCAAAAAGCGAAAAATAGCACCCCAGTAGTACGTGAGAAACAACTGAACACCGCCTTTTCGATGCTGATCTTGTTAGACTTCGGCTCAAGAGCAGTCTCCAATAAGCAACACCGTCGAAGTGGCCTGAACTTGTGAACAGCTCAGTAGGGAGTTGGCATATTCAGGGCGCCTAGTGCGTCGCAATCGATGCCTGTGGGGATCACGGCAGGAGCTTTGCCTGTTCACCACATGGTGACAGCGGTCAGTTTCCCGAGCGAGCCCCGAACGCTTTGTGCAACGATGGGCTCTGGTGGACTTGCCTTCCGCTTCTTTTCCTCTCTTGGAGAAGATAATAGCGCTTCCACGACAGGAACGAAGAGTAGGAACGAGACCAACACAACCTTTCCTCTCGTCCTGCATGCGGGAGGGGTCTCCACTCAGGTCCTGGGGGTATACACCTTGGCAGCAGAGTCGGCACCGCGTCTGGCTTAAGCGGGGGTGTCCACAAGCAATCCTCACTTCCTTTCCGCCGATTATGTGGACGTAGTCTCGAAGGATGAAGCGGGGCTCGAAGTGCAGCTCGCAGACAGCGCTTGTTTCTTCAAGACGCGTGTCCGATCGCTGCAGATTCTTCTCCCAAAGATCTCTTTTGGCTCTGTCCTTTGGAACGCCGAAAAGGGACGCCGTTTTCACTCCTTTCACTCGGATGAGGCCCGTTTTGCAACCAGGTTCAGAGCAAGAGTTCTGTCGCTGTTTCGCCGACGGCATTTCGGCACTACTCGTAAGCCTTCACCATCTGCAAAATCAGAACACAAGATTCAAAGCATATTACGATTGAACACACGGAACTATGAAATCGTGGTCCCGACACGCGCACCGCTCGAAGTGAAAAACCAGAAAAACACACGGAACTATTCGCGTCTCCAGCTCGACGCTAGCGCCCTCCCACGGCGGAAACCTGAAGCGCTCTAGTGAGGGTCCCCCGATTCTCCTGCTCAGCGGGCGCGGCGGAACTGCTCGCGATCATGGCTCGCTAAATGTCATTTCCGAATGCAAACAACACTCTTCACTGTCCCAACGTGGGGCTGCAGCCGGTATGGGATTGTACCTTATTAGAGAGTATTAGTATTGCGTATAGAAGCAAACGCAAGCGCTGTGCGTTTGCGTTAGGGTCGCGTGCTCCACTTTCAGCGTGCGCATCGTCGCCATGCTCCCATCCAAGACCGTAATTTTGGGCTCCGCACACGCGCAGCGTGGAACACGTAATGCTAACGCAAACACACAGCGCTTGCGTTCGCTCGTATATGCAATACTAAAACTCACTACTGTTTCACCGGCTTCCAACGCCAACGAAACGTGCTGCAATGAGCAGACGTGCAAGCAGGTAGGCGTTCCTTCGAACTGGAAAGGCTGAGATTGGCAAAATGACGGCGAGCAAATACGAAAGTAAATAAATGTTAAAAAAAGTATTATTTTTTTTTTGTTTTGGTGGGGGGAGGATTTGGTTTGGAAGGATATTGGCGGCGACCTTGGAGGTTTGGCCGATTGTCACAAGTCGCTACTTTGATAGCACCCTCAATTGATCAAATTTTACATGAATTTCTCACATTAGCTATAGTAGGTTACAAGTCAAGAAGGTAGCGGCAAATGCCCCTCAAAGGGAATCATGTATCCCTCCGCCACCTCCACATCCAATAGCGTCCCATCGTTTCCGTGACGTTGCGGGCAAAGCGCGAGGAGGGTCTTGCCTTTCTGTACATATTTGCTTTATCTTTCGACTTTGACTTAGCATTGTGGAAGCCACGAGAGGGAGATTAGAGTCTTCCCCCTCCGATGGAAACAAAGACGACTTTCGGGGATGAGCTTCCCCCTCCGATGGATACAAAGGCTGCTTTCAGGGGCTCGCTTCCCCCTCCGATGAATACAAAGGTCGCTTTCTTAAAAAGTGGGGGTCGAAGACAAGTTGGCACCACTCTGTGGCCATTATCTATCCATTGAAGCGGAACAAGGAGTGTTTCCAGTGAACTCTTCTTTCTACTGCGGAGGGATTTGAAACCGGCGCATCACGCTTGTGGGAGGAGCATCTCCTACCTTCTTAACTTGTAACAGACTATAGAACAGTGGTTCTCAAGTGGGGGTCCGCGGACCCTTTGGGGTCCGCGAAGGCATTCTAGGTGTCCGCAAAGCCCTGCCTCATCAGTCAAACCCGTCAATAAAAGTTGTCTTTTTTTCAAATCGAGAAGGAATTTTGCAATTTTCGGGCGAGTTTTCTCGTGTGTATGTTAATGAAAGAGGTCTACTTCACACTATCCCTTAGTTAAATATATTCATTATATCATTATTAATTTTTACCTATACCTTTCCCCTCCCCTCACCACGAACGGGGTCCTCCATCATCTCCGCCGACCCGCAAGGGGTCCGCGAAACATCGATAGTTGAGAACCACTGAGCTAGAATGTTGTCATTGATTTTAGAGTTTGTTTTATAATTTGTTAATTGAAAATGCTGCAATTGGCACCAGTGATCATAATTAACACACTTTAGATTGTCATACTTCTTCGCGCGTTTGAAATTAGATCATAAGCAACTAATTATTTTAGAGCTTGAAAAATTGCGTATCAAAATATCTTACGTTTAATATTTATATTATTATTAATGCAAATCGCGGCAATGTATGCCCATTAACGTCACGATCACAAAAATACGCCATTAACCATAATAGTCTTTCCGGAAAGGTATCATTTGGTTTTCTTTTTAGCATATGAAAAACTCTGTCATCGTTATCAAGATAGGCAAACAGTCAAACACTATAGTCCGTTGCAACCTAAGAACGAAGGGCGAGGGTAAGACGGGCCGGGAAGGAGGAAGCAAACAGAACGCTGGAGAAGAGAGGGGGAAACCTCATTCTCTCTTTAGCGTTTGCTTCCACCTCCCCGGCCCGTCTTACCGTCGCCCTTCGTTCTTAAGTTGCAACGGAGTATAGATGAAATAGAAACTCCTATGCGTCACGCGTTGCTTTCAAAACACGCACACTTTAGCTGCCTGACTCAGATTCCGTCTTTGAATTTTCCTAATGAGAACAGCGTTTCTTAATTCATTTAGATTAATCATCTAAATACCCAAAAATCCATTGAAAGGCCCGCAGTTCATTATTTCATACGACAATTATCTGAGCGAGAAAAGGCAGAAAGAACGCACAAATATCAGCAAAGATTTTTTCAGCAAATAATAATAATCTATGTTACCTCTAAGGTGTATGAAAGACCCTGTCTTTAAAGGGACAAAGGTTTCCGCGAACAACTTCTTTAACTAAATAATTACGGTGTGAGACACACTTTGAGTTATGAAAGAATCTGAAATTAAGACCTATACCGAGAAATTAAATCCAAAATCAAGTTTAGTTTCGGTTTCGCTCCGGAATTAAAACGTACCTCCTGGCCTAAATATTACGCTAAATACCGTTTTTTTTTTCAGCATAAAAAGGTGACCTGCGCTCATAACACCCTAGCTTTCTAGTGCTACCAGAAATAATTTGTATCGCTCAGTGAAGCCAGCAGACTAAACAGTCTCAGCAGCGGCACGCATCTCCGACCCTCACTAAACGCGCCATTTTAGAAAACGAGTGGCGCCACCTATAGTGAATTGGAGTCGCGATATATTCACCTTGTGTCGTACCGCAGGAAAAGCTACAAGCGCGAGCTCCTTGCTCTAGGGCACATCACGGCGGCACAAGCTCTCGTGCAACAAGGGCAGCTGCCAACGCTATGAGCTCGCGCTTCTAGCCTTCGCTGCGGTACAACAAATCGTGGTACCGACACGTGCACCGCTCAAAAGTGAAAAAAAAGGCGGGCTGCGCGATGTTTTCCGGATAACTCGACTACAGCACCGCCACGAACTGTCCATACACGCGCCCTCACGAGCTCCCGTTGCTGAGCCGCTCCGGTCCCAACACTACCCAAGTATTCTAGTACACTGTACCAGTGTTGGACAAAATACTCGATAAAAGTATTTAAGTTAAGTTACTAAATACCTGCTTCATAAAGTATTTAAAGTACTACTCAAGTTACTTTCACTGTAAAGTATCCTGAGTAGAGTACAAATACTTAGAAATGTATTTCAATTACTTTTGAAGATACTTCCGCATTGCTTAATTTGTATCGACGTCATTGACAACGACAATTATGCAGCTACGCAAATCTGGGTTACCAGAATGGTTTGGGAATGGTTTATTAGCACGCAACAACATAAAAAAGTATCGTAGGGCTATTTTATGCAGTCCGACTATAGGCCTGTTCACACATACAGCGGAGCGCTAAGTTAGCGTTACGTGAGCGCTCCAAGGAGCGCTCCTGTGGCGCTTCCTAGCGCGTGATTTCGTTCTAATATAGCGCGTGATTAGCGCTTTAGTAGCGCCTTGTTAGCGCTTCAGTAGCGCCGTGTTAGCGCTTCAGTAGCGCTTCTTGTACCGCGGTGCTGCGGATTAGCGCGTGCACTGCGGTTCCGGTTCCTGTGGTTGGGTGTGCATCAGCAGCACCATGGCGGACATGTGGGATGCTGAAATAGAAATGCGACAAATGCTCTGATATACGCGATTAGTGCATTAGTGCATATAATATACGCGATTAGTGCGCGAAATCGAAAACACTGAGATACCGACGGGTACTCGGCGAACCTTGTTCCTAGGCTGAGGGACCGAGACACATAGCTCTTTCGAAGGCGGTTATTTTTAACTGCGTGTCTTTGAAACCAGTGTCACGCATATCGAATAGAAAGCGATGAGGTCGTACCCAATCAATTAGTCGCTCAGAGTCCATTACTCTGGATCGCCTGCTCGACCCTTTGCTTGGAGAGCGGCTCTTTTACTTCCTCTTCTTTCAATGCCAAAGGAAAACCAACAACAAAGGAATCGCCGTGCACGCGCTGTTCCGCAACAGCAAGCACGGCACAAGGAGCGTGAGAGCGCTAACAAAGCGCTTCTGTAGCGCTAACAGAGCGCTAACAAAGCGCTTCTGTAGCGCTAACAGAGCGCTTCTGAAGCGCTAACCGAGCGCTACATCACGCGCTAGGAAGCGCCACATGAGCGCTCCTTCAAGCGCTCACGTAGCGCTAACTTAGCGCTCCGCTGTATGTGTGAACCGGCCTTATAATATTGTCACGAATGATAAATGATGAGGCGGCGAATAACTGAAGAAACTAAACGTTTAATGGGGCGAACTTGTTCCCAAAACAAAATAAAGAAAGGCTAGCGTCGCAGGCGTCGATGTCGGCGAAACAGCAAGATCGACCGCTGGGGCGAGACTGAATCCGGATCGCCACTCGGAGCACCTTTTGTACCCGCGTGGGTTTCTGAACATTCGGCGTAGAAAGTTCGGCGCCTAGAACATTCGTAACTCGACCAGACGACAAAATTATCGAACTTACCAGAATGTTAAGTTGAAGGAATAAACAAAAGAGAAGTGCGCTTTCTGGTATTGAACCCGGAGCCTCCGCGCGAGAGCCTCCGCGCGAGAGCCAAGCGCGGTAACGATTCGGCCACGCGCTCGCCATGGGCAACGCGCGTGGCAATATCACTGATAGATGTTACAAAACATTTCTGGGACAACAAGAAAGAGGTCGCTTTAGCTATTGGGGAGATCAGACCGTGGCGCCCCAAGCGGTTAACTTTAGAGCTAGATGGATGGGGACAACAAATACAATGGCTCAGCGCTTGGCTCACTTAACCGAACGCGGCGTCAGCGTTTGGCTGGGGTTTGTGTTCTCCCGAGAGGGGAAGGAGGGGCTCTTTTGTTACCCCTCCGGCCTGCACGAACAATGTAGCATGCACGGTGCTCAGCTCAGCACAAAAGACCAAGTGGGTCAAGTTCGCATCATCTGACGACTGCTTTCGGGGGAGATCCGGCACTTAACGTCACTTCACTAATTGTTTGTATTTTTTCATTACACCGTGCCTCGCGCTTTATGAAAAAAGATGACACGAACATGCCCACAAGGCCTGTGGGCATTTGCACAGGCCTTGTGTTGGGTAAACACCGAGGTGTGGGGGTGACAAACGGGTCAGAGCGCTCCCCAATAGTGACATAGCTGAATATCACACCCTGCGGCGCACCTTCAACGCATCGTTTAACTACAATCCATATTCCCTATACGGGGAGTTCACTATAAACGAACCTGACACACGGATATGAGTGAATGGATAACAAAGAGAGCCCACATAATAGCCACGGCAGTGGTCGCACCTTGTTCAAGTAGGTTGCGTTCAGAAAAACACTCAACGTTGGGGGACACTTTGTTGGCATTTTGAGAGGTCATCCATCTCCTAGTTCGTTTCCTGCACTGTCCTCTGCTTATTGATGTTCGCTTACAGACAGTGTTCGCGAGAGCAATAAGTGCCGGACTGACAACACAAAGAAAATAAAAAAACCTAGATTTTTTGCCTTAGCGGGGTAAAATATACAAAAAGCAAAACAAAAATGTCTGTTTTTTGTGTGTGTGTCAACTTCTCATTTTCTTCTATTTGTTATTTTCTTGCTACTCAAGTCTGCATTGTACTCGTAGGTCGTTTCCCGGTCTGCTTGCGCCTCAGAGTGGCATCTTTACTTCCGTAAAACCACACCTTTTGTTTGAGGATTTTTTGGGGGGAAACTCTATAGAAACAAAAGGCGCCTTTGGGAAGGCGAGGGGAGAACCTTCATTGTACGAACTTTGGGCTGAAATATGAGTCCTAGTCGGCCAAAAAGCGATATTTTCACGAGCTCAGTTAAAGTCACCGTAGCTAATCGGAGCTAGCAACAGGATTCGGTTGCTCGAAAGAATGTTCACGTTTGCTCGTGCCACGCCCACGACACTTCATACCGAAAAACTCGGAAAATGGCGGAATGTCAAAAATGTATTTAAGATAATCAGTACAAGATACTCCAAAAAGTATTTAAGATACAGTATCTTGAGTAGAGTATTTGAGATAGGCACAAGTCTGCACTGTACCCGAAGCGCGTGAACGCTTCTCCGGCCGTCCCATTCGTGCGGAGAGGGTGTAATCGGAAAAAAAGAAGGAGGCGGCGTCTCTCCGCGGGGAGGCGCCCCCAACCCAGACATCGACAGCATGGCGCGAGGCTGAAGAGTTGAAGAAAAAGTCTTGTTACGTCGAGTTACTGCAACTTCTACTTACATAGTTTTGTGTATTGTGTTAGAACGGTGAACAGCTGCTCTGGGGACGTAGATAGACAATTTGTGATGCTTATTTAATCATTTAATTTGAGATATTCATCTGGACATCTGGCGGCTAGCACTTAAAGCGCGCCTTTTGATATATTTGATTGCAATCTGTAACACGTATAAACCTAAACAAAAAGCTCCGTATATAAAAAAATAGTATTTCCCTAAATAAAAATATTCATGCTGCAATATATATATATATATATATATATATATATATATATATATATATATATATATATTTACCTTCGCACGTTGTTTGGCGTAGCTTTTTGAGCCTCACGAGGTTTGATACTATAGTGAAGTCCGTGTTGTCCTTCTTTTAATATTTTTAATATTTATTACGCAATTTTTGCGGGTCGTATTGCGGCGTTTGCTTCTACTAGAAGTACCTTTAAGCCGGGGTCACACTGCTTATACATTATACACATTTAGGGGGCTAAGCCCCCTAAATCGTGCCGGATACGCGATGTCTGGTGCGCAGACGTCGGTATCCAGAAAACCACCGAGTTTCCGTTTTCACTTTATCAGTGGCTGTGTGTAATGCTCCGTGGAGTCCAGTTTGACGCGATGGGGATGATCCGTGCCTTTCTGGCCATATCGAGGGTTGAGCCTCGCGGTGCGAGTTACTCTTTCATTTCGTTTTCTCGATCTCCGGAGGAGCGGCGGCTAGCGCGCGCTTTAATAATAATAATAATAATAATTTTTATTTGCACGAGAAAGTTTGCCCACTCAGCGGCGTGCAAGGCTAGACAGAAAGGTTAGTACCCTTACGCCTGTGCGCCTGCTAGCCTGCCGCTGAGTAGGTGTAAACATAAACAAACAGTAGTCGTAAGAACAAGATAAGAATAACAAATCTGCACGTGTGAAAACAACTAATGATCAGAACCCAGAGGGGAAGATAAGACAACTGGCTGTGCCCCAACCCACCCCAACGCAGACCACGGCGGAGGCCCCAGCCACAAGCTCAAACCCGCGAGCGCACCGCTGTGTGTGGTGCATCCCGCGCAGCCGAGCCCGCAACCGCGGTCCCCGCCACGCCCCGCCCCAGTGTGACACGGAGCACCCTTGGGTGAACGCCTTACAGGCCATCAACTTGTGAACAGGTGCTGGCCGTATCGTCTGCATAGCCCATGAGATTCCTCCCTGCCCCGCGGAAGAGGCTTGCGCTCCCTCAGCGGAACAGAGAGAAGCTCACCTACGCCTTGTTCGAGGCGGGGTTTAAGCCGCACGTCCGGAGGCTTCCTGGCTCGCGACGACGACCATTCCCCGAAGTGAAGAACCCAGGGGTCCAGTGGAGGTGGGAGAATTGGTAACGTAACAAACGGTTGAATTACATGGTTGCGATACAGTCGTCAGAACAACTCAGCAGCCTCACGCCCCGCCTTATATAGGGGTCCGTTTTCTCCCTCACTCTCCGCCAGGGCAGCAGGTGCGACCGCCAAGTGCGTTGCAGCAAAGCCCGCCGCGTCGTAGCCAGAAATGCGTCATAGCCATGGTTCTCCGCAGTTAGGCCAGGCCTCTCTCCCCTTCCGGAGCGCACGAACCCACACGCACACACACACACGTCCCGTTGACGTCACGGACGCGTTGAGACTCGTTTCGGGCAGACCACGACAGCTGGGCGACGGTCTTGAACACGTCGGGACTCGTTTCGGGCAGACTTCGACAGGTGGGCGACAGTTCAGAACACGTCGGGACTCGTTTCGGGACTCGTTTCCGCAGCGTTGAAACTCGAAAAAGGTTGCCGAAGGTTCCATTCTTAACAGCCCCTCCGGGGCCAGGGAAACCTCGAATGGCCGGTGGTACAATCGCTGGCCTGAAGAGGTGGGCTTGGAGTAGGCCTTGAGAAGACGCTGCAAGCACCAAACAAACTCCCAAACCTCTCCCAACGGAGGCATCAGCGGAAACGTCCCCCACAACACCACGCCACACCGCAGTCAAACGCTCGGAATTCGCCAAAGACCCGCCAGACTGGATTACGGATTACCAAAATTTGGTACAATTCCGGGTATCGAGACCCCCTGTCGCCAAAAAAACTCATTTTTCCAACGAGGTCACTATGAACAAAATACAAAAGACAAAAACTCTTCGCAATTTGTGAGGTCCTTTTTCGGGTTTCAACGAAGTGCCCCCACTTAGATCCTCATTCCCGTGGATGACGAAAACCTCTGAGATCATCCCTACTGTTTTGGTGATATCAGAAAAATCTGCTCAACCCATCGGCATTGCCGTTAAATTTGCCTTTTCTTTTTCTTACGCTGAAGTCATAGTGATCGATTTTCACGTGATTTCTAGACGTGAAAATGCGGTCCTTATAGCGCCGATAAAACAATCCGCCTTTTTCATGCCCCGTCAAATTGGTCCTAGCAATCTCCTGAGCTGTACAGCGAAACCCTGACACACTCGCTCTTCTGCTCGACTGTCAAAGACACTCTGTCTACTCGTAGCAGAGGACCAAAGTTACGCGACGCCGGAGCTACGAGAGATCTTTCACTGATCCCCTCTTCCTCCGCCTTTTCCGCCGGCGCGTTGGGACGGCGTACGCTTCCTAGTGCTACGAGGTCAGGCTGTTCTACAACCTGGTTCCTCTCATCCCGGTTTTCTGCCTCGAACTCTGGGAGTGCTTGCTCCCCGTCAGCTGCCTCTGGCTCTGGATCACTCGTCAACAAAGGGGCGACCTGACGCGATTTGGACCTCGTACACGACTGAACTAGCCCTTCTCCCAGTTGTTGACCCCTTTCGCGCAGCAGGAAATCTGACCGGTTAGAAAACAAATAAGGATACTCCAACGGGACTGTTTGCGAGACAGCCGCCTCTGTCACTAGCTCTCCGAACGGGTCAGTTATCCTTACTGTCGCCATAGGCAGACAGACACTGTGCTTTTCGAGCAGCTGCTTGATCCAAACTACCTTTCCCGTAAAATCGGATGGCGTTACATACGACGGATGAACAACGTCCATCGTCGCTGCACTGTCCCGAAGCACCCTGCACGGCTTTCCGTTTACCTGGAGCTCGTGAAGATAGGGACGAAGAAGCTTCATGTCCTTGTCACTACCGTTCACGTACGAGAATACAACCCGCGGTTTCTTACATCTGGCCGCTGTGTGTCCCGGCTCCTGACAGTTGTAGCACAGGAACGGCTTCCTTGCCTCGAATTGCCCTGTTGGGCTTTTCCGCGCCTCGTCTCCGTTCGAGTGTTCTGCGCTCTTTTCTGGGACCTTTTTTTCTGCTTCGGGCTTCTCGGGCCCGTTTTCTCGCGAGTCATTTCCGTGTCGGAAGGTCTTGCGCTGATCGCTTCGGCCGGATTCGCTTTCCTCTCCGCTCAGCTTTCTACGCGTTGCGTACTCTTCGGCTAGCTCAGCGGCCCTTTCGACAGAGTCGACTCCCACCCTGTCCTGCACCCAGAGCTTGACTGACTGCGGAATGCTACGAAAGAACTGTTCGAGGCACACACACTCGACTACCTTGTCTCGGCTTTCGTACCCTTCCTCGCTCTTCAACCATTCTATCAGGTTGGTTTTAAGCCCGTACGCGAATTCCGAGTAGCCCTCGCTGCTCTTTTTGGATGCGTTTCTAAACCTTTGACGGAACGCCTCGGCAGAAAGGCGGTACCGCTTCAAAAGGCTGGACTTCACCTTGTCGTAGTCGTCCGCGTCTCCAGCACTAAGGCGCGCGACAACCTCTGCAGCCTCACAGGGCAACAGAGTCAAAAGCCGTTGCGGCCACGTTTCTGGGGCGAAGCTCAACTTCTCACATGTCCTCTCAAAGTTAACTAAGAATAGGCCCACGTCTTCTCCAACTTTAAACGGCTGCATGAGCTTCTTCATTTGATACGACTCGGTCTCACTTGCTCGTACCGGAGCCCCAACTCTACTGTTCTGCGAGTTTAATCGCTGTTGTTCAATTTCGAGCTCTAGCCTTCTCAGCGCTCGCTCCTCTGTCGCTGCAGTCTGTGCTCGTTCCTCTCTCGCTGCAGTCTGCGCTCGTTCCTCTCTAGCTGCAGCTTGCTCTCGTTCCTCTATCGCTGCAGCCTGTTCCTCTTTCGCTGCAGCCTATTCTCGCTCTCGTTCCTCTCTCGCTGCAGCCTGCTCTCGTTCTCGTTCCTCTCTAGCTGCAGCTTCGCTCTTAGCGTTCTGAAGCAGTTCCCACGCAATTTTAATTTCCTCTGCTTCCGCGCTCTCTGAAATCGCTTTACTAATCTCAGATTTCTTCATCTTTTGCTCCACCTCCACACCCAATTCTTCACATAAACAGAGTAAATCTGTTCTCAGTAACCTCATCAGATCCATGATCGCTGCTCTTTAGCTTTGGCTTTGCTATAAAACTTGTCGCGAGGTTGTACGCAAACCTAGCGCACGAGTCAAACACTAAGGATTCCCAGCAGTTCAAAATTAATTACCCATAATCTGAAGCCTGGCGAATCTCAAAGCAAAGTCCAAACGCTCACCCACAGATGTAGCACGATGTCGCATGGTCCGATCCCAACCGCTGCCAACCAGTTGTTTGAGGCGGGGTTTAAGCCGCACGTCCGGAGGCTTCCTGGCTCGCGACGACGACCATTCCCCGAAGTGAAGAACCCAGGGGTCCAGTGGAGGTGGGAGAATTGGTAACGTAACAAACGGTTTAATTACATGGTTGCGATACAGTCGTCAAATCCGAGAGAACAACTCAGCAGCCTCACGCCCCGCCTTATATAGGGGTCCGTTTTCTCCCTCACTCTCCGCCAGGGCAGCAGGTGCGACCGCCAAGTGCGTTGCAGCAAAGCCCGCCGCGTCGTAGCCAGAAATGCGTCATAGCCATGGTTCTCCGCAGTTAGGCCAGGCCTCTCTCCCCTTCCGGAGCGCACGAACCCACACGCACACACACACACGTCCCGTTGACGTCACGGACGCGTTGAGACTCGTTTCGGGCAGACCACAACAGCTGGGCGACGGTCTTGAACACGTCGGGACTCGTTTCGGGCAGACTTCGACAGGTGGGCGACAGTCCAGAACACGTCGGGACTCGTTTCGGGACTCGTTTCCGCAGCGTTGAAACTCGAAAAAGGTTGCCGAAGGTTCCATTCTTAACAGCCTGCAGGGATCGCGGACAGGCCATGCCTTACAGTTCTGGCATGCAGTGGCTCAGGCTGGCTAGTACGTCTATTCACACGCACTGCCGTTGACAAGTAGGACCCAGTCAGTGAGCCGTCCATAGCGCGGCAAACCAGGCGCACGCGAGCCATTCTCCGACATTGTTCAAGTGGCCGCCATTCCGCAAGTTTAAGTCGGGCGGAATAATTTGCGTCCGTAAAACCCGAAGCGCGTGCGCAAAGCGTCCGGGAACCGCGTCTCTGCACGCTCTCAATGCGATCCACAAGATGCCGCTGACTCGGGGACCACACAGCGCTACAATACTCCAACGACGGCAGCACGATCGAGGTGTACAAGGCGCGGGATGCCGAGGGTCCACATGGCCTGGACACACGAGAAACAAACCCCATTGATCGACGAGCCTTGGCCACGACACTGGCTATGTGGACAGAAAAATCCAGTGTTCTCGTGAATGCAGTGTTGTAGGCGTTACCGAAAAAAAGTAACTAAATACGTTACTCGTTACTTGCAAATAAAAGTAACGCGTTACCGACCTACGTTACCTCAAAATAAAAGGAACGCGTTACCGTTACCGTTACTGATAAAAAGTAACGCACGTTACTGTTGCGTTACTTTTTATTCACGAACTATAACATTTGCTGTTTCGTCGTTTGATATGTGCGTAAGCGCCATAGCTAAAATATGTCCACGCGGAAACTTAATTACCCTCTCTTTTTTAGGGTTTCACCCGAATAGTTACAAGAAAAAACGCGGAAGTATATATGAAGCTGATTTATAACATGTTGGCACGGAACTTAACAGAAGAACCGGCCTCCCTCATTAGCACAGAAATTAAGACCAGCCGATATTGAAACTCTGAATATATTTTATTCACAACATGTCGAAGTACAGATAGTTGCTGTAAACAAGTTCCTCCGTTACTCGAAGCACACTCCGCTGTTGTACTTTAGCAACAGCTGAATTTCGAAATTTAATTTTTTTTTAAGTTCTAGGAAGTAAAGTAACGTAACGTAATTTCGTTACACGTTACTCAAAATAAGTAACGTAAGTACGTTACCCGTTACTTCTTTGGAAAAGTAACGAGTACGTTACTACGTTACCAAAAAAAGTAACGCGTTACCGGTAACGCCGTTACTTGTAACGCGTTACCGCCAACACTGCGTGAATGTGACCCCCAAGATGGTGAGAGAGTTGCATGTGGCTAGGGGCACACCGAGCAGATGGTAGCAGGGTTTCTCTACCTTACGGGCGCTGCTAAAGCGCATCACGGCACTTTTTGCGGGGCTAAGCCGCAGGCAATTGTAAGTCGCCCAGCACTTGATGTTGTTGATGTGGTCTTGGAGGGCAGGTGTCGGGGGAAGTAAGTGGGGCCAATATCGACGTGTCGTCCGCGTACTGGACGAGAGGGAACCTGTCGTCCCGGGGCATGTCATTGACGTAGATTAAAAATAATGTATAGGGCAGGACCGACCCTTGTGGCACACCGGAGGGGACGTTCATCGCAGCCGAGCGCGCACCTCGGTAAACGACTTGTTGGCTTCTTCCGCTCAGAAAGTTCGACAGCCAGTTCAGCAGGAAACCCCGGATGCCGGCGCCCGACACTTTACGTAGCAGGAGACCGATGTCGAGGGTGTCGAACGCGTTGCTGAGATCAAGCTGAACGAGATCTGTCTCTGTGCGATTGTCGATGCAGTTACTTACGAAATGGCTCAGGGTTGCCAGGGCCGTCTCACAGCTATGGTTGTGTCGGAAACCATGCTGTGACTGCGATAAGTAGCCAGGGCCCTCAAGGAAATCGAGAAGCTGGCCGTTCACCACGCGTTCGAATGTGCGGCAGATGATCGATGTTATTGAAACCGGACGATATTGCATGACGTCGTCTGTAGGCTTTCCTTTCGTCTTGTGGATAGGGGTAACCAAGGCGTGTCGCCAGGAAGCAGGAACAGCTCCCGCGTCGAAAAGACTCTGAAGCACACAGGCGAGCGAGGGCAAAGTGTGCTGCGTGATCATCCTGAAAAAGGCAGGTGCCACACCGTCTGGGCCAGGACATTGCGAATGCTTGATCTTGGACACCGCAATGCTCAGTGCTTCCGCTGAGAAGGTGATCTCCTCCAGGCTCGATGCATCGGTGCCAGATGATGATGGTGCGAAAGCAGCGGAATGCGCAGACAACCGCTGTCCGTCGGTGTTGTAGACAGATGAGAAGTGGTCTGCGCTGCCGCTGGATACAGTGGTCTGCGCTGCCGCCGGATACAGTACGGTTCTCAGCAGTGTTTGGGTTCGCGTTGGGACGCGAGGGCGTAGAGAGTGTAATTGGTCGTGCAGAGACCTGAATGGACCTTTTCCGAGAAGCGTTCTGCGCACGCGCGAGCGCCCGATGCCAAGCGGCGGAAGTCGTCACTAAAAATCGAGGAAATACGGAAGGAGGCTGTGGATCAGCGAGTAGAGCACGTAATTTCCTCATATATATATAATTGTGTTACACAAAAAAAGAAAGTGGACGGAAAGAAAAACACGACGTTTGGGTCGTGTTTTTCTTTCCCCTCTTTAAAGTCGCTTTAGGCACGTGCCGCAGCTAAGAGAGCGAAGAAACTGGTAGCGTAGCTCCCATTATCGATCGGTAGCGCAGGTAGGTCACTTCCTCGATTTTTAGTTCGTGCAGCCACCGCCTGGTGCCGTCGGTATGTGGAAAAGGTCCATTAGAGTGAAATTATATATTTAGGGGCGAAACGACAGCTAGGGGGGGGGGGGGATGGGGGGGGAGAGAGCTGTGCTCGTGCAGTGAAAAGCTGCACGAGGGTAGTGGCGGTCTTGGATGTGACGAGTTATCCATAGTTTTATCCTGTACAGCTGCGTGGGTGGGAGGCCCGGGAAAACGTACGGTTCACGTCGGCGGGTGCCCGGGAAGCCTAGAAATTATGGCAGCGGCATGGCCGTTGGCGGCCTGTAACTGTTGTGCGTTGGGTCAGCCCGTCGCTGTACAAACTGCAGCCTTTGCATGAATGGGTAGCGGGTGTTGTAATCCAGCGGTAAATGCGGTAGAGACTTGGACGCTGCGGAAACTGGTTATGCAAATCAAATATAGTTTATCAACTCGTCTATTTTCCAAGACCGGCCGGTTAGATGATGTGGAATTTCGTCGTCGCTCTCGTTGCGCGGAAGTTGGAAGGCGCGCATGTGGGATGCTTACATTGTTCGAACCCTACCTGTCCTCACAGGTAGGGGCCTCACAGGTGGCCTCACAGTCGCAAGAAGACTTTTCAGTCATGCGGCGTGTTGCCTTGGCTGGGGACGAGCTTTGTCCGTAACATACTGCGTTTCTATGTGGACACGTTGCTCGGATGGAGAACGTCGAAGAGTCGCGAGACGCGTTGACGGCGTACTTTTATTGCTCGATCCCGGCCGGCCTTGACATCAGCTAGAAGACTTTTTAGTTACGCCGTGTCGAGGTTTAGCCGGGGGAGATCGAACGCGCGTCGATGCGCTTATCACGGTTGTCGAGCCCGTGAGGGGTTCAGTGGGTACTGCCGTTACGCGCTCGTCGCTCCTGCTGGGAGGTCACCTCCGAGCAGTGAAGCGGTAACATCTGGTACATGCCCAGACGTTACGGAAGGAGGCTGTCCGATTAGATCTGCTGTTCGCCCGATCTAGATACTGTTCCCTTTGTACTGGTATTAGCGGCCGGTACCACGAAACAACAGCCTCTCAGTAAGGTGATTATCCCCTCTGATGACGGCGTGCTGCGTAGTTTGGCTGTAGCGTGTTTGTAGCTGGGGTGCCGCGAACGCCGAGTGCATGAGTGCCTGTCTTGGGTAATTGCTACTGTTGGCAGGGAGTTTTTGGATCCATATCTATTTCGAGTCGCACATCGCGAACGGGGCAGGATTTGTGGCCGTTTCTATTTAGCGGCAGGTTATTGTTAGCTTCTGAGGTTTTGTGCGTTCTTCGCGAGTGTGTTGGAAATTAATATTGTTGTAAGAGGTGTGCGGTTCTGACGCTCTGGTAGATTGTTTTCTGTTTTAAAAGAATGTGGTTGAGTTGTATAGGAACAAACGTTGTATAGTAGGCGTATGCACGATTTGAGTTTATAGAGAGTGCTCATACTTATTAGTTGAAAAATAATTTTCCTCTTAGGTACCTCTCGAATGTGTAGCGTGACGTTCTTGATGATTGCCTGCCTGTTGGTATTGAAATGAAGAGTATTGTTTTTATTTCGTGGCATGCCCAATGATCGAAAGATTTCGCTCTCGTCGCGCTGTCTGGTATAGCGTGCCAGTATTCGTTTTTGCGCGATTCGCTGTATGGAATATTAGGAACGGAAGCGAACTTTAAGAGCCGACGCGTGTGGTGTGTGCCTGAGTACCCGTAAGTGTTGTGAGCTGTGGTGCTCCGGACCAGCTCGTGGACCGTGCTCTGTCGGTTGCGGGGTTCCAAGTGGATGAACGTTCACCGCTGACCTGCCGGGTTTGATGCCACCACCATTATCATCGAGGGTGCTCGTCATCATCGGTGACACTCAGCTGAGCGAGTTCCCTGCCGGAGGTCCTGGGGACCGCGCAACATCAGGCCCCCCGGAGTCTGAGCCTTGAGGGAAGAGAGGTGTGGAGATCTGGCTGCCCTCCCCCGCGCCGACCCTCCGGGCCCCAAATTCCGGCAACTCGTACTCGATGCCTCCGAGATGCGTCATGCCTCAGGGGAACGGCGATGGCCTCGCGTACCAGAAAATCCGGGTACGCCGCTCCCTTAGGTCAACTGACGTCACGCGACTGGCTTCCCTGAACAAAGGGGCGAAGGCTTGAAAAGGGGAGGCCGGACAAAGGAAGGCTCTCTCGGACGGCGGACAGCACGAAGGATGGTGCAGCGGTGACAGGAGACGAGGACGCTGTCGCGGGGTTCGGCGGGACACGGACGCTGGCGCGGGGGATGCGGGCAAGAGGTCGAGCGGCGGACTCGACGAACGGACCGGACGGCGACCCTGGACGACGACGTCCTCATGACGCGGTGTGGAAGACCACCGCTGGGACATGGAGCAGCTGCAGTGGCAGCGGACTCCCCCCCAGCCTCGCTGATGACCGTTCCCCGATCCCGAAACCCCCCAGGCAATAAGTGAGTGAATAAACCCTTTTGCTGAGAGCGAAGCATTGCAGTGTCATATTCATCCGGGGACAGGGCCTGAGGGAATCGGAGGTAGACGCCCGCACACCATGATGTCACGTGAGATTGCGACGTCACAAGGCATTATGGAGTCACGTGACTCTGACGTCACGATGTCAAGTTACAACATGGAGAGACCATAGCAGCTATCCCTGTAACAACGCACTACGCGTAAAATTAGCTTTATAGAAAGTGTTTAGGACGATGAAGGAAAAGCGGTTCGGCAGTTTTAACAATACAACCTTTTCTTTTTTCCTCACGACCCCCCCCCCCCCCCCACCCACACACACACACACACACACACACCCTTAGTCATTTCGGCAGATCTCCTTCCTCTACGTATCGCGACTGCACTGCGTCCGCAAAGAAACCTATATGGCTAGCGCGTGTGTTTATAGTTTTAGAACATACCTTGCTTTCAATCCATGTCGAGAAGTTGCCGAAAACAAAACAGTCCGGGGAGCCCGAATGAACGCAAAATGAAGCACGACGACGCGACGGACACCACCCACCTGCGATGCCTGCGACTAGAGGTCTGCACGGGCCGATATTTAGAAGCAAGGCCCAGCCCGGCTCGTTGTGTATTGGGCCCGAACTTGCCCGCGGCCCGCTATCCATTTCCGACAACCGGCCCGGCCCGGCCCGAAGCTAATTTTCACGGACCAGCTGCGCATTATTTTAGCCAGTATGAATAGCTCACAAATGGCGCGGCATGGCAGCTCGCTTGCCACTCTACGCATAAGTTGATTACGGTACCCGATAGTTAATACTGTAAATACTGCTATTACTTGTTGGACTAATCTGCAGGCCTAGGCAGCTTCTTAAAAAAAATCACCCCGATCTTACTTTTCTGCGACCAAACCCGCGCGGAATGGACGGGAAAACAAAAATGACAAGCAGGAGTAAACAAAGCCACTTATCACAGTTGAAAGCGAAGGGAAACATCATGACGGGTATGGGCAAAAGACGGACAAAGTTCTAAATTCGCTCCTCTCGCTGCGCACAACCGTTAAAAAAAAATAAAAAAAAAATGTCGCCGTCTTTTGCGGTGGTCTGCGAGAAATTGTTCAGGAAAAGTACCCCTCAGGGGAACCACTCGTACGTACAGATGGTTTACGCCGCCGAGGGTGCGCATTGTGTAGGCGCGTGTGTGTGCGTGTTGGAGGTGAGAAGCGATGGTATGATGGCGGCGCCACCGGGAACAAAAAGGAACGCCGCGCCGCTGTGGCGCCGCTATGGTCGGTTACAAGTCAAGAAGGTAGGAGAAGCTCCTCCCACAAGCGTGATGCGCCCGTTTAAAATCTCTCCGCAGTCGAAAGAAGAGTTCACTGCTCTGGTTCACTGGAAACGCTCCTTGTTCCGCTTCAATGGATAGTTATTGGCTACAGAGTGATGCCAACTTGTCTCCAACCCCACTTTTTAAGAAAGCGACCTTTGTATTCATCGGAGGAGCAACCCAGCCCATGAAAGCAGCCTTTGTATCCATCGGAGGGGGAACCTAATTCCCGAAAGTCGTATTTGTTTCCATCGGAGGGGGAAAACTCTAATCTCCCTCTCGTGGCTTCCACAATGCTAAGTCAAAGTCGAAAGATAAGGCAAATATGCACTGGAAGGCAAGACCCACCTCGCGCGTTGGCCGCGACGTCACGGAAACGATGGGAGGTGGCGGAGGGATATATGATTCCCTTTGAGGGGCATTTGCCGCTACCTTTTTGACCTGTAACTTTTAGTCCTCTGGAAGAGCATTCGCTGCACACACCGAACCTTACAAAAACATATATGCACACACGCATGCTTCAGCATCTGCTTATCCCCCACTGTGGTTCTTCTCCCAACCCCCGAACACGCTTCCGAAGAACATGCCGCTAAAAAAAAAAAAAAAGTAATGGCCGGCTTGACCCGCTTTGGCCCCCCTTGTAGACTTGAATGCAAAGCCTGTACCAAACCCGGGCCCTTCATGAATGTAGCCGTGAAGCCCTAACCCGGCACGTGGGCCAGGCCGGCCCGTGGCCCGCGGTCTGGCCCGCACCAGTGCAGATGTATACCTGCGACGTTGAAGGCTCGCCCCTCTGTTATGACTGGGCAGACATCGCCCCCTCGCGGCGAGCGACGGAGTTAGCGCAATTACACTCGTACTGCTAGGGAGCTACTCGAATGGGACGGTCGGAGAAGCCTTCGCGCGCGCGCTTCGCAAGGAGATTAGAAGTGTAGGAGGGGGCATGACGTCAGCCGTGTAGCCTCCACAAGCCAAGCTCCATTGACGCCTCACCTCTTTCTCATTTTCCTCCTTACCTTCCTCACTTATCGGCCCAGCACGTGACCTACCGGACGTAGCTGCTTGACGGAGCGCGGGCAAGCCTGCAAGGAATCCTACTACAATCAACCATCCATCTGGCACGTGATATGTCACGCGCACCAATTGCCAGAGAGATCTGGGGTCACGTTGGGCACAACATCGTTTAAACTTTGGCCGAGGCTACATCCACGCGCGGGGACGTAGCCAAGTCGGGAGGAGATAAGGCTCCATCTACGCAAAAGGTCACGTGACTTATAATATAAGGACATAATTTGTTTTTATGTACATAGTTTGCTTTCTTATAAGTAAATATAGGATATAAAAATAAAGAGGCTACATTTTATTGTTGTTTTAAAGTTAATATTTCAAGCGACCTTACATATTCTTAGAAAATTTATCAATTTTTTACTGTTTTTTAAGACTAATAGCAAATATCATGCATCATAAAAATAGATATCTATATAGTAGTTATGTTGTCCAGGAGTCACAGACACGTCTGGGCGGCGTGCGTGCCATCCGTTGGTATGCGCGTGCGTGCGTGCAACCATACGCGGCCTCCGGGGCCTTCGCCCATGTGTGCATCGCTACCGAGGCGAGGCGGTGAGGGTTCGTCGTATGCATGGTTGGCTTGGTTCGAGGCGTTTTAGTGGGAGCTTCTGTGCATTGAAGGGCACAAGTGCGAGCCCACCGCTCAGTACGTTCTTGACTTGCGCGCACGCTCGCGCAGTATGGATTTCTGCAGACTACTCGCTCGCGCTTGTAGCTGTAGCGCACACACGCACACACAGACCGGAAGTCAATTCCTGCGTGGACCTAGCCAAGTTGAGGGAAAGGGGGGGGGGGGGGGGGGAGTACATCCACGCCGGAAGTGACGTAGTGCGTGGATGAAGCAACGAGCTTGAGTGAACTGAGGGGTAAACCAGCAGCCAAAAATGGCACCCCCCCGATTGCCGCCATCTTGCCTGTTTGCCACATTAGTGATCACGTGACTTAAAGATGGCTGCGCCCAGAGGTGGGCCAGATCAGATTGGCCAGATCGCGGTCAGCACATGGGCGCTCTGGGGCTGCGTTCCAATCTTACTCAAATGCATCCGAGTTAAAGGGGCACTGACAACCCAAAGGTCGTATTTTTTTTTTATTGTCTAAAAAGATGCAAGTTGTAGTCACAGACACGCAAAAAAAACCGCATCGCGAAAAAAAATTTCCCCGCGCGCGCGTGCGCCTTTTTATTTTTGGCGTTTAAATTTCCCGCGCTCACCTCCTCGCTTCTTTTGATCGGTGACGTCAAAAATCAGGAATTTTAGAAGCTTTGTAGGTGACATTTCTATAACATTTAATAACGGCAATCGTAAAACATGTTTTTTTAACGCAATTGCGAGCGCCCTACGGCCCCTCTTTCTGAAATACCAGAAATCAGATTTCGGTGTGATGTTGCTTCCTAGATTTGTACCCTCCCTCGGAAAACTTGGCGGCACCGTCGGCGAGAAACACGGCGAGTGGGGAAAGAAACCGGTTCTTTCCCGCGCCGGCGTGATATCACCTCCATCTCGCTTGGGGTTGCCGTGGCAACGGCGGATGTCTGAAAAAAAGTCGAGTCTCAGGAGACCGCAAAATTTGACTCACTGTTCTGGCGCGGATCGCGCGGGAACTTCAAATTCGGCATTTGGAAATTGTTTTTTTAATTCACAAATACTGAATTTTCAAGTTTCGAATTTTGAGGGTAATGTCCCGGCATCGTTTTCAATCGTTTCGGATAATAAAAAAATATGATTTTGACGTGTCAGTGCCCCTTTAATCCGGCGAATCAAGTCACGTGACAAGACAGGTGGAAGCGGGTAGGTTTTTGAACGCAACGGGTACAAGACCTTTACCAAGGAGTGCGATAGAGTAAATTTTGGAACACGGCGACACCAGCGACACGGCCGCCTGGATGGGAGCCGAGGCCGAGCCGAGCCGAGCGCGAGCAGCGCGGGCGTGTGCGAGCTGGTCGTGGGCGGCTGGTGCGGCGACGGCGGCAACGGCGGTGCGAGTCGCGTTGAACCGCGATGATCGTGCTGTGGGAGAATGGTAAATCTCCATGTGTGCTATGTTTGGCTAGGCAGACGATGAACAAATAGAGCCGGGTATGCACGTATCGCACAAGATCTAACCAGGTATGGGCACCGATCCGATAGAATCGGTCGTACATGTCAAACATCGGGTGGATATCTCGCATGAAAGTTTTGCATTCTCTCTGCACTCGACCAGCGGAATGTTCATTGCTCTTAAGGATAGGTACGCAGGGCATATGGAGTGTCTGCGAGTGGAAGCCGAGAAGGAATGCGTGAGAGGTTTTGTTGGTTTCGCGTGACTGGCGCAAGGCTCGAGGATACGGTTGATCACGTCGGACGTACCCGGCCGATTTTCTTTTACGTCCGGCCCATATTAGGTTGCTATAGGTTGCCGTGCCCGTGGGGAACGCCACTGCTACCGTAAGTTCGCCCTGTGATTTGTATAAGCATGGTCCTCGGGGTCCTGAGCCCTCGGCGCACACCAGGCACCGTCTTCATATATAAGATCTATACCGCGCATACGTCCGACATACCTGATCGCCGGATCCGTCCGACGTACCTTCGAAAAAATCGGCCGAGTATGTCCAACATATCTAAGAAATTCTTCCGGGTACGTCCAAACTACCTTTAGACACAGCGTTCTCTGCTTGCAAGGCGTCAGTAGACGTCTGTAGGTGTCAACACAGCTGAGAATAGTTGATGGAAACCAATTTCGCTGGTCAAAGTTCTCAAGACATACTCGCTCGCGTCGAAGCTGGTGAACGGTTACACCTGAAACCATTTTATGACTCTTTTTTCGGATACAGCTTTTTCCGGGATACCAGCAGGCGCTACAGCTGTTGCACCGTGTTGTTATAGAAGGACTGGACATCCGCAGACACAAGTGCAGTCCTTCAACCACTGCTGTGTGTCAA